>OY720684.1:37794862-38178179 GCA_963170755.1 Amphimallon solstitiale | reverse complement strand
GTACATACATGTTATTTAGAAAAATTAAAAAGGAAACATTATGCAAGTAGCTATTGATACAGAAAATGTGATCGCAATGGAAGTTTGAAAAGCGACACATTTTGACGAGTGGACACCCCTGCAGTAAATTAGTTCTCGCAAATGGAATTAGGAAAGTGGAAGAAGAACGAGAGAATAGTCTGGGAGTGAGACAGTTTAGAGAGAAAAGGAGATCTGGGCAGTCTATCCATCCGTTGCACAGCTATTTCATAAATCGCGCTCCATGGATATCGCGTCGGTGTTTCAAAGACTGAAGGCCATGAGTCTCCATAACAACGGGTTGTCAACACCTCGCAGAGGACACATCCCAGTAACCCTGAACGAGAGATATTTCAGAAATCGCCGCTGCACTTTTTCATTGGAGAGCTGCTAGTAAATATATTGCGGAGACCACACTTGTGAAACATAATTCATTCTACTGACCACAAAACTATAATATAACGTCTTCAAAACTAATGGGTTGCTAAAGAACCTAGACGAAGGCATAATAAAACCCAGAGATCTTGAGGCCGATGCACAAACATGATTTATATTGCTGGAAAAACTTAATCTGCTATCGAAAAGGACCCCAAGATCCCGGAAAGTGTCTACCCTTTCCAACAAAACACCATATATGATGTAAGTAGAATTATGGTGGTCTACCTTACGTGTAAATGATATAAAACAGTATTTACTTATATTTAAATGCGATTTGTACCTGGAACACTAGTTTGACAAATACAAGTCATGTTGAAGGCAGGAAACATCGCCCACAGATTTTATAGGAATGTAAATTTTGAGGTCATCGGCATACGCAAGTACAGAACACGACGAGGATCCAAGCAAATCGTTTAAAAGTAAATTAAAAAGTAGTGGTCCTAGATTGGATCCTTGCGCGACACCGGAAGAGGGACAGAACTCGCGACATCCGAAACCATTGTAAAAAACATAATTGCATCTGCTTCTCAAATAGGAGCGTAAAAGTTGAATCAAAGACACACTAATTCCGAACGCAGAAAGCTTTTCAAATAGTACAGCATGATCTATCACATCAAAAGCACGGCTGAAATCCGTATAATCATATCAATTTGACCTTCATTGTCCAATTCATGAGAGATCGCTTGAGTTAGAGATATCAGATTAGTAGTTGTTGATTGACCGCGCATGAAACCGTGTTGATGTGGAGAAATCAATGATTTAGTATTAAAGTATATTCAAGAATAAATTACGCTTTCAAATACTTTGGCGAAGTTGCATAGAATAGGTATTGGTCGATAATTTTCTACCTTGGTTTGATAATACTTAGAAATTTGTCAAGGGTTTTGCTAAGGCACATCTTGCATTACGAATTAGTAGACTAGGAATTAAATCATCAACCGCCGCAAGATCATCAGGAAAACTTGATATTATGTTAATTAGCTCGTCCTCATCAACACTTGATAAGAAGATGAGTACATGATTCAGTTGAGAATCACCAACACAAAACGAAGAACTGGGCTGGTATATTCAAGATTTCTTTAGGCGTATTAATAATTGAGGATTCAATGATATTCTTATACGATTTATACGTATCAGAAATGAGTGATTTGCACAAACGCCTTAGTCACAGAAATTCGTCAAAGAAGAAAATATTTTTAGTAGATTTCGAACGCCATCTATAATAGAATTTCGACTTTGCTTCAGCTCTTGATGTCATTCGTAAACCATACCGGATACTAACTTTATACAGTATATTATAAAAACTATCAACAACGTTGTTCACATCTCTAAATTTTTCCAAGAAAGACCAGTCAGTAGATAATAGATCAAAATACAACTTTTGAAAATTAGCTTTACGGAAATTAAATTTTTATTAGAGTTAGAAAGAGAATTCGAATTTATAAGGAAGTATTATGAAAATAAATATGTACTATCTGTGTATGTGGATTATTCCATTCATGGAAAGCCAAAATTAAGGTCACGATCAGCTTAAATGTAATAATTAAAAGAAAGAAGTTAAAATTTACGTCTCATGGACTCCTAATTTTTTCCCGCTGACATGGAGCCCTGGGGTCGATATAGGCTACTTTGGAAGTCATCTAATACATACGTTACTACAGTTAATAGTAACATGGAAATAGTTTACAAATTCTTCATTTACTTCAACTTGTATATAAAATTAGAACTTCATTTGTTCATATCAATTTCAAAATATTTTTTGAATCAATTATATGATTTGCAATAGACCTTCTATTCAATTAAATACACCTAGACCTTATTAAATAGTGAACCACAAAGTTTACGTCGTTAAAGTGTCGTTGAAGGTTGTTAAATATTACGTAGATTAAGAAACCGCAAGTTAGTTATAGAAATTACCAAACTTTTAGGATTTTCCTGTATATTTGTGAGATGGTCAATTATATAATTATTTTAGAGTGTTATTTTTCATGCGAGCATTAGAATACTAACTTGAAAGTGTCTTCATAATTATCTTATTTACTTCACTTATATGCACGGAAATTAAATATTAAAAAGAATTTAACAACTGCGAGAAAAATTACGCGTTATTAAGCCTAATTCATAGCATAGTTGCCAGTGTATAAACTAAGAAAAATTCTTAAGAAAATATTAAGTTATAGTAATGAAGTTTAAGAAAAAATAATAATCTATTATTATATAAAATTCCATGAAAGAAACTTTAGCTCAAGAAGTGGCTCCTCTTGAAATAAAAACACTCCGGGACCCAGGATGCAAAGATGGTATTACTTTAGTGAGTATAATAAAAATGTACAGCTAATATACAAATTGCTCACTCAAATTAATATCTATGATACAATACAGAATCTAAAAATGTGGCATTTAAGTCTAAGTTATAATATTATTACTTTCGGATATCGCTAGATATTGGCACGAGAATTTCGAACTATGTGAATAATGCGACCAAGAATTGTTATGCAAAAAGCTATCAACACGAAAACTGAGTTCAACATATCACAAAATTCTTTACATTACACCTACCATCAACTCACAATGTGGTTTTAAACACACTTATATTTTTCAGAAATCATCCAACCCACTTTGAAGTCTTATACAGGGTGTCATTAGTAGCCGCTTCTTTGATTGCTCTTTTGTGTTTCAAATAAATGAAAAAACAATTAGAGGAAGATCCATGGTTGCTTGTGGCGCATATTGTAAAAATACTTTAATCTCTGACGCACTTCCGGTTTCACCGGAAATGCACGGAACTTAATTTTTTTAAATGACACCCTATATATTTTTGGATTTTCATGTACTGCTTTAAATTGTCTGTTCAAATGGTTTTCCTTTTTCAAAATTGAGCCAATAGTTTTTGAGTTATTAATTTGTTCTGAAAATATTTGACCAAAACACGTGTTCAGAAAAAAATCATTTTCACATTGCTTTTAAAAGTAAAAACATTAACTTTGGTGGTGCCTGTAGCCACGAAAATTCTGCATCATTTGGTAAAGTTGCACTCGGCAATACCTCAAAAAAACTATGTTTTTTCAAAGCCTACTTCCTGAAATTTTCACATACCAAAAACTTATTTTTTTTAAATGGAACACCCAGTATTTTATTGAAGTATTTTGTTCCTTTTTTTATTCTCTTTCATTTTTATTAACAATGTCCTATACCTATCTTTTGTAATTTCTGAGATAATCACTATAGGAGTAACTAGCGGTCAATTGAAGAACTACGAGCGCTGTTGTTCTATGCACCAAAATATTCGTTCAACCAATGGAAGGCAGAAATGGCGCCCGACTTCCTTAGTCAACTGTCAAACAAAGTAAATGTTAAATCCAACTATCTTAAAAGTAATAATTTTACAGAATGATGAGCATCGCATTTCAATCTTTAATTCGGGCAATGTCCAGTTGCAATATTTCATTTTTGACACTGGTTAACATCGAAATAAGTTATGTTTACTGACATATTTGAAGATGTCTTCAAAAAGTTTTGAAAATCCGTCCGTAGATAGCGAAGATACTCTCCTCCATTAACATTTTCATCAAAGAAATAAGGTCCAATTATGTAAGTACCCACCATTCCTCCCCACAGTTTTAATGGCCAACGATTTTAAAAGTTAACAGGTGTGATAAAGTGGGGGATTTTATGTGTTATGATAACGGAAATAGTTACGATGAATGTATTCACTTTAATAGAAGGTGGCTTCGTTGGTAAACAACAAAAAATTGAGAAAGCCAGGATAATTTATCTGCTGCCAATTGACAAAAATGTAAGCGATTCTGAAAATTTCTTTCATTTAACCCTGTGTCTGAATATGCTACGGGTGAATTTCATATTTCCTAATTATTCTGGATTCTTAAATTTGACTTACATCTAACTGACGACTAATTTTCGTAGTACTAGTATGGAAGTGTTCGACTACAGTCGCAAGTACCATAAACGTCTTATCCTCACCAGTTATTGCTTTTTCCGCTCTTTCTTTCATATTCAATACTTCTGTTCACTCAAACCGTCCCTTTATTCTTTCGAAGGTTTCTGGCTTAGGTTGACTTCTACCAGGGATCGCTGTGCATAAAGTCTGGATGCTAGCAGAGAGTTTCTTTCAGATTCACCCAAAACGTCAATCATATCTATTAACTCTTCATAAGAATAATTCATTTGGATGATCACTAATAGCGATGTTTTTATAAGTTTGACATAAATGTATACCGACTTTCTTTAACAGTTGACACAGGGAGTCAGTCGCATTCCAGCCTTTATTGGACGAATATTTGGGTGCATAGAACAGCGCCCGTAGTTCTTCAATTGACCGCTAATTACTCCTATAGTGATTATCTCAGAAATTACAAAAGATAGGTATAGGACATTGTTAACAAAAATGAATGAGAATAAAAAAAGGAACAAAATGCCTCAATAAAATATGGGTGTTCCATTTAAAAAAAATAAATTTTTGGTATGTGAAAATTTCGGTAAGTAGGCTTTGAGAAAACAAAGTTTTTTGAGGTATTGTTAGTGCAACTTTACCAAATAATGTAGAATTTTCTTGGCTACAAGCACCACCAAAGTTAGTGTTTCTGCTTTTAAAAACAATGTGAAAATGATTTTTTTCTGAACACGTGTTTTGGTCAAATATTTTCAAAAAAAATTAATAACTCAAAAAAAACTATTAGCTGAATTTTGAAAAAGAAAAAACAGTCGAACAGACAATTTAAAGCAGTACAAGAAAATCCAAAAATATATAGGGTGAGTCGTTTAAAAAAATTAAGTTCGGTGCATTTCCGGTGAAACCGGAAGTGAGTCAGAGCTTAAAGTATTTTTACAATATGCGCCACTTCCACTAATTGTTTTTTCTTTTATTTAAAACACAAAAGAGCAATCAAAGAAGTCATTAGTAGCCAATGACTCACCCTGTATATATAACCGAAAAAATTAATAGGATAGAATAGAATAGCTTTATTGTTTAAACCACGGACGCCGTAGCGGTCTAGTTTTTCCAAGAGAATTTCATGTCTTACGCAGTTGAAGGCCCTAGACAAATCACACATCACCACCAAACCATCGTCCCCATCCTCCATAGCATCCCAAACAAAGTTTAAAACCGATAACACAGCATCCACTGTCGATTTTTCCGGACAGAATCCAAATTGTTGCCAGGTTAGAATGGTGTGTTTTCCCAGGAATTATGTGAGGCGCAGTAGGAGGGCGGCTTCGAGGCGTTTTGACAGTGTAGGTAACACGGAAATAGGTCTGTAGTTCTTTGGACTATTGGGCTCGCCGGATTTGTAAACAGGAATCACTTTTGCAATTTTCATGTTATCAGGCACAATTCCTTGCTCAAAACATGCATTCACCAAATCAGCAAGTGGTTTCAGTAGGTAATTCGAACATTTTTTTAGCATTTTCGTATTCATCCAAAGCATTTTTCGCTTTAATGTTTTGAATGATCGTCTGTGCTTCCAAATAGGGATAATAATAGGCTATAGTATGATGACAAAGGCAAACACATACAACTTAATATGTTTAACTATTTTAACTGAAAGTCTAGCATGCAGTACAAATATTTTGCTTCTGTAGAAATAAGAAATCAGAAATTTGGTCAACTGCCAAGTTAGCTTCATACGAGCCCCGTCCCGTTTCAATTGGCACAGTTCTAAAATTTTTAGTAAGTAACATTTTAGAAGAAGAAATCCTGTTCATAAATATGTTAAAAGTTTTTTATTTTTCATCAAGCCTTTTTGCCAACAATTACAAACTAGTTTACAACTTATTTCGAAAAAAAAATCAATAATAATAATAATTATATTATAAATAAACTTCAGACGAACAACCAATGACAAACATTAACGAAACTTTACCATTGCGTTACATCGCCTTTAGCTTTGATAACGGCATGGATTCTCCTGGGCATTGTATTTACAAGTTCTTGGCAATCTTGTGCCGTGAATCCATGCCATATTTCTCGAAGCCTGGTTTTCAATTCTCCCATTGATCTTGCAGGAGCTGCGCGCAAGGCCTATTTCATTTGATGCCATAGAGTCTCTATAGGCGATAGGTCAGGGCTGCTTGAGATTTCAAAGTTTCTTCCATCGTGGGTAACAAACATTCCTTAAGAATGGTTAAATATATATCGGTATTGACAATACCATCTATAAAATATAACCGCCCGACACCTTTTGCCGACATCGACCCCCACACCATAACGGATGCCGGAAATTTAACTTTTCGTTTCAGACAATCTGGATGAAATGTCTCATGTCTTTCACGGAGGACTCGACTCCGACTGTAACCTATACAGACTTCAAATCGAGACTCATCACTCCAATGTATTTTGTTCCAATGTTTCAAGTCCCAATTACTATGGTCCCTGGCCCATTTCAATCTATTTTTCTTTTGTGTTGAGGTCAATAAAGGTTTTTCTTTGGCCTAGAGAAAAAGATATTTAACAAAACAAAATTAGTATTTCAAAAGTGTCACCTTGTACGACCCAAATCCAAGTTTCTTAGCTTCTCTGTGACATGTGGATCTTGATACACGTCTTCCTACAGCATCACTCCATAGTACACTCAACTGGCTATAATTGGCACGCCTATTTTGTTTTATTATTCGTTTCAAAGCTCTTCGGTCGTTATCAGTGAGTTTGCTTTTCTTTGTATTACGGGGTTTTGGGGTCACTGAACTATTTTTCTTGTAAAATTTTATTACATTTCTAACACTGTACCTTGATATATCCAACAATTTTACAATTTCAGAATATGAATTCCCTTCATTCGATAGTTTTACAATTGAAGGGGTTAGAGCAAAAAGGGTACAAATCCACCCCAATGAGTTTTGAGATATTTACCTCCAAAGTTTATTGCTTTTCAAAATTCTGGAAAACCGACACAAGATTTTAGAATAACTAATCCAAATATAATTAAACACGTAATTTTATTAGTAAAGTTATTATAATCGAAAAATGTACGTTTAAGTAAAAAAACTGAATTTTATGTAGTTATACCGTTTTTACATAAACATAATTAATTATTTCGTTTAATTGAGTCGAATAATAAAAACTTACTATTTTATTAAAACACATGAAACTACAAAAAACGTATTACCATAAGGTAATAATAATATGAGGTAAAATAATAAAAGAATAAAATATAACAAAAACCCCAGCCAATAGACAACTTCTTGCCAAAAATTAAGGTTCATAATCAGATGTTACGTTGTCATCGTCATCGATTTCGGCGTCGGATTCGTCAAGAGGTTGATCTTCTGGAACTGGAGCTGTGCTGGGTCCAGGTTGCAATGTTGTTTTTTTTCCTTTCTTTTTGGCATCTTCATGGTTCATGTCTTTGTAAAATGAATGGAACACTGGAGACACATAATCTAAAAGGGTCTGTAGATTTTTCCATTTCTCCAGTTTAATTGAGACGGAATCTGTACGAAGCTGTGTGAATGTCTTATTAAGCGAAAAAGATGGGCGTCCAGTGGAGTGTGATCCACATATACATTGCTGAAATTGATAGAAGTCATCCAAGACTGGTTTAAATTGAAAATAAAATGATTCTAAGTCTTTCCCATATCGAAATAGGGCTATTTCTCTAAATTTAATAGCTCTTCCTTCTGTATCTTTTCTGGGATCTTGGACCAAGTTATTTAATTTTTCAAATGAGTAGAACATTTCTTTGGTCATATCATGCACTGTAAATTTTTTGCATGAAGCAGCAATCACTTCTCTCCAATGTTTAGGAATATAAACTTGGGGATTCTTTTTTTTGCACTTTTCAATCATTGCAAAATCCCTATCACACTCCATGTATGTGTGGCCAGGCTCTAGAAATTTGTGTTGAATTTCTTCTAAGTTAGTGGCTTTTACTAAAAACATAAATAGTCTGCAAATATTTTTATTTTTATTCTGCCCCCCCCCCCACATGAGTCACTATATGCAATAATTTTAGTGACACTCGATGGCAACGACTTGAAAAAATGCAGCAGACAGGAGCCTATCTCCTGTGATCCCCTACCAGATACAGTCTCATCCCATGTGTACATATGAGCCTCCCCAGTAACTAAATTATGTATACCAAAATTATAGGTCCAAAGCTGTCTCAAATAAAAAACTTTTGATGTAGTCAGCAGCGGTGTAGGTAGTGTTTGCTGTAGGTCAAAACATATGACCATAGTGTCCGCAGACTGTCTGTTGCTTTCTATATCCAATTTTTTCAAGTCACATGCTTTTTGCGCTTTTCTTTGATGTAGTTCCGAAGACACTTTAGCAGCCTCCACACTCATTTGATTATGTGAGTTATTTACAATATTATTTAAGTTATCACACTTCGAGCAAGTGTCGCTATGGGGTTTGTGAAATCGTAGATTAAACTCAGTGTTAAAAATGTTGCGATAATAAGACAGTTTGACGATAGGTTGATTGTTTTCATTACAGTATTCTTTATACAAGGAATA
Organism: Amphimallon solstitiale; assembly: GCA_963170755.1. Classification (NCBI taxonomy): domain Eukaryota; kingdom Metazoa; phylum Arthropoda; class Insecta; order Coleoptera; family Scarabaeidae; genus Amphimallon; species Amphimallon solstitiale. The sequence continues at coordinate 38,169,248 of OY720684.1, read as the reverse complement.
CATTTTTGTTACATTCAGTTCTGGGGATAAGTATTTCGTGTTGCTATTGTCTTTTCGAGAATAGTGACTTATATACTTTGGAAACATCTTTATATGAGAAATTACAGAATTTCTAGTATTTTCGTCAATTTTATTTTTACTCGGTATTTTTCCGCGTTTATCAGTCTCGCATATACCGAATATATCAGTTTTTACACACACAGTAGTAAGGCGTCTATTAGTAATGTCAAACGTTTTAGGAAAAAAAGGATTACATACACGCTTGTTCATTAATATTATTTCTGTGGCAAATTTTCGGCTATTTCGAGATCCCTGCTTCCTTCTACAAACATCCACTTTTTTAATACACGACGATAAGTAAGCTGTCTGTAAATCGTAACTAGGTAGTTTATAAAATTTGTCAAATAATGTTTGTCTATCTGCTTCAGAAATCTTCTCGTTACATTTGTATCTGCACGAATGATTAAAAGCAATTAACTGCTTACTTGCATGCACTATGCCCCTGTGACCTACGTACGCTTTTCCTTCTGTTCTTAATTTCTTCTTTTCATTTCTTTTCCGTTTACTAACATTCTGTCTTCGTTTTTTTGTTCTTTTCGGCGTAACGTGTTGAATTTCGTGCTCTTCATTGGGTTCTGATTGATGTGAATTTTTCGACGAATCTGATGAATCGTCCATCGTTCATACTCGTTATCTTCATCCGTATCGTAAGGATCTGATTCAGAATCGTGGTCTATGAAAAAACAAAACATTAACCTCAAAAAATAGCGGTTTTTATTTTTAGTCTTACCTTTATTGCTGACCATTTTCAATAAAACTAAAAATGTCTCAAAATTTCAACACACAACACCAACAAAAAAACTCATCCAAAAATACAGATAAAACAACTTACAACGACACAAATACCAAAGGATAATACAGTGAGTGTGAGACAACTGCCTTGGCGATTATTACCCACTGAAAATTGTTGAGTGCAAAATCGGTACAAGTGCTTTTATACCTGTTGTGCACCAACAAATGTTTGACGTTTGTTAAGTAGAGTTATTCCCTTATTCATAGATGGGGCTAGTAGTCACTAAATACACTTATATCTATTTTGCAGTGAAAGAACACATTCATCAGTGTTACTTTCGGTACTTATATCAAAATAGTTGAAAATGTCACTTATACCCTTTTTGCTCTAACCCCTTCAATTATTGACCTATTTTTTTCATCAATTGCTTTACCTCTTGCCATTGTTTATTTAATTACAATAACTACAGCGTATAATAATAATATTTACTGCCCACAACATAACCTAACGATGAATTAATGGAAGTTTTGACATATCTTTCATAGCTACCTCGATTTTTACCAATTTTTATGTGTGGAGAATACATGAACAAATCAGACACAAATGGTTAACTGGTGAATTTTGTTTTTATCTAATATATTTTATTTGAAGTACATATTTAACATATATTGTCCAACGTTTAAGAGTGTTATCCTTTTATTTTTCAGTTAAAAAAATTGATAGTAACCGTTTTTCATACATGTTTTGAGTAAAATTTAAAATTTTAGTAGGTGTGCCAATTGAAACGGGACGGGGCTCGTAGTCGCGAGAAGGAAAAGAAACGAGTATGTGGACAAAATTCTGAAAAATAAAAATCTTCCAGGGTCTATGAAAGAGCAGATAAAGTAGTTTGTAAAGAAATTTTTATGGACACTTTAGGAATAACAACATTCTGACTAAACACAGCTCTAAAAGAATGCACAAGCTTTAATCGTTAACAGACCAGTGACGGAAAAAGCAAGATGGGTGTACAAAAACCTTTCTGATGACAAAGTCCCATTACTGTAGAACGCAGACTTCAGCTCAGTTTATGCTACAGCTTAGCTTATGCTACCTGTTGTAACACTACAGACCGTGTGTCAAAAATATTGCGAGGACTAAGACAGTCCGGTTAGTCTTTCATCTTACAAGAAAATATTTTATTACACAAAATTATATATGAATGTAAACCTCTAAAAACTATACGTACAATATTTGCGAGTTAGATCCTGAGAAAAAAGTGACCTCAAAGAGAAACATACTAAGCACCTACACGAAGATGAGCGAAGAGACAATGAAAAGAGGATTTTAAAACAGAAGAATATAAATGTTTGACACATTGCGTCGTCCGCGCATCCTACTGTCTTCTATAAGCGTCAGCTATGGAGTTATGATGCTGGGATATATAGTGGTAAAGAAGATCGTGATTTTACTATGTATGGAGGAAAGGTGTAGCTAGTAGGAAAGCACAGAAAATAGCCTATTGCCTCTTTAAACACAGAAGAACGCACATGTTAGCTGATGAGCCGATTCTTGTAGGAGCCAAAACAGGAACATCGACATTAATATAGAAATTTGGTATATAATACTTCCCACCTGAGCATCTATGTATATTCTGGACATAGTTTCTTCTCAAATTACTCTGATTTTAGTGACATTTACTTTCTAGACTACATGGCCTTAAATAGAACTTGTAGAAAAAATCTTTTATTGTAACTGACATGATGTCCGAAGTAAGAAAAAAGCTTCTGTGAATGGATAAGTTACGGTTGATGGTATGATGGACGTGCAAAACCTTCGCACGAAGAGTTCAGTTGAATATTCACAGTGAACCTTTCAAAAGCAAACATTAAAAAAACGAAAAGAGGGCGACCTACGCATCATCCCGAGAATATTTTCAAAGATGTAGTAATATGTATTGTGGTCAAATGAAAACCCATTGTTGATGCTGAACTTCTTAATCTACAAGAGAGGTATTGTACAGTAGATACCTGCAGATTCTGTTGTCTTTTATGAAAGCTTGAAGTGTAGCTCTATAATACATATACAGGAAGATGTCGATTGTTTCAATGCAGAAAACCTGGTTTTTGAATTTGACAATGATTAATGGCAAATATTAGTGTTTCTAGCTATTTTAACTTTGTTATGTCAGTAAAGATTGATTAATCAAACAAAACGCACTGATTTTACAATTTGCAGAATGCATACAACCTGCATAATTATGCCCAATTGTTTTTTCTTTTATAATTTCAAAAAAATGACAATATGTAGGTACGTGCATATTTGTATGTATACAGGGTGTCCAGAAACTCTCCTGACAAACGAAGACCGGAGATTCCTCAGATAATTTTAAGACAATTTAACCCAATTCACCCTAGTCCGAAAATGCTAAACTGAGGTCATAGGCGTCCGTTTTGGGTAGGTAAACGGTTATTTTAACGCATAACTTTTTTGTCTTTAACTTTTAAGCATTTGTGACACTAGATTATTAAATTTTCAGGTATTCTAGTACTAAAAGGTACTCTTACTTTAAGTCGGTAGGATACACCGTTTTCTAGAAAAATCGATTTGAAAATTTTTCGTTTTTTCGTCACTAAAATTCAATTTATTATTTTTTGCACTAGTTCGCTCAGAACTGCCAACAGAAATAAAACCTACGTTTTCAATTGTCAAATTGTTGTCAGTTCGCGAAGTTGAAATGACGAAAGATGAAATGACGAAAAAACGAAAAATTTTCAAATCTATTTTTCTAGAAAACGGTGTATCCTACCGACTTAAAGTAAGAGTACCTTTTAGTACTAGAATACCTGAAAATTTAATAATCTAGTGTCACAAATGCTTAAAAGTTAAAGACAAAAAAGTTATGCGTTAAAATAACCGTTTACCTACCCAAAACGGACGCCTATGACCGGTACCGGAAATTCGCAATTGATGGAATCGATTCATCTCTGGAGGATAAATAAGCATACCAGTGTTTGTTTTTCTAAATAGAAGCGTTCGGGAGATATTAAAAAAAACTAATTACAAGGCGCCATCTTCAAAGAGCTCTAGCTCCCTTAGGAAGCATTTTCGGACTAGGGTGAATTAGGTTAAATTGCCTTAAAATTATCTGAGGAATCTCCGGTCTTCGTTTGTCAGGAGAGTTTCTTGACACCCTGTATAGGCAGTGTATGTATAAAGAGAATTTTTTCTACTAGGACTGCCTAGCTATTTCACTAATTTATGCGACTGACTGTATACACACATGCACATGAATATATGGGTCAGTAAATATTGAGGAAAACGCTTTAACTGTCCTAAGTATCGACACACACATCTTAATTTATTGATATCCACTTGAATCATATCTAGAAATATATAGATAAATTTGTATGTACATATATCAGTGTGTTTTCTGTAACGAATATGCATTCAGTACAACCACAATCTTGATGATCGAATATTAAAATTGGATATTAAAATATTTTACTAGATCAAAATTCTTGTACATATAAAAATTATACATTATATACATATATAAATACGTGAATAGGTTTGGGCTATGGTACAAGGTAAATACTTCTTAATGTTTATCTGGTTTGGAAGCCAACAATTTTATCTTAATTGATTAATGATTATATTTTTATTTGGTAGACATTGTACATTCAAATAAAAATACACAGGCAAGAATTTTTGAGAATTATGAGTTTAAATGTTGGTCAGGGATAAATAAAACAGTTATATAGGTGGATATTATAACGTTTATGTTGTTAAAATTGTTACAACAGGTGAATAACACGTGGCATTAGTTATATCGATATCTAAACGCTGTTGATTATAAGCGAACATTGTGCTAAATTGTTAAAAAGTGTTGTGCATTTTATATCGTGAGCTGTTTTGTTAGGAAATATGCATGCAATTTCACTTACGAACATAGCAAAAATTAGAACATCTATTTTGTTTTCCTTTGATTTATATCGCTACCATGGAGGAGTAGCATGTAAGTAGCCTTTTTTTGCAATAGAAATTAGATTTTCCTGTGAAGAATATGAAAATGTAGTAATTCTGATAAACGAATTTAAGCAATTCGGCATTAAAAGGGTAATGTTGTTTAATAAGGCCATGAAGATGTATAACAACTAAAATATTCGCATATTCAGGGGCAAATGTTATGAAATTTGTAGGATAATATGATGAACAAACTGATTCAGTGGTAGAATAACCTCTGACATGCTCTAGCATAAATGTAGAAACTATGAGAAACGTATTTCTTTTAGCAACAAAGAAACGACAAAATTTAAACAGAATTCTAGAAGTGTGTATCAAATAACTGACGACGGAGCGGTACGAAAGAACTTATATTATTTTACTCTATGGTTTTAATATAAAATAATTATAAAGCAACCACATTTTTCATAAATTGTTGCAAAAGGGTGTAATGTTGAATTGTATAAAGCTGTTAATGAAATTTGGCAAAAATTAGGGTTTTGAAATTCAACTATTTGTCGTAAGCCCTGGACCGAAGTAAGAATAGATCGCTTAAGTGAATTTTGAAATATTCTCTTGTCAATCGCTAGTTATAGTTTTAGACAATTAAATGCAAAAGATAGTTGCGTGTTTTTTCTTCGTAAAGAAACAAAAAAATAGATGTGAGCCTAAGCAGGAAACTTCTGAAACCTATAAGTGAAAATTTATATTCATACTGTAATACGCTAACGATCACATTACTTAATTACTACACCCATTAAGCATTAATATAATGCTGGGGAATTAAGCTTTATTATTAGGGAGCGGAATCGAGCGAGTCATGACTCATCGCCCATGGGCGCGCTATTGAAATGTTGTATTTTTAAAGAGGTTTTAATTTTATTTATATAATTGAATAACAAGTGGCTGGTGATTATAAAATACAAAATACCCTACTATTTGTTCATTTTCTCTTCTGTAAGCCTTGTTCTCTTTGAATTAAGTACATCCTTCTAGATAGAAAACGTCTTTTCTACATCGCAACTGGTTATATTTACGTAATGGAAATATTCTTTTATTTCAGCGTATTTAGCATACACAATTGCCGCAATGTTATTAAACCTGGATTTCTATTAAAAACTGCGTCTAAGTCACTTGCAATTATTAATAGCCACATCTAATGTGGTTAATCCATTTTTACTTTCTTATACGTAGTATAAGGAAGTAATGTGAAATTTTCGACTTCGAGATTTTTGCAGATGTCCACGTTTTGAAGTCCCCTGATACCGAAAAAGATGTTTTTAAAAAATGTCTGTGTGTCTCTATGTGACCACGATAACCGCTGTAGATATCAATTCCAAATTTTGTATTTACGTGTCTAATCTCCCTCTTGAGATCTGAGTAGTTTTTCAGTCAAATCGGTAGACCGGAAGTAGCAGTTTACTTCAGTGAAAAAATTAAATTTTGCCAATATTTCGTCAACTACTAAATTTAAACAAATTTATAAAGAATTCATATGTACTTGAAATTAAAATTGAGAACAATTTTATTTAAAAAGTTTTTCGAAGCTGCTACCGGAAGTAGGTCTTTTACTCCTATCGAAAATCAGTTTTTTGCGAATATTTCGCATGTCATGCTTTTTAGACAGGTACATTACGGGTATAAAAGTATTTAAAACGTAATTTTCAATATCTTTTGCTTAAAAAGAATTTCAAAATTCAGACCGGAATTACCACTTTTACTCTTATCGAATAGCGATTTTTTGCCGTCGTAAATTATGCATTCTATATGTATTTATCAAGAATACAAAAGTATTTAGTGCTAGATTTGCAATATTTTTTGAATATATGAAATTTCAAAATTCGGACCGGAAGTATCACTTTTACTCTTAGGGAGTAGTCCTTTTTTCGAATATCTTGCTAAGTATGCATTCTATAGCGATTTATTAAGAGAACAGAAGTACTTAGAATAGGATTTTGAATAATTTTAGTGTAAAAAAAATATAGTATAGTTTGAAAAGCTCATACGTATAAGAAAGTCGTGTGGTGGCCACACCTCATTTTTTAATTTGAGATTCCATTTTCAAAATATGTCATTAGTTTAGGCAAATTTCCAAAGTGTTCCTGAAGGAATAACAACTGATTTTTTAAATTTGGGATTTGTGTTAGTTCCTTGCACTCAGTAATACTTCGAGCATCGTCATTTAAACATGTAACGAAATTTTGTAAACTATCGAAATTCTCTGCATGAAAACTATTTCTGTGTATGTTTTAGCAAAGCTAAGTGACGATATATTACAGACTTTGCAATAAATTTCGGAATCACTGACAATTAATTTTTATCTCAGAAAAAGTAACATAAACAACGTTCTAGATCTAAATAAATGATAACTAAAAATGTACGCGTATGTTATTGAAACATACATATTATATTGCGAAATATAAGGTAAATATAATAAATTTTAAAAACTCGTCACCCTTGTACCTACGCCGATGAAGAAAGGATTTTATTCATAAAATTCCTTATTTTATGGCAGTTCTTTCTCTGATTCTCGGGCGTAAACAGATGTTGCAGTTCGCCCTATGAATTAGTGCTATTCAGATATAATGTAAACAACACGCAGTTGTTTACATTATTTCTTTTCACGGTTGTGGCTCCGTGGTAGTTTAGCTCGCTCGATTCCGCTCTCTATTTATTATACATCATAAAAGCTTATCGTCGTGATTGACTCCTCTTCCGCTTATTGTGTCTCGTTCGGGCCAGAAACTTCACAAATTCGAGGTATGTAATAAGAAACTGGCTTGAGGTATTATTCTAAAAAATATTTGGATATTAGGCTGCGTAGACTTTCAAAAATGATTAACATGCTGAAGTAGGAAGCCAAGTGTGCCTGTTACACTAGATTACAGGATCAATAATCGCATAATCCTCGAAAGATCCCTAAATTTCATAAATATTAGACTTTAACAAAAACAAGTAATGAACTGACAAAGGTAGTGTGATCAAATACTAAATAGAAATATTATGTGAGTGAAAAGTAATTGACATGAATTGACATATAGCGGGTGTCTGTAATATAGACATTTTCGGGTTATTAAATAGGCAACTTGGAAATGTCTTCCATCATTTATTCTACCACCAGAGTCGTATCTAAATATTTAATTTACAAAATAGACAGCATTTAATAATCATGCGTACACGCAACTATAACATTTGCAAATATGATTAATAAATTGTTATTCTGTTGAAGTTGAACACTTTAAACTGCGCTCATTGGATTAGAATGTCAAATTTACAATTATGTTGAATTCAAGCGGGTGCAGTAATTGTAAAGCGTAAAATTCACTAAAATGCAAATGGCCGATCACCTGTTATATAATAACTTATTCAAATTATTCGCTTGAATAGTAGTGGGTATGTAATGGCGTAAACAATTATATAGAACAATGTTGGCGTTCAATGCCTTTTTGGACGACATACTAATTTATGTATTTCTAGAAGTATTTATACTAATAACTCTACTTTTTGAGACTTGTCAAGGTTTCAGCTCGTAATTTAGGATTGGAACATAATCATAAAAAAGTAATTCAAACCTACTTTCATTCGTTAGTAACTAATATTAGAAATTGTTTAAGGAAATTTTATTATTTATTTTAAAACGAAACTTAAGACTAACACCATTTGTCAAAACCTAGTGTCACACTTTCTTCCCGATTATGTTGCTTTGTCGATGATAGTTGAACACTACTGACGCGATTGTGTTAAAACTTTATATTTTTACTAGCTGGGTTTAAATCAAAATTATTTAGGTTTGTGTCCATTTCGTTCGTCTAAAGAAGCACTTAGTGGTGTGTTTATGATTAGAAGCTTCTTAGAGCTGTATATTGTATTTGAAGATAAGTCCAGTTACTGAATGTCAATGTAAAAATATAAATTATAATTGGCACTATAATCTTTTAATATGTTTAGGAACTTTTTGTTTTATAATTATTACATTACGAAATTACGCCTTACATTGTGTTCCTAAATTATATATACAAATGACAACACAGCAACTTAAAAAGTCTATTTTACTTTATTATTTTATTTTATTAGTATTGTGATGACGAAAGTTTTCGACCACGAGATTTTTGCAGATATCCAGTTCCCTGATACCGAAAAGTGGTTTTAATTTTTTTCTCTTTCTCTCTGTCTGTCTGTCAGTATGTGTGTGTCAGCGTGTGTGTGTGTGTGTGACCGTGATAGCGGTCAAACAGCTATAGCTATCAATTCCAAATTTTGTATTTACGACTATAATCTTCAGATCTGATTAGATTTTCAGTAATCGGTAGATCGGAAGTAGTAGTTTGCTTCAGTGAAAAAATAGAATTTTGCCAATATCTTGTCAACTACGAAGTTTAAATACATTTATAAAGAATTCAAATGTACTCGAAATTAAATTTGAGAAGAATGTTATTAAAAAAGTTTTTCGAAATTTCTATCGGAAATAGGTTTTTTACTCTTATCGAAAATCAGTTTTTTGCGAATATCTCGCAAGTCATGCTTTCTAGGTATAAAAGTGTTTAGAACTTAGCTTTCAATAACTTTTGTATAAAAAAATTTCAAAATTCGGACCGGTAGTAAAACTTTTACTCTTAGCGAGTAGCACTTTTTTTCGAGTATCAAAGTATGCATTCTATAGAAATTTATTAAGAGAATAGAGGTACTTAGAATAGGATTGTATATAATTTTTATATAAAGAAATCCTTAAAATTTGTACTTGAAGTAACACACTACTAACTCACAGGTTTATTTATCTAAGAAGATAAAACAACTTGTGTGTAATTTGAAACGCCCATACGTATAAGAAAGTCGTATGGTAGCCACACCTCATTTCTAATATTTTGCAGACTATTTTTAATAACTCATTTATTTACTTCAATACTGTGTTACCTTCAGTCTATGTGTTTGTATTCGATTTAGAATAATTTTCTACTTCAAATGCCTTTGGGACGATTTTTGCTATGCCAACCTTAAGGGGGTTTAAATTATTGCAGATTTATGTTAATTTTCAAACAAAAGAATAACTAATCTGCTGTAAATATGTCCCATTTCTTATCAATTAATTAATCAATATATTTTGAAATTTGATTCTTGTTCACGATTAGTGACTTTAATTCGATAACCCCCGAATTATATTTGTTTTTAGCTAGAATTATATTGGAAAATTTTATACCATCCTCTCCGCGCGGTAGAGGGGATGATAGAACAGCCAAGAAAATATTTCGTTGCCTGTTCAATGACTGACGATGACAAGCCAATACAATATATTTACATGTGTGATCCATTATCAAAATTACTAATTTACTTATTTATTAATAATTTTCTGTCGTTTTTTTTATCAATCGTAATATAGAGAATATAGAAGGTTGCAAATAATAACGACATGTTAACACCTACTACGTTTCACGTATTTTGTTTATTGAGGAAATATTAGTTCATATTATTATTAAATGCTATTACCTATACAGGGTTGCGATTATGTATGGAACCGGGTTCGTTATGCTGCAACGGTTTGAGCTAGAATCCTGAAATTTGAAATAGATGTAGGACTCGATTAAAACTACTTATTAGTTTTTTTTATTTTTGTTTTGTTCCATAAGTTTTTGAAATACAAAGCCTACTTGTTTTTTTTAATGGAAACATGGGTTAAATGGAACATCGTTAAAATGGTTATTTTTCCCCGAATTAAATGGTATAATAGGTTTGGTGATTCGTTTGACAAAACTTTAGAAAAAAATTAAAACATTATTAAAATAAAATAAAACACGCAAATCATGCAGCCTTTGCAAATCCGTCAAACATAAAATTCTTGACAGTTAATTGTCATCAGTTAACGTTGTATTAGCAACTAACTAATAATTATGAATCACTTAATTGAAAGAGAAAGAATAGAAATTCTCATGATAATTGGGTATGGAGATAGAAAACGAAGTCACCAAGAAACATGTGCAGTGTTTAACGACACCCATCCAGATAGGAATCCAATAAGTAAGTCAACAGTGACAAAAACATTAAGAAGATTTAATCAAACCGGTAGTGTGAAAAACCAACCTAAATTAGGACGGCCAAGAACATGCACTAACGAAGAAAATTCTTTTAATATTTTATTAGATGTCGCGGAGAACCCTAAAACGTCTGTACTACAAGTGGCTTTAAATCATGATATGTCTCGAAGATCTGTTCAAAATATTTTAAAACGAGCAAAGTACCACCCATACAAAATTCATCTAATACACGAATTCAACAAGGATGATTTTGACAGAAAATTAGAATTCTGTGAAAGAATGATGACGATGATTGGCGGCGATGAAAATTTTGTTAAAAGGATTGTTTTCTCAGACGAAGCAACGTTCCAGTTAAATGGTATTGTAAATAGGCACAATTGTAGATATTGGTCTGATAGTAATCCTCATTGGATGGCGACGGTACATACCCAATATCCACAAAAAGTCAATGTATGGGCCGGAATTATCGGCCATAATATCATTGGCCCGTTTTTCATAGACGCAATTCTAACTGCTGAAAAGTATTTACAATTATTGCGAGAAATTATATTATATTTTCCCAAACCACAACAATCAAATTTGGTTTCAACAGGACGGCGCTCCACCACACTATGGACGTGAAGTACGTTATTACTTAAATAATACATTTCCTCAAAGGTGGATAGGGAGGCGAGGAACTATTGAATGGCCGGCTCGATCTCCTGATCTGAATCCCCTAGACTTTTCTTATGGGGATATTTAAAGTGCCATGTGTACAACAACAAGCTAGAATCTTTGGCCGAATTTAAATTACGTATTCAGACAGAAATAAGAAATATTCCTGAAAATTGGTTAAATAATACGATAGACGGATTTATCCACAGACTTCATTATTGTCAGGAAGTAAATGGAGAACACTTTGAACATCTTTTATAATCTAAATTCTGAAGTGAAATTTTGTTTACAAATTATAAACTTCTTCTTTAAATATTAATTGAACCATTTTATTAAATTTTTGTTGCTTTGTCTAGTTTTGTTTATTTAGTGTAATTGCAAGCATTTGTTGGGGTTTCAATGGGAAATGATAGAGGCAATAATGACAATGGGACACTCTACTGCTATTGTTAAGTTCTTCCAATTTTTGACGAATGGGCAAAGGCTGCTTGATTTGCGTGTTTTATTTTAATTTAATTAAGTTTAAAATTTTTTTCTAAAATTCCTTTTTAACCATGTTACATTTAGCCCATGTACCCATTAAAAAGAAAACAAGTAGGCTTTGTATTTCAAAAACTTATGGATTAAAACAAAAAGAAAAACAAGTAATAAGCACTTCTAATTGAGTCTTATGTCTGTTTAAAATTTCAGTATTCTAGCTCAGACCGTCTTAGCATAACGAACCCGGTTCCATACATAATCGCAACCCTATATATGTATTACTGTTTTTTATCGACAGATTACATTAATCTTTCCTGATTACCAGAAAAAAATGAGTTTTTTTTATTTCCAGTGTTCCGGCGGGCATGCTATATAATGAGTGGTGGTCGTTCCCTTCTGGCAAGACGAAGAGGGAATGTCTGGATCAGATCGGGGATCATACTATTTGTGATATTATTTCTTTGGGTTCAATTGAACTTTCTAACTTTCACTGGGCCATCAGTTCAAAACACAGACTACACTAACGAAACGAATGCAATCTTTAACATGGTGCCATCAGTTCTGCATAAGTTCCTTACACCGAGACCTCGCAATATCACTCACTCGAATGGCACTAACATCGGTTCGGCCTACAGATCGTCTTTTAATATAACGGAAATCAAAAAAATCATCGCACAATATAACTTACAGCAGACTGTATACAACGAAGATATTTTCGGACCTCTACAGAATGATTCTGTTATAATAGTTGTACAGGTAAGAAACTTACAAAAGTATTTTATTTCTCTGAATATTAGCAATTTAGCTCGGGTGAAATGTACAAAATCTTTAAAAAAACAGCATTTAATACTTTATTTCTATTGTCCAAATTTATCGTACTTTATGGTCAGGAAGATATTGCACTAAACACTGGAAATATATTCAGTGACGTATATAAGGGGGAGGGGGATTTAGGGGCTAACCCCCCCCCCTCAACCGAACCGTCCATTTATACAAAAGCATAGAATTAAGATTATCATGATTTTTCTTACATTTAGTACAATTATTATTAGATGTAAAAACTATACTTAAAATAAATACTTTGAATTTCTATTTGCTTATTGCTTATGTAGCAGTGCCCGGCAAGTATGTCATAGTAGACACAATCTTATTTTTGCTTTTACGACAGGAGTTGCTTTGAAGGGAAATCAAGAATCTGGTGCAATAGGCATTATAGATCCTCTCCTTGATGACGGAATTTGTGCGATCTGGTGATGAAGTATACTTAAAAATCACTTACTTTCTCAAAGTCATACTCAGACTATGTACATACAGTTGCAAAAAAAAAGGTTTCCATTAACCACATTGGAGCGGTGTGGTATTCCCAATTTTAGTGGAAACTTTTTTTGCAATTACGTATACCATGTGCTTGCAGCCGACCTGCGTACAGGGCTTACTGTAAGATAAAACGACGACACCGAGAGTTTGTATGAGTTAGTACGAGAAAGCAATATACAAACTGCAGTACAGCTGCTATCTATCCTTGTTGCCCTGATTAAACGGAGAGTCAGTCTAGCCCGTTCTAGCCTCAGCGTAAATGTTCTCGAATCCCCACTGTTCCAACACTACACTCGACCAAAAAGCAGTTTGTATATTGCTTTCTCGTACTAACTCATACAAACTCTCGGTGTCGTCGTTTTATCTTATGGCGGCTGTACACAGTCGCGCGAGTGCTCTCGCGATGTCTCGTCGAGAGCTCTTGCGCGAGAGGTCGAGGGATGAGCGCGACCCTGTGCACTCTCGTTTATTCGATACGCTTTGCGAACGCCGAGAAGATGGACGCGTTACAAGTTACGACAGCTGTTACCCTATGCGCTATTAGTTATTATAATTACGTGCACTATTGGTACTACTAATTCCCCTAAAAGTTTGGTGAAAAAATTGATAAGTGTAATACAGGCAAGGTCAATAATAAATTGATCAATAACCTGGTCAAGAAAATGATAAAATGTAATACAGACTTTACTAAAATAATTCTCAGAATTACACAAAAGAACAAAATCGCGTTGAGTTAACTGAGTCGCAGTGAGGCATAAAAACTAATAACTAAAAAGTTACTACTGAGTACCTACCTAGTCTGCAATTAATTAAAAATATATAAATTACCACTGACTGTATAGAATTTGGTTAGCTGAATGGTAAATGCATATATTTTGGGATTTCTAAATATGAAATTTGTTTCCGATGTATCGAAAACATCGATAGATTGTATTCAATATCAAACATGGATGTTTTGCTTTCGATGAGCAACCCTAGTGTACAGTGATGCACTCGCGCCGCCTCGCGGGGTTAAGCGAGGCCCTTTGACTCGCGCTCAAAAAACCGACTCGGAATGGAGAGCCCACGAGTGACTGCGAGGCTTCGCAAGACAGGGCGAGTGTACCCTGTACACTCTTGCGCTCGCCGTCCCTCTACGAGAGTGTACAGCCGGCATTACAGTAAGCCCTATACGCAGGTCGCCGGCAAGCACACTGTATATCATTAAAAATGAAATCATTGAATTGTGTTCTATTAATTAAGTTCTATTCAAGAGCAAGTAATAAATAGAGTTAAACAGTCAGGCGTCGTGAACAGCTACCACTTTGCATTCGTTATGTCGGCTGTTCTTCTAGAAAGGCTCTTATTCGAGAAGACATCCTTGAATTTGTCGACGTTGAGGATGTTACAGCATTAGCTTTAGCTTTGACGATCATGCAAAAACTTAAGTTGTTTGGATTATGTGTAGAGTATCTAGTTGGTCAATGACAGTTTTAAGGAAAATTTTCTCGTATACATCAAACCTAAACCCAACCCTGCAAAAAGTCAATGTAGATTTAACTAACACTTGCAGTTATGTAAAACAGTGAAAATCACCTTGCATAACTTACGTTATTAACGGGAATTTTAAAAAAAAATTTAGAGGAAGCAAACACGTTTTCAGTTGATACAAGTGTTCCTAAAATAAGTGGAAGACAGATGAACCCCAGTAATGCACTAGGCCACATAGCTGAAGTTTACTAGGCGAAGTGCATTTTACCCACTTATCGAACATGTTGTCACTAAGCTTGACGGTTTAAGCCTCACGAAGAAACAGTTTCTGGAATTCAGGTGCTTCTACCTGACCGGACTCAAAACACTGACAGAATGAAGAAATGTATAGCAGGAATAGGAGAATTTTTTTTAGTGAAGTTTAGAAAAAACTTTTAGTATGCGAGACTGAGCTTTGGCACAGCCATGATGTAATTAGGAGAGCCCTTTGCTGTATTAGAAGTCATAGATCGGTGTGATGAACTTTTTTCCCAACTACTTTTTAAGCTTCTTCAAATCTTAGCAACACTTCTAGTATCCACTAGTCTAGTTCTGCCACACTTCATCGGAACGTGGCAGAACTAGATTCCTCAGAAATTGTAGATATATTGACTAAAAAAAGAAAGAGAACTAATTAACTTAATTTTGTAAAAATAAGTAGATAAGTTTTAATAAGTTTTTCAGTCTGCTAGTTTTTTTAAAATAGGTACCCCAAAACCAAGACACGCTTATACTCACTTCAGCATAGGGGATCAATAAGAAAAGAACTTCTATAGCTTTTAACATTTTAAAGACTATCCACAGACTTTTGAGTCATGGGTAACGTGACGTTTTTCCCCCTCAAAACAGGATATCTACTGATTTTTACGTTCTTATACGTAGTATAAGGAAGTATTGTGATGATGAAAATGTTCGACTTCGAGATTTTTGCAGATGTCCACGTTTTGAAGTCCTCTGATACCGAAAAAGTGGTTTTTAAAAAATGTTTGTGTGTCTGTCTGTCTGTGTGTGACCACGATAGCGGTTAAACCGCTATAGCTATCTATTCCAAATTTTGCATTTAGTAGTATAATCTCCCTCTTGAGAACTGATTAGATTTTCAGCAAAATCGGCATACCGGAAGTAGTAGTTTACTTCAGTGAAAAAATCGACTTTTGCCAATATTTTATCAACTACTACGTTTAGACAAATTTATAAAGAATTTATATGTACTTAAAATTGAAATTGTGAACAATTTTATTAAAAAAGATTTTCGAAATTCCTACCGGAAGTAGGTCTTTTACTCTTATCGAAAATCAGTTTTTTGCAAATATTTTGCAAGTCATGCTTTTCGTACAGGTACGTTACGAGTATAAAAGTATTTAGAACTTAATTTTCAATACCTTTTGTATAAAAAAAATCAAAATTCGGACCGGAACTGACACTTTTACTCTTACCGAATAACGATTTTTTGCCAATATGTCGTAAATTATGCACTCTATATATATATTTATGAAGAGTACAAAAGTATTTAGAGTGGATTTGGAATATTTTTTGTATAAATGAAATTTCAAAATTAGGACCGGAAGTAACACTTTCATACGTATAAGAATGTCGTGTGGTGGCCACACCTCATTTTTAGGTAATAACTTAATTTCACATGGGCTTATTGCGCGGAAAAAACAAATCTATCGGAAGACATCGGACTAGGCATTCTTGATTTGTTTTATCTTTCTTCCCTTTGCGTCGATCGAAAACAATACATTTTAGATGTGTATGTATATTAAATTTAAGTTAAATAAAAAAAATGAGGTGTGGCCACCACACGACTTTGTTATACGTATGAGCGTTTCAAAGTATACAATTTTAAGAATTTCTTTAGACAAAAATTATTCAAAATCCTATTCTAAGTACTTTCATTCTCTTAATAAATCGCTATAGAATGCATACTTTGCAAGATATTCGAAAAAAAGTGCTACTCTCTAAGAGCAAAACTGCTACTTTCGGTTCGAATTTTGAAAAAATATTGCAAACCCAACTCTAAATACTTTTGTACTCTTAATAAATATATATAGAATGCATAATTTACGACATATTTGCAAAAAATCGCTATTCGGTAAGAGTAAAAGTGATACTTCCGGTTCGAATTTTGGATTTTTTTTATACAAAAGATATTTGAAATTATCATTTGAATACTTTTATACTCAAAATGTACCTGCCGAGAAAGCATGACTTGCGAGATATTCGCAAAAAACTGATTTTCGATAAGAGTAAAAGACCTACTTCCGGTAGGAATTTCAAAAAACTTTTTTAAGACAATTTGTCTCAAATTTAATTTTGAGTACATTTGAATTCTTTATAAATTTGTTTAAACTTAGTAATTGACAAAATATTTGCAAAATTCGATTTTTTCACTGAAGTAAACTACTACTTCCGGTCTACCGATTTTACTGAAAAACTAATCAGATCTCAAGAGGGAGATTATATACGTAAATACAAGATTTGGAATAGATATCTACAGCGGTTTGACCGCTATCGTGGTCACACACAGACAGACAGACACACAGACACACACGCAGACATTTTTTAAAAACCACTTTTTTGGTATCAGGGGACTTCAAAACGTGGACATCTGCAAAAATCTCGAGGTCGAAAATTTTCGTCATCACAATACTTCCTTATACTACGTATAAGAAAGTAAAAAAAACTCATATTTTTTGAGTTTCTATCTATTAACGAAAATACACAAAGAACACCTGAAAGAAAATCTTTTATTTGGTCTTATATTTTTCTGAAGAACAACTTTGCTTAAGTATATTTGACATTGACGATCTTAAATACGAATGATATTCGTGGTACGATTTTGAAAATGTATTTCCATGTGTGTTTTTTCGCCATTTTGTCCATAACTTATTCAAAAGGGAAAAGAATCTTTCTACAGGTGCATTAGTGCCGTGCAGACATATATTCAATAATATAAGAAAGTTCGTATGTTTCAAATTATTGGTGTGAAAGCTTTACATTACTTGAAAAATGAAAAAATTTCGAAGTACTGTATTTTATCCTTTTTTTAAATTACAAATTTAAACCGTGTAGTGTCAATTTTTCCGAATGGCTTGATTTTTGCGATTTTTACCTCGAAATTGACCATTTTGTGGCATACATCATCAGGTAACCCCCCCCCTTTTTTTAAGGGCAAAAAAAGGACATTAACTGAATTATATTAATTTAAAGTACAAGAAAACTAAGCAACAGATTATTGATGCAATGAATACACAATAACTAACGCATATCACAAATCTCAGGTAGTAATAAAATTAAAAATGTAAAAGTTTAAAATAACGATTCTCTAGTTACGTCACTTGGTGCAGTCACCTTGTTACCTAAGTTCGTCCTGGTTTTACCTAGTTATTTTTATTGTGGTCATGTTACATATTTGACGGAAAATATTAAAATCGAACTCTAAACTTTTTCAGTGTTAAATATACCTATAAAATACACTTCTGGCGTTTAGTGCTTTGTCTCGACTGACTAATATAAAAAGTACTTTTCAAGTTAGTAGGAATTTTAGACACGGTTTCTTCTGATTCCTAGTAGTAAAATTATTTATGCAATTATTGAGAAACAGCGCATGTCAACGTTATCAATTCCAAAACCTGCAATATCGTTAGTAAATTATGTATAATATTCTTTCGTCCATTAATTGTCCATATGCTTTGAAATATGAGTCACGCGGAAGTATAATCTAGTAATGTGATAATATTTATGGTCACATGTACTTATTTCAGATACAATTTTATACAACGTTTGAATATATTTTCCATCAATTTGTTCCAAACTACACTGTGCACTCGCTTGTATAGTGTATACAGTAGATTGCAAAAGTAGTCGAATGCTTGAGTGATATCGCCGTTGAATCAAATTTTAGAATAATGTAATATCTTCAGAAGTTAAATAATAATAAATGACTCGGCTAACTTAAGTTTTTGGAAACTTGCATGTGAGTTTTCTTGTAAGATTTTGAAATACATATTTTGATCCATGATCGTATCTATAAGTACCAAGTTTTCAACCCCTACAGCGCTCATATCCTCGCACGAGAAAGCTCCACCTCCATGCTGTACAAATATTTTTTTTTCAATTGTTCATTCTTCTTCCGTCAAACCATCCCATTTGATCCAAACACATTATATTTAAACTTGTCAGTAAACATTACGGACTTCTAAAATCGATCTACGAGGGAGCGCTTTTAAGTTCGCGGCATGGGGGAAAAGGAGAAAAATAAAAATACATAATTATTTGTCTTGTTCAACATATTTACCTGCAAACTCTACAATTTTCATATCCTTCAATTAGCTTGGGTATGCCTTCATAAAAAAATGTTTTATTTTTGTCTGAAGAACACGTCGAAACTGCGTCTTTCGCTTCTTCATCACTCGTACATTTCTTCCTACGCATCTCTTTCATTTTAGGGAACAGGTAAAAATCGTTAGAAGCACTTTATGCAGGGCAGCCAGTGCAACACAACTCTTATAGACTGGAACGTTGCCGTGAAGAAGTAGGACATCTTTCGTCAGTTTTCTCCTTTTCTTTTGTTTAATGATTTCTTATAACTGGGTATTTGTTACGTATTCGCTTCTACCACCCATAAAAGTTGAAATAAGTGACCACTAATCTCAAGAAAACTTAATATCTCGCAACAGAACTACTATTTCATGTACAATTAGCAGACTTGTGCACAACTTGATGTTTTTGTCGTTTTTTTCTAAAGGGTACCTCATGAAAATTAGCAATTTTGGTCAAGTCACCATTTGCCAAGGAAAAGTGTATACAGACGTCTTGGAGGGTGCTGAAATAGAATTTGGTATTAAAATATGGATACTTGTTATGTATGCGCTTCTAGCACCCATAAAAGTTGAAATAAGTGACCAATAATCTCAAAAAAACTTAATATCTCGCAACAGACAATTGCATTGAACAGGGAACGTACATATTCGTATTCTACGGATTAAGAACTACTGTTTCATGTACAATTAACAGACTTGTGCACAATTTGATGTTTTTGTCATTTTTTTCCAAAAGGTGAAAATTGCAATTTTGGTCAAGTCACCAATGCCACTGAATAGTGTATACAGACGTCTTGGAGGATGCTGAAACAGAATTTGGCATTCAAATATGGATACTTGTTATGAATGCGCTTCAACTTTATCAACTTATTTTGAAAGTCTTTCCAAATATAATCAAAACTTCTAATATTCATGCGAAATGAAGATGAACATTTACTAGATGTTCACGTACCTGCTTGAACAGATGATAAAATTCTATATCTTCTAATCTCTTTCGTTTTATATATCAATAAATACCAAATTTCGAGGGTGGAATCTTCAGTTTGTAACAAATCTATATTTGTGAAGATTGCTCGTTTTTAAGTGCGCTACTATGTGTTATCCACTCGTTTTTTCTCTATTATTAATATATAACAATCTATTTAAAAGCAATACATGCAGCAGTGAAGATTCACTTTTTACTTTCTTATACGTAGTCAGATGTCCACGTTTTGATGTCCCCTGATACCGAAAAAGTGGTTTTTAAAAAATGTCTGTGTGTATGTCTGTCTGTCTCTGTGTGTGTGACCACGATAGCGGTCAAACCGCTGTAGATATTAATTCCAAATTTTGTATTTACGTGTACAATCTCCCTCTTGAGATTTGATTAGTCTTTCAGTCAAATCGGTAGAGCGGAAGTAGCAGTTTACTTCAGTGAAGAAATCGAATTTTGCCAATATTTCGTCAATTACTAAGTTTAAACAAATTTATAAAGAATTGAAATGTACTCAAAATTAAATTTGAGACAAATTATCTTAAAAAAGTTTTTCGAAATTCCAACCGGAAGTAGGTCTTTTACTCTTATCGAAAATCAGTTTTTTGCGAATATCTCGCAAGTCATGCTTTCTAGGCAGGTACATTACGAGTATAAAAGTATTTAAATTATAATTTTAAATATCTTTTGTATAAAAAAAAATTTCAAAATTCGGACCGGAAGTACCACTTTTACTCTTACCGAATATCGATTTTTTTCAGATATGTCGTAAATTATGCATTCTATATATATTTATTAAGAGTACAAAAGTATTTAGAGTTGAATTTGCAATATTTTTTATGTACATGAAATTTCAAAATTCGGACCGGAAGTGGCACTCTTACTCTTAGCGAGTAGCACTTTTTTTCGAATATCTTGCAAAGTATGCATTCTATAGCGATTTATTAAGAGAATGAAAGTATTTAGAATAGTATTTTGAATAAGTTTTGTATAAAAAAATTCTTAAAATTGCATAGTTTGAAACGCTCATACGTATAAGAAAGTCGTGTGGTGGCCACACCTCATTTTTTACTTAATTATAGAAGAAAAGTATATATGTATTACAGATTACTCAGCCTTTAAGAAATTAACGATCGTGGTTACGAAGCCCACCTGCAACAGATTTTTTTGCTAAGAAATTCCGTTTAATTACTTCCCAACATAAGTAACAGAAAAAGTCATTGTTATTAATTTTTTCCAGCAAAAATTAGATTTATATAAATACGTGTAGATAAATTTTAATATCTAATAATTTTTAATGTAATTTAAGATTAGAAATAAAGTTTATTCTGCTGTACTTTTAAAATAAAATTCTATCTAATTAATTATTACCTGTATACTTAATATGAAACGTAATAAAAATATATACAATTTTTTAGTGAGTCATCTCCGTGGGGAAGTCCAATTGTGACTTTATGAGAAAAGATATTTTGAAGCTGTTTTCGTCTCAAGAAAAGGTGTTCATTAGAAGCACCTTTTAAAGTTGTTTTGTATTATACAGAGTGTTTCATAACTTGGTGGTTGACCATAGTTATAGTTTCTTAAATCGAACATCTTGCATATAATTACATTTTTGTATTCCGCGCACAATTTTTAGTCAAAAAGTGATAAGGTAGGCCTAAAATTTTAAGTTTTCGACCATTTTTCTGAAAAATTCAAAGTTTTTATAAAATTATATTTCTCGAAAGCGACGTACTAGATAGACACCAGTTTTGGTAGTGTTGTTCATAATAAAAGGTCCTATTTATTACAAGCATATATCATTTTTTTCAAATGTCAGTTGCATGTGCAGAAAATTGGATTAAAATCACATGGCAAATTTTTGTCCAAAAATCATATTTTTTCAAATGGAACAGCCTATTCTTTATTTTTATTTTGCTTACTAAATTTTGCACTAAAAACATGTAAGGTGTTATTACTTTAAGAGTCACCATTACTGAGCTACTGTCATCTTTTGATATAATTTTGCTAACTTTATGTTCTTTATTTTTGAATAGGCTATTGTGAGCTATAATATTTGCTGCGAAATAGACAATCGAATGGTTGATACTTAATGAGTTGCTTCACAGTTGACAAACAAAATGTTAAATTATAATGAATTTTTTTTAAAAATGCGAAGAAGATTTTTGTATGTATTTGGGGAATGTCAGAAAAAATATTTAATAGCTAGAGAGTATGAATTGTTTATAAAATCGCATTACAAAAATATATATCATTACGCTTCTTCTTTTCTTTTACTAATATAATCTAAGTAAGTGTCTCTTGTCTATACCTACCTGTACTTACACGAAAATTGATGGATATATTTTATTTACAATACAGTCTATGTCAGCAATATATTTCATAAAATATATAGAATTTGGTACAATAAACAAATCAATCATTTATAGTGGGCGCCGAAATAGGAACTCTTACGTGAATGGACGAGGAATTAGTGGAACAGAAACTATAAAATAACTATAAATACGAACATTAAAATAGATAAACAGTTTTTCAACAAGTGTTAAATGAATATTCATTCACTTCTAAATATTTTGAGCATGCTTCCGAAATAATAAATCGACATTAATAAGGAGTTGATTATCTATATTTCTAAATATTTGCCGAATATATTCTAGCATAGCTTCTTTTGTGTTTACAGGTATACTGTATATTTGCTGTTTTACGTAGCCCTATAGAAAAAATCTAATTTTTGTGTTGTCCGAAGACCTAACAGGCTAGTGAATAGGGCCTCCATGAGCTAGCCATTTCCCTGAAAACATTTCGAAGGCTTAACCTATGCTGATGATCTCTTTACTACTGAAGTAATAGTTTCATTTGA
The DNA here is from genome assembly GCA_963170755.1 of Amphimallon solstitiale. Taxonomy (NCBI): domain Eukaryota; kingdom Metazoa; phylum Arthropoda; class Insecta; order Coleoptera; family Scarabaeidae; genus Amphimallon; species Amphimallon solstitiale. The sequence continues at coordinate 38,146,327 of OY720684.1, read as the reverse complement.
ATAATAATGAACATTTCTTCTGCCAATTGTTCCATTTCTATGGAAAGTAGCTTCGTCCGTAAATAACACATTATCAAAAGGAATTGCCTGGATATTAATTTTAGTTATTACCCAACTCTTCTAGCTTTAAAATAATGGGTGCGTAACTTAATATTGTATTCGCTACGGATGACATTTGTTTTATTTAATTTTTGACTAAGAATTACACGGAGAATTCAAAAATGTAATAAAAACTATAAATGTGGTTATAGCCACAAGTTATGGAACAATCCGTATAATACAAAATATATTTTGAAGGTGCTACTAATCAGTGGCTATCTTAAGAAGAACGCCGCTTCGAAATATTTTCTCTCATAAAGTCACAATCAGTATTCCCCATGGAGATGACTCACCCTGTATATATACACATATATTTGTTATTTTTATCCAATGCTTTCGGCCTGTAATAATAATTTATTTCTCTGTGTGAGTCTTGACGGAATAGAATAACAAATTCGCATTTTTTTTCAATAAAAGAAGGCTGCATTTTAGTATTATAACCGGTTAATAGTATTATTCTGGACATACCAGAATTGATCTACCTGCTTCTCCTAAAAAAGGTAACATTTTGTGTCAAGATTCAATTACTGTCCACTTCATCTTTTAATATACAAGGCAATACAAGCTGTCTTTTAAAAGTTACAAAATCTTTATCTTGGCCAGTATGAACCCTTTATTTTTCGACTTGCTACCATTTTTCTGAAAAATTGAATATTTTTATAAAATGTATTTCTCGAAAACGACGTACTAGATAATGATAATTCATAATAAAAGGTCCTAATACACACATTTTATTTTTTTTTTGCAGAAAAATGGATAAAAGTTACTTGACACATTTTTGTTTAAAAGTGAATTTTTTTCAAAGTATATCGGTTCATTTTTGAATTGCTTGCTAAATTTCGTAGCAAGAACATGTAAACATCTATGTTTTATATTTGAATACATGATAATTGCCGCGAAATTGACAATTGAATGGATGACATTTAGTAAGTTGCTTTTTAGTTACCAAGCTTTTTTTTATAATAAATTTTTCTAAAACTGAGCTTAGAGGTATAATTATGAATTATAAACGACAACAAAAAAATAAGTGTATCTTATTTACAGTGCACTCTATACCAGCACTATAATTCCAAAAATATGTAGAATATAGCACTATAAAGAAAGTTTATCGACGACTAAACAATAAAGTATGTATTATATTAATCAATATTGGCTAATAATAACACTCATAATACCCGTAGGGAATAATGAAATGCGACCAGTGAATAATGGGCCATAACGTTACCATTATTCACTGCATTCCGCCAATAAGAACATATAATGGGCCATAACGTTACCATTATTCACTGCATTCCGCCAATAAGAACATAACGTTCCTAACGTTGTCATAGTAACGATAGACAAGTCCGGCCATTTTACTGACTGCCTAACCATCAAACGTCATATTGATATAGTAATCTGACATTTTCGTTTACTTATTTTGATTTTTTTTAGTAATTTTCAGTTAGTCGTCGATAAAGTAGTGTATACTAACTCGCAATAATGACTATTATTCCCTCGAGCTGAGTTACTCCCTCGCCGCTTACGCGGCTCGGGAGTAAATTCAGCTCTCGGGAATAATAACTGTCATTATTGACTCGTTGTATAAACTACTATTAAAACCAAATACAGTAATAACTTGATTTTAGTAGGTTTACGTGAATGGATGAGTGAGTAGTGGAACAGAAATTATAAAATAACAATAAATATGGACATTAAAATAGGTAAAAATTAAAAGTGTGCAAATTCACTTTTAAACGTTAAATAATATGTAGTTAGTGAAGTAAGGGTGGGTTTTCATTTGAATAGTAATGAAAAATTTCTTTTGTTAACTATTCCGTTACTGTGGATACCAGCTTCATCCACAAATAACACACTATAGTTATTGCCCATTGTCAGAACACATTTTTAGTTTTCAAATGTATTCATTACGGATGATGTTTATTTGGTTTTAAGGTCGTTGCAAGGATGGTATTTCATAAGTACTGACGTTTGGATTTTCTGTTGTTGCCATAAGAATTCTTAATTGAATTTCATCATTGACTACATATTTAGGTTTCCTTAGTTTTGAATTAGCAATACTGCCAGTAGTAATGTAAATATCCATTACTGTTCTAAAGGCATCTATTCTGGGACATATTCTGCCAGGGTAACGTTGTGGGTAACATATCTGAAATAATAAATAGTTTCTTTGACATTCCGTCGGTACAAAAAATGCCGTATTAAAACAGAAAACATAAAGTTGACAAAATTATATCAAAAACCGACAGTAGCTCAGTAATGGTCATTTTTAAAATAATAACGTCTTTTATGTTTTTGGTGCGAAATTTAGTAAGCAATTCAAAAATGAGGTGTGGCCACCACACGACTTTCTTATACGTATGAAAGTGTTACTTCCGGTTCGAATTTTGAAATTTCATTTATACAAAAAATATTCCAAATCCAACTCTAAATACTTTTGTACTCTTCATAAATATATACACGGTGGCCAGAAAAATGCGGACAAACGCCAGGTAGAACGATTCTTTGTTCAATTCTGAGGCGATAATCTTAATCCAAAAAAGTTATACGGTCCTTCTTCCTTACGGCATACGAGACCATCAAACATTAAGTTGTACGGCTAAAATTTAGCAAAATTCGTCAAATTTATCTATGTAAAATCATTGTGGTGAAATTTAGAAATGGAATTATCTCAAATGCATTGATGTAACTAATCGATTAATACCAATGGTTTACAAAAAAAAAAAAAAAAAAAAAAAAAAGCACTACTACTTTTTTCAATTAAGATTGTCAACTCAGAATTAAACAAAGATTTGGCCTGCGTGGCGTTTGTCCGCATTTTTCTGGCCACCGTGTATAGAATGCATAATTTACGACATATTTGCAAAAAATCGTTATTGGGTAAGAGTAAAAGTGTTACTTCCGGTTCGAATTTTGAAATTTTTTTTATACAAAAGATATTTAAAAGTACGTTCTAAATACTTATATATATATAATCAAAAACCTTATTGAACTTCCTCCATTCTTTCTTGTCTCTTGCCAGTACTCTCGCTCGTTGTTGTGTTACGCCACGCTCTTCCAGTATATGCTCCATATTTTGGTTCCATGTCTTGATTGGTCTTCCTCTTGATCTCTTGGTTGGCACCCGTGACTCCCATGTTTTCTTGACCGGTCTGTCGCTGCTCATCCGGACCAAGTGTCCATACCACCTCAGCTGGCTCTTTTCGATTTTCTTGATAACTGGTTCTGTTCCTAATTGTTCTCTTATTATTGTATTCCTTATTCTGTCTCGTTTAGTTATTCCAAGGACCCCTCTCAAATACTTCATCTCAATGCTCTGAATTCTGGATTTCAGTCTCTTGCTCAGCACCCAGCTTTCACACCCATAAGTTAAAACTGGGAGAAACACTGTTCTGAATACGCACATCTTTGTTTTCCTAGATATTTCTTTTTTCCATATAAATGTGTTCCTCAGTAAGTGGTATAGCTTTGATACATTTTCCATTCTGTATGATATTTCTGTTTCATGTGTTCCGTTGCTACTTATGTATACTCCTAGATATTTGAGGTCTTCCACTTGCTCGATATCCTTGTTGTCAATTTTTATGTTCAGTTTTGAGTAGGTTTTCCCCAATACCATGACTTTGGTTTTGTTGGCATTTATTTTTAAGCTTCTAGCTGATAGTGCGTCATTCCAAAGGTTCAAGTTGGTTTCAAGGTCTATTTCACTTCGTGCAAATACGACCAGATCATCTGCAAATGTACATTCGCTCATATGCTCCGCTTCTAAGTTTCTGTGGCCCACGTATATGGCTTTCGTTCTTGTTTTTACTTCTTTGATGACGTCATCCATTACCATGTTAAATAATATTGGGCTTAATACTCCTCCTTGTCGTAACCCCACATTAACACTAAATTCTTGTGATTCCATGTTATGCGTTCTAACCACATTCCTGTTGTTTCTATGTATGCTCTCTATTGCTCGTTGTAGTTTTCCTGATATTGACCTTTGTCTTAGACTTTCCGCTATTACTTCTCTTGGAACCCTGTCAAACGCTTTTATACTAATAATGTACCTGCCTAGAAAGTATGACTTGCGAGATATTCGCAAAAAACTGATTTTCGATAAGAGTAAAAGACCTATTTCCGGTCGGAATTTCGAAAAACTTTATTAATACGATTTTTCTCAAATTTAATTTTGAGTACATTTGAATTCCTTATAAATTTGATTAAACTTAGTAATTGACGAAATATTTGCGATTTTTTCACTGAAGTAAACTACTACTTCCGGTCTGCCAATTTTGCTTAAAATCTAATCATTTCTCAAGAGGAAGATTATATTCGTAAATACAAAATTTGGAATTGATATCTGTAGCGGTTTGACCGCTATCGTGGTCACACACAGACAGACAGAGAGAGAGAGAGAGAGAGAGAGAGAGATTTTTTTAAAACCACTTTTTTGGTATCAGGGGACCTCAAAACGTGGACATCTGCAAAAATCTCGAGGTCGAACATTTTCATCATCACAATACTTCCTTATACTACGTATAAGAAAGTAAAAAAGAACCAACATACAGGTGTTCCATTTGAAAAAAAAAATCACTTTTAGACAAAAATGTGTCATGTAACTTTAATCCAGTTTTCTGCAAATAAAATAAGTAATTGCAAAAAAATATAATGTGCTTGCTTTATTATGAACAACGCTACCAAAAATTGTGTTAGTACGGCGTTTCCGAAAAATATAATTTACAAGTACTGTTATACAGTGCCCGCGGAAAAGTCTGCACCATATGGAAAAAAATTTACTCTTTTATTTTTTAAAATTATTTTTTTGTAGTTTGTTTTTGCATAATTAGAAACCAAAAACTAACCTAAAATATTTAACATATCGCATTTGCTTCAATGCGTAAATGTCATTTAAAAATTACCAACGTCCAAACGTGCCATTATTTGTCAAAATATAAGAAGATGCCATAAGAAAAAGTTGTTTGTACTTTCGCGGACATCCTAAATCCAAAGTTTCGTACAAAAATTTTAATTTTAATTTTTTTTTCATAATTTTGTAAAAAAACGCCTGTATATTTTTTAAGTGTATTTTTCTCTCGAATTCTGATAAAAACCTATGTTACCATGTAATAAACAAAAAAAAAAACAATTTGTATTTCAGAATAAGGTATATTTTTTTTAAATAAAAGATTTCGTTAAGAAAAGTGGAGGACATTCTTGGACTATTTTCATATTTTCGTATATTAAAAATGTTTATTTTTCAAACATAATGGTCAAAAAACCTAGAAAATAACACTAGTTGTAATATTAGAACATGTTATGTACCTAGCCTTGTTTGTTTTAAGCAAAATTTCCTTTAGTATCTCTAAAGCAGGAAATAACAAGCTTATTCTTAAACTTCGATAAATTCACAAGTAGGCCTAGAAAATAATTGCAAATTCTAGACATAAACAACTAAATAAATGTCAGTTTTGTGTATTTCTCTAATATATTTGTTTTAAAATGTTATCCATGGAAGAAAAAATAGAAATCATTTTAATTCACGGAGAAAATAGAACCAACAGGGATACGGCAAATATTTTTAATCAAAGACACCCTAACAAATTCGTTTCGCACTCTACTGTTGGTCGTATTGTAGATAAGTTCAAGTCATCCGGTTCAGTTCTAAATGATTTTAAGAAGCCACATGTAAACTGGCAAGTTCAGCAGCATAAAGAACATGTATTATTAGATGTAGTAGAGCATAAAACTACATCAATTGCTGCTATTTCCAACAGAACTAGGGCAAAAGAGACTACAGTGAGAAAAATTTTAAAGAAACATAAGTACCGTCCATTTAAGCCAAAATATGTCCATATACTAAAAGAACGAGATTTTAACGCAAGATTTGATTTTTGTATGTGGTTTCAAGGAGAGCTCGAAGAAAACCGTCGTTTCCCCAAAGAAATCATGTTCTCGGACGAAGCAACGTTCTCTTCCAATGGAACGGTGAGTTCGCAGAACTGCAGATGGTGGGCTGATGAAAACCCTAACTTTATCATCGAATGCAGGGACCAATATTCTTTTAAAACAAATGTTTGGTGTGGTATTTTTTATGGTAGATTGATTGGACCCTATTTTTTCCACGAAAATTTAAATTCGCAAAGATACTTGAACTTTCTCATGACCGAAATAACCGATTTAATTGATGATATGGTATTGGAAGAAAGATCTGTCCTATGGTTTCAGCAAGACGGCGCATCTATACATAGTACACTGGCGGTGAGGAGTTATTTAAATCAATTATTTGGGGACAAATGGATTGGCAGATATTCAGCGTATCCATGGCCAGCGAGATCCCCTGACCTAACTCCGTTAGATTTTTCCTTGTGGAGGTATCTAAAAGAGAAAGTGTACCGCAAACGACCATTTCGAAACATTGAACATCTAGAAAACACAATACGTGACGTTTGCCTAGAAATTCCGGCCACATATTTTGTAAACATTACAAGAGAGTTCTCTAGAAGGATCATCAAATGTATTGCAAGAGAAGGGAGACATACAGAAATGTAGTATTGTTAACATTTTTTTATTCATTTAGTTTAACTGTATAGTAACGGTATTTTTGTAAAATTGGAATTGTTGACTACGCTTACTTGTGAATTTATTTAATTTTAAGAATTAGAATTGTTTTTTTTTTAAATTAACTTTGTTAGTTGAAATAAAATTACTTTTTTTCTCATTTTTAAAAGGTTATTTTCTAGCTTTTTTGACCATTATGTTTTTTAATTTATTTTTAATGGTACATACGAAAATATGAAAATAGTCCAAGAATGTCCTCCACTTTTCTTAACGAAATCATTTATTTAAAAAAAATATACCTTATTCTGAAATACAAATTGTTTTTTTTTTGTTTATTACATGATAACATAGGTTTTTATCAGAATTCGAGAGAAAAATACACTTAAAAAATATACAGGCGTTTTTTTACAAAATTATGAAAAAAAAATTAAAATTAAAATTTTTGTACGAAACTTTGGATTTAGGATGTCCGCGAAAGTACAAACAACTTTTTCTTATGGCATCTTCTTATATTTTGACAAATACTGGCACGTTTGGACGTTGGCAATTTTTAAATGACATTTACGCATTGAAGCAAATGCGATATGTTAAATATTTTAGGTTAGTTTTTGGTTTCTAATTATGCAAAAACAAACTACAAAAAAATAATTTTAAAAATTAAAAGAGTAAATTTTTTTCCATATGGTGCAGACTTTTCCGCGGGCACTGTATGTGGCAACATTGACAGTGAGTATCTGAAACAACAGAAGCTTTAACTAAACACACACATTAAATAAAAACAATTTTTATTTAGAAAAACAAATGCACAGAACCTATGAAAATAAAAGTTGAAACTGAATCACAATATAATCTTGCTCATTTTACGGAAGCGTAACAAACACCGCTTTTAAAAAGCCCCTATAGAAATAATATCTAATTGATCTTTTTGCAGATTTTATTGCACAGAACGTTATTTTTATTACATTTTGACCCTGTTCATTGCCTAAGTTATTTATTTCTTGAAACCGCTGATCGGGTCTCGACAAAGCCATGCTGTTTGCATGGCGATATTCAATACTTCTATCATAACAGAATTTTCTTCACCAAATACACTAAAACACAAATTTTCTTCGTTCAGTTTATAAATCATATACAGGAAATTATAACGAACCCTCACGGGAGTAAAACACAGGTACATTCTAGCAAAGGGTCTGTTATATGAAAAAAAAAATTAATAGATGTAGTTCACCAAATGAATACATACATATGGTAACGTAGATAAAATTAAAATACTTGTTTTGGTTTCACTTCATTCGTTAGAATATCTCTAACAATTGTTTCGGTATGTACCATTCTCAAAGAGTTTACTCATTTAAGGATGGTAGAACATACTGAAACACGTTGGTAAGTTTGGACAAATCCGAGTTTGCGGAGTTCAAAAACTTAGCCATACTTTGCTTTAATAAAAATCTTTTACCGAAATTAGAGACATTATAAGCTCAAAGAATAACTGTCCAAAATTGATAACTTTCTCACTTGTTTCGATTAAACGTATCGAATCCGGTCAAAAATATATTACTTACTGGAAATACATAAACCCAGTAAGTCGATGATACCTATTGTGTTAAGTACAAACTCACCGACTTATTTTGTCTCAAAATAGCTAGTAAATGAATTCAAAAATAGCTTTGCAGTAGAAAACTCGCAGTTTATTCAGAAGGTGATATTTTGATTTCGTTTAATGCAAGTTCATTGTTTCCGTCAATACCGATTCCAGAAAACCTGAACTATTTGGAACGTGTTCTCCTTAATAATAATATTGAAAAGGCTACAGTAAATGAATACATGCATTTAACAATCCTTTGTATGTCTCATAATTATTGAAGTGCAGAAATTAGTAAGGGCCTAAGTGCGCTTCTTTCGAAACTTGAGCTATTGACATAGACAGGTTGATGGCTTCATGAAATATTTAGCATTTAATGTTTTTAGGATAAAATCTATAGATTAACCCTTAGCTTTTAACGTTCATCATCTTAGCTTACTCACTAACGTTTAACATGTACACTTATCGTTATTGTTTAACGCTAAACATTATCGTTAGATAATGTTTAGTTAGATTATTCTTGTTTTATATTATTATTCCAAGTATTCTTCTGTAGTGTCTCTTTGCATATGCGTATATTTGTTATAATTCAATATAATATACTTATATAACACAATTTATTGTTATTAACTTCTAAAACATTAATATATTTTTTATTTAAAATCTATCCACTTCATCATAAAAGTGTCGATCACAACTAAATTTACTGATATTGATTTAGTCATATATTTTGCAACTAATGTGCAACCCATAATTAAATTACGAATAACTAAATACTTCGGATATAATCTATCAACAGATTCAATTCCAACTAAATTACTTACTTGTAACTACATTATTCCTAACCTAGCTAACGATTGATCCAATGCTGACTCCGTTAGTGTTGATTGATTTAGTTAAAACTAAATAATTAATCGTGCTATTAATTTAATGCTGATTATTTTAGTGTTGTTAATACTAGTATAACTCATGTATCAATGAATTTTTCATAAGGCATAACACAGAGGCAGATATAAAACGCAAATAAGAAAAACAAACAGACATTTTCTGAAAAATAAATAAATTAAATGGAAATATACAAACATTTCTGAACAGTCTAAATGTAGTATGAATATTTTCATTTAAATATCGGAATTTAAACATGCAATATTCTCCGTGCACTCTTTAGTTTACTGTACATACCCATATAAATATTTCCAAGTGGTCACTCATTTTCAGTCACTCGATATTCAGGGCAGTGCGGTACGTACAAAAACATGTGAATAAAACGTTTCCCACTGTATACATATTTTGTTTTTATATTATCCTATGTATACATACGTCTACTTGAATATCTTTTCCCTGAAACAAATTATTGACCTTGATTTTTAATACTTTGTTTTAAAAGTTGGTGCTGTCTTCCCTACAAGAACGAATCTATTCAAGTTGCTCAATTTATTTACATACATTAAACGTGATTCCAAGAACGTGCTACATATTTAATATACTGTTTAACATTAGTGATGGTTTTTTATCATGTAAAACAAGATATCAGAGGTTAGTTAATACGTACGAATAAAGGTGTAAAAAATGAACTTTATATGACATAATTGAGTCTGGGATTTATATATAAACAACATCACAATGACGTAGGTATATAACAGCAAAACAAATACATAATAAAGACATTTATACAGGCTGATTCATTTAAGACATGCTGCTGGTTTGTGTTATAGGTACACCTATCCTTTGATTTGCACTCAAAATAGGTGCCGCACAAAACGAAAAACACTAAAATGTGCATAATTCAGTAATTCATTTACCTATATGTAATGAAATCTGAAATTAACAATTGTGAAGGTTTTTTTTGTTAAATCTTTAGAGACATCATATTGATTTAAGCACTAATATCCCGCTGGAATCGAAGAGCTCTTTCAACATTCGTGTCATATTGTAAAAAATTATTACCCAATATTCTTCCCAATTCAAGTCCTACGCTGATGACTCTTGCTGTGAACGCAACTGGTTCAGATTGCTCTTCATCAATATCATTGTCTTCATCGCGTTTATTTGTTTCATGAATCATGTTCAAATAAATTAGTTTCATCTGGTTCCTCATCAGTCATTTTTTCTTCAATATCTGCTTCAGCTAAATCCTCAAAAATGTCTCCTATAGTATGCGCCAACTCAGTGATCTGAGAATAGAATATTCATGCTCTAATGGTAATCTATAATTATCACCTCTAATAGCATCTGGCCATATTGCTTTCTAGCAGGCGTTGTTTAATCTGGGTATACGACAGTCCAACATGCTTAATACAGTCTAAGATTGTAAATTTCTTCCAAGAATCTATAGGACTAAGAGATCCATCATTCTCCATTTGTTCTAAAAATACCTGAAGGTTTGCTTGATATAGAGTGCCTTAAGGGTCGAAATTATTCATTGATCCTAACGGCTGCATAAGAAAGTTGTATTCTTTAGTACAAAAACAATTTGTACATTTTTGTATTGTGAGTCTTGCGAATGACCTATTATCAGTTAATGGAAGAACCGTAAAAAGCAATCCCCCTTTACTTAACTAACTTGTGACATCTGGGATAAACAAGTTATGAAACCACTCATTGAAAAGTATCACAGTGACCCATCATTTCTTATTAGCCATCTAATATATGAGAAGGTTTTTGATGATTATTCTTGTAATGAGCGTGGTGTTTTTGATTTGTTAGTTAACCAATGGTTTCATTATGCCTGAACTGTTGTTACAGAAAGGAACTGTTATACGACTTTTCGCTGCATTATGACCCCTAGCTGATTTGTGAGCTTTTGCCAAATAGGCACTTTTTTGGAATAACCCGGACTCGTCAGCATTGAAGACCTGGTTAGAAGTGTAAGAGTTGGCGGCTATGATTTCAGCAAATTTTGCTGAATATTGTTATGATCAGCAGATGCACTTTCACCGCTTTCATTCTTAAATTATGTAAAGAATGTCTTTGTTTAAATCTCTCGGAACCAACCATGGCATGCGGAAAAAGACACCTTCTTTTCATCTGACGAAATCGACAGTGACTGATTCTTAAGTGTTTCATAAATCTTTAAAGCCTTATTTGTAATAACACAGGTATCAATTGGAATTGCTTTTGAGTTTGGTCTTCTATCTATATTACTAATGCCTTTTCAATGTTTTCCATTGTAACATCTCCTACATATGAAATTGTGCTTATACTCGTACAAGTTCCAACTGCTACACTTTTTCTAATGGAGTTCTCATTTTTTCTTGTTGTCCTTATTGTGACTTCATTTATGGAGTAAAATTTACCAACATTTGTTGCACTTTCTGTATTACACATACGATTTAATATTTTAATTCTTCTAAAGAAATACCTTTTCTTTTGATTTGAATTTTTTAAATCTTTTGGCATTATAAAACCTAAATAAATTACATAAATCATAAAAATGCCAGAAAGCTATAAATGTTGGAAACTTACTAGTAGATATTTAAATAATAAAACAAAAAAGTAGACAATATGTAAAGCTTTGCTGCCAAAACAATACTGCACTACTACTTCACATGAACCAGATAGCTTTACTATTGTGAAATATGTATGTAGTATGAACCATATATATACTATGGGGATTCCCTGTGTCGGAAAATATAGGGGAATCCCCGTCCGCGTTGTTACCAGTGTTATCAAACATATTAATAAATGTACCTTTGAACAATCATAACTTTAACATGGAACTAAATAGAATGTACAATATAGTAGTCAGTAATGGATATACAGTAAATTTAATAAACAAAATTCTAACACAAAAGCAAAGATCGCAAACTCTATCTCCAAAATATCTTAAAGCAACCAACAATACATAATACCTATATAATTCAATCACATATTAGGGCCAATATCAGTCAATATCGGACATCTAATTAAAAAAAACCTACAACTCGCTACAAAAATATATTAGGAATAACAAAGACAAAATAGAAGGAAAATCGAACTCACGAGTCTATATGTGAATGCAACAAAATCTACATTGGTCAAACAGGACGTACTAGAAAAAACTTAATTTATTTGAAGCTTTTAGAAATTAACAGATATAGAAAAATAGGCTTGTAATAACACCCTCTTTTTGAACCCCTACACTTATGTAACATATAATGCTGTAATCATTTTGCAAACATTAGTCGGGCTTCACCTGATGAAGCCAAAGTTTGGTGAAATAATATTGTAATGAACAATACAAATTATTTGAAACTATTTTTACGTTATTATTTATTCTTACATGAAAAATACAAGATTTACATAAACTATACAAAATTATCTCTAATTTTCCATTTGTAAAATATCTCAGTGATTGTCATTCAAATTCAAGTGCTTATAAAGTCAGAAAACAAGAGGAAAACCGTAACTGTATCTCGCAATATAGCGCTAATAAGTAATAAGAAAATTACTAATGCCCACACATACTATTAACCAAAATTTTATTATAAAAATTAACACAATTAAAATTTCGGGAATGAATATTATCAGTGTTAGGTATTTGAGATTATTATAATTTTCAATAATTCTTTGGAACTGAGAAAAAAATATTCATTTGAGTTTCGGCTGTGTTCAAATATATTGAATTTTAAATTCACCAAATTTAGATTTTCTAAAGAAGACGCGTTTTTTTTTTATTTTTTAACAATGTGCTTTCTCTATAGCGGTTTGGACAATACAAGTGTCTCATCTTTCAAAGCACGATTGCCGAGTTAGTTGAATTAAATATCGATATTTGTCGATATACAGCGTGTCCAGAAACTCTCCTGACAAACGAAGACCGGAGATTCCTCAGATAATTTTAAGACAATTTAACCCAATTCACCCTAGTCCGAAAATGCTTCCTAAGGGAGCTAGAGCCCTTTGAAGATGGCGCCTAGTAATTAGTTTTTTTTAATATCTCCCGAACGCTTCTATTTAGAAAAACAAAAACTGGTATGCTTATTTATCCTCCAGAGATGAATCGATTCCATCAATTGCGAATTTCTAGTACCGGTCATAGGCGTCCGTTTTGGGTAGTTAAACGGTTATTTTAACGCATAACTTTTTTGTCTTTAACTTTTAAGCATTTCTGACAATAGATTATTAAATTTTCAGGTATTCTAGTACTAAAAGGTACTCTTACTTTAAGTCGGTAGGATACACCGTTTTCTAGAAAAATCGATTTGAAAATTTTTCGTTTTTTCGTCATTTCATCTTTCATCATTTCAACTTCGCGAACTGACAACAATTTGACAATTAAAAACGTAGGTTTTATTTCTGTTGGTAGTTCAGAGCGAACTAGTGCAAAAAATAATATATTGAATTTTAATGACGAAAAAACGAAAAATTTTCAAATCGATTTTTCTAGAAAACGGTGTATCCTACCGACTTAAAGTAAGAGTACCTTTTAGTACTAGAATACCTGGAAATTTAATAATCTAGTGTCACAAATGCTTAAAAGTTAAAGACAAAAAAGTTATGCGTTAAAATAACCGTTTACCTACCCAAAACGGACGCCTATGACCTTAGGAAGCATTTTCGGACTAGGGTGAATTGAGTTAAATTGACTTAAAATTATCTGAGGAATCTCCGGTCTTCGTTTGTCAGGAGAGTTTCTGGACATATAATTCATTTGACGTCTAATCCATTTAATAGTATAAATAGACCCGGTATATATTTTTACCTATATCTACATTTTATAAAAATGTATTGAGTTCATGAAGTATTAATGTTAATATTTTTTTAATGTAATATTGATTATTGTCGTTGTTTTAGGTACATGACCGCATAAAATATTTGAGGCATTTAATAGTCAGTTTAGCACAAGCCCAGGATATATCTCAAGCACTATTGGTATTCTCACATGATTATTTCGATGAAGAAATTAACAGTTTAGTACAAAGCATCGATTTTTGTAAGGTTATGCAATTTTTCTATCCATTTTCGATACAACTTCATCCAAATGAATACCCCGGGGCAGACCCTAATGACTGTCCACGTGATATTAAAAGAGAAGAGCAAGTATTTTTTATTACTAATTTCTTGTATAATAACTCTGTTATACATACATATACATACAGGAATAATCTGTGGTAAATACACGATATAGTCTAGTGGCCAAATACATTTTACTTGAAAAAAGGCCATGTAATTTTGGATTTTGGATACGTATGTACTTAGCGTGTCATACGTCCACTATTGTATCACTTTTTTCGGTGTTTGCTCGATAACTTTACTAGTGCGTCCTGCAAACAAAATAACTTTTTTGTACCAGTAGTAAAAAATCATAGCATTTCTACACATAACAAAGCGCCACGAAATGACATTTCACAACCTGGAACTAATAAGAGGTAAATAATGAGGCTATTATTGACCTAGGGAAATAATGAGAACAAATAAAACGAATGCCGCAACCATGCACTCATGCTTGTAGTAGTAGTAGTATGTCAAGTTGTGAACCGTCAAAATAAATAACTATTTTAGGCACAATTTTAGGTTAACAATACCAGAATATAATATACGTTTATTTAGCAATTGCTATTAATTTTATATTTTCTAACAATACTTTGTTGTTTACATGAGAAAAAAAAGCATTTGTCTATTAATACATAAAATATGTATGAAAGTATAATATGGAATCAATATATCACCTAACTATTACAGATGCAAATAATTATTTAATTCATATTGAAAATTCCTGTATATATTGCAGGTGTGGTTGCGTAAGTAGATGTAGGTAGATCTTGTAACATACATTCTATATTTTTTTTATTTACTAGGGAATCTTCGATATAACCTTTAGCTACAAAGTGGTTCCATTATTACAAACTTTTGAGACGTACCATTTTTGCTATTGTGGATGTGAATAACAATTAAATTATCTCTCATGATGACATCAGAAATTAATAAATTACACAACTCATCCTTCGGCATGCACCAGCAACACCAATTACAAGACCAGTCTACAGAGATATAAATTATCAATAATTTCAAAGTATTAATATATAAACATACTATCTTAGTTGCAATGTAACATGTGTCGGGTACCTCAGTAAAGAATTTTATAATTTCCTCGAGTAAATACTAATGATTTTTGGGCTTATAATTTTAAGTTTTTCTTTTTAAAAAGGCAACTAATTTAAAATATTTTGATATGTTAATATTCTCTTTTAGGCCAAGTGTAGCTTTCAACATTGAATATTGCGCCCATAAAGTCGAGGCTTTTTTATTTTTTGAATATTCATGAAAATAAGCCAGAAGTACGTTTTCAGAAGTTACTACTGTAATTTGGAATTATACCATTTTTTAAATTCTGTAAATGTTTTCATGTATAAGTGATTAGATTTATGCGGAAGCAAGTTCTCAGCTGCCTGTTCTGCAATCTCGCGCATTTCAGGTGGTGTACATCTAAACTCTTCAGACATTATAAATGGAATGAAAAATAATCTAAAAATACTTGACTTTTAGTTTCAGCATTTATGTCAAAACTTATTTGTCAACATCAAAATATAGCCTACTTATTTGTTTACATGAAGTTTTATTACAAGGGCATTCTTACATATATGAGTAAATTTATTCATAATTATTAAGGTTTTAAGGTCCAATTAGACTACTGGTACAAAAAATAGTATACATACTACGGTTGAGAAGACTATTATTGCCCTTGTGGCTTAAATTCCTCGGCGCTTTGCGCCTCGGAATTTAATCTCGCCACTCGGGCAATAATAGTCATCTTCTCAACCTTGGTATGTAATATACTATTACCTTTTTTGTACAGCTCACCACTTGCTATAATTTACCGACATATCTTTTTTTTATAAACCTCATAGTTACCGAAGTAACAGAGCTTAGAAGCACAACATTTTTCCAAAGTTACGGAAACTACCACAAAAACACAGCGTCCATCATCTAAACGGCTTATTGTTTAGATTTCAAGACAAAACGAACTAATTTTGTATCCAAATGATAGATATATCTATAAACAAGAAAATGGGTGTGCTTAAAACCACACGGCAGAAGTGAAAACTTCATCAAGGCGAGGTTAATAATACGAAATCCAACTTCTTTTTTTCGTTCTATATTACATTAGTGTCATCCTGTATCGACGAATTCAGTTGCTGAGATTTAGTGTGCTTCTTTTGACGATATTTCTTCACGCGCGCATTAGACAATTCCATTTTTCGTTTTAATTTGTCATCGATTTGATTTTCTTCATCCATCCTGTGTAACAGAAAAGAATTAAATGCTTATAAATCCGTATATAATGAGCAATTAAAGGAATGCTCTATTCTCAACGTTTCTGTTTTGCATTGGTATACAAATTATAGTAAATGCGTGTGGACGTTACTTAGCACCCGGAGTATACCGATCAGTTTCCGAGTCATCCATATCATTTTAATAAACATGCTAAAACTTACCTGAGCGCGAAATATTATATTATATTATTATAGAGAAAATTTTTTGCTTAAAATGGAATCCTATCAAATTCGTCTATTTGTGATCACATGTCTCAAAATAACCAATAAACTCATCATTTAACTGATAACAACCCTAGGGTAGTTTTCACTTCTGTCATCAAGAGGTTGCTACGCAATGGTTTTGACGCTTATTTAATTTAATTGTATAAAATTTTTCAAAATGTCACTTTCTCGTTTTGGTATTCAAAATAATGAGTCAATTGACAAAATCATTGAAGAAAATGTACCAAAAAATACTATTAATAGTAAAAAATACACATGGAAAACATTTATAGACTTTTGCAACACCAGGAAATATGAGTTGGATGGAAATCGTACAATTGAAGAACTTGCTTTAATACTGAAAGATTGGGCAGTTAATATGAAAAAGAGAGATGGCACGGACTTTAAGGAAGCTACAGTTAAAACTATGTGTAATGTGACAAGTAAATTACTACAAGAAAAATATTACAACGAGTATAATATCATGATAGACCCCTTTAACAGTGTTGCATTCAAACAAGCCCGAAATGCACGCGACGTAGCACGAAAAAATTTACAAATAGATCCCACTAAACGTAAAACGAGTTCAGTCCCATTAAGTTCAACCGAAATGAACAAAATTATAAACTTTTGGGATGAAAATACCCCTCTAGGTCTCCTACGCAAATTTTATCATATCGCCGCGGTGGAATTGGCATGGAGAGGTGGTGAGGCTGTTGCTTGCTTGGTTGAATATTTTCATATCGAGAAAAACAATGATGGCTCTCCAACTAACAGGGTCGAATACAATCCAGTTTTCAGTAAGACCTGCCAAGGAGGTTCAAAGAACTGAGCTTCTAGTAAATGGTTAGTTCAAAATAGTGACAGCAACGTTTGCCCTGTTAGATTATTTTTAAAATTATTATCGAAAAGAGGAAAAAATATCAAAACAAACAGACTATTTTTAAAACCGAATCGCCATTGGAAAACAGAAAATGATAAGTGGTACGACAATGTACCTCTGGGTAAGAATACCATCAACGGATGGACAAAATCTTCTGCTGAAGCAGTTGGTTTGGATACCAAAGAGAGGAAAATTACCAATCATTCCAATAGGGCAACTGCTGTTAGTACACTTGCTAAAAATGGAATTGACGAACAACAGTTGTTAAAAATTACAGGCCACAACAATGCAAATTCTATAAAACCTTATTTAAATATCGATCAAGAACATCACAATAGAATAATCAATAGTATGCGTGGAAACACATCTTCAGTAACCGAAGCGAATACATCATCATCGAAATATAATTTTTCGAATTGTTCTTTCAATAATTGTGTTTTTAATAAATAATTTTCATTGAATCGCAAAAAATTTTCTTACCGAATATCCCGCGAGCATTGATAAATACTCATAATTTTATCACAACTTCTCAAGCACGTTACTTTAGGTTAACAGCCCTCCGCCTACGGCGTCGGGCTGTTACCAAGTAACGTGCTTTCAAAAACTGTGATAAAATTATTTCGTACTGTTATCAATGCTCTTGGGATATTATAGCTGATAATGTCTCATACACACACAACAAATTTTTTGGTTAACCGTCCGCGAAGTTACCAATTCGCGAACGCAACATAGTCCGCGAAATACAATTTCGCGGCCGTTGCTATGGTAGCGGCCGCGATATATAATCGCGTATATATATATATATATATAAATAGACAATATGAATACTCGCTTACGAGTCCCGCGCTGGTCTGATGCTAACGTGCCGGCTTCTCACCCGTGGTGCGGCTCGGGATCGCATCTGCTCGGGGACATGAATTTATTTATTCAATTTAATTGAAATTAAATACCTCTATATGATATATTTCTCTCGTTCCCTTAGTCGACTCGAGCCGACTTTACCCGAACGAGCGTTACATAGCCGAGCATGACGGCTCAGTCTTGTTCAGTGTCCACAATCAACGCAACGCGCCCAACGAAGTTTACACTTCAAAAATACAAATAATACAAATTCATACAAATAAGGTGTACATGCAAAAAAAATGTAGAAAAATTCATATAAACGTTAAAATTTTGATCTTTTAGTTCTGTCTGTCGTGTTACTTTTATCACTTTCTAAAACAAATGTAAAATGTAAAATAACTTCATCTTCTTTATCCATCATCCTTCTCCTCAGTTATTGAAACCGTTTCTTCCTCTGTTATCGTCGTTTGTAATAATCTTTGGAACATTTTGGCATTATTGTCCACAGCAATTTTTACAAGCAATAGAGCAATGCAAACCAGTTTTTTTTTGTAGCTGCAAGTGTTAGCACATCCTTTCTTACATTATCAAAAAATAGTCTGCAACAACGAATCTGGTTCAGCTTCTTTTGTCGTTTTAATTGAAGTCAGCCCCTTCCGTCTGCCATCCAGCCCAATCCTAAGAGTTATTTTCCCGGCCCATCCATGTTCGGACTTAATGATATGTGCGTAATGCGTGATACCGGGCTGCATCATGCGTTGGTGGCAGTCTGCCAAGGTGAAACTCGCTTTTAGTCACAGACTTCTCAAAAAGCTGACAGCGTAGATCTTGAGAATTTATGTCCTCACTGTACAAGGGGGTAGCTGCTGACTCTCTGAATGCACTTAACTACTACAACTAAATTAGGTGCATCTGAGGAGTTCTACAGAATTTAGTTTTTCCATGTCCAAATGAGGCCGATGTAATGTCACATCCACTATATGCATGAAGAAATAGAATCTCTTGTGGATCATATTTGTATGAGTTTGATGAATAAAATACGTAAATGTTATCAAGATCTATATCTTCACCTGTGATGGTAACACTACGAATTGAGATGCTTTAGTTTTTGCAGTATTTATAATCAACATATCAGCATCCTCCACTATACCAATGCCCACTCCTGCTATTTCAGTAGTTTTAAAAATGTGTTTTCTTGGGTTTTTCTTACTTTTGGAAAACTTTTTTTATATTTGAGTCTCAGAATTTCGGCAATTATGAGGTTTAGAAAAACATATACTTATTTGTATTTTGTACTATTTGTATTTTTTATAGACATGCCCTCATTTGGATACAAAATTATATCGTTTTGTCTTTAAATTGAAACAATAACTCGTTACGATGATGATGACTTTTTTGTGGTGGTTTTCCCTAACTTTGGACAAATTTTGTGTTTTGAAGCTCTGTTTTTCGATAACTATGAAGTTTAGAAGAACATGTTATTTCAGTAAATATAGTAAATTCTGTGGTCTACCAAAAGGTAAACATAATTTTGTTTGCAAGACGCACTAGTAAGAATTAGAATGTGGAGAATATTCTTATAATTTAGTAGTGAGGGTTGGAACTGCTCATATCGTATTGTTTAGTCACCAGAGATTATACTGGCATACATACAGCGAAATATACCTTTTTGAATAACTTTTTTTTTCTAGAGCACTTGTCAGAAAATGCAACAACGCGCCCTTTCCGGACCTGTATGGACATTACAGAGAAGCAAAATTTACCCAAACTAAACACCACTGGTGGTGGAAAGCAAATAGAGTTTTTAATCAACTAGAAGTTACCAAAAACCATACGGGATTAGTCGTATTCTTAGAAGAAGATCATTATGTTGCAGAAGACTTTATCCATGTTCTCAGGCTGATGGATAATACATGCAAGGTTTCGTGTCCGTATTGCAATATATTGTCTTTAGGCACATATTTAAAAACATTTTCTTATTATGGGGACCCTAAGAAGGTAAATACATTTCTTACTTATTTTAAGTTATCTGTATCATTGTTGAATGTATCATAAAATAGCTTTTCGTTTATAATAGCTTGAATTAGCACTGACGTAAGGTATATATTGTATTTTTTCTTTTTCATCGTGTACATACATATACACATATCTAAAATAGCCCTGACAAATGCAATAAAATATTCTAGGACATAGCGACCATAGGATAATAATAATATATGAGAATCCCTTTCTACTTGTTGGTTTCAAGACAAGAAGAAGGTATTCCAAAATGAAGAGGCTATTAAAATTAACAATACTTTTGAAGTAGATCGTACAGTATTGAGTGATTTATTCTTGGTTTTATTCTTTACTTGTTTCTTACTATCTTTCATTTTGACATTTAGTTTAGAAATGACAGTTACGATGACATTTGTGTATATATATATATATACATATATATTGTAGAAAAAACTTACTACTCAAGGTAGAGTTACGGGTAGAGGTAAATTGGATAAAAGCACACTTCTACGTAATGTGACGTTTCGACTGAATATCTCAGTCTTCATTAGACACTAACATAATTACTTGTACATCACGAGAAAACGAAACTGACATTTAACACATTAAAAACTTATTTTCAGAAATAAAAAATGAGGTGTGGCCACCACACGACTTTCTTATACGTATGAAAGTGTTACTTCCGGTCCGAATTTTGAAATTTCATTTATACAAAAAATATTCCAAATCCAACTCTAAATACTTTTGTACTCTTCATAAATATATATAGAATGCATAATTTACGACATATTTGCAAAAAATCGCTATTCGATAAGAGTAAAAGTGGTACTTCCGGTCTGAATTTTGAAATTTTTTTATACAAAAGATAGTTAAAAGTATGTTCTAAATACTTTTATACTCTTAATGTACTTGCCTAGAAAGCATGACTTGCGAGATATTCGCAAAAAACTGATTTTCGATAAGAGTAAAAGACCTACTTCCGGTAGGAATTTCGAAAAACTTTATTAAAACAATTTTTCTCAAATTTAATTTTGAGTACTTTTGAATTCTTTATAAATTTGTTTAAACTTAGTAATTGACGAAACATTTGCAAAATTCGATTTTTTCACTGAAGTAAACTACTACTTCCGGTCTGCCGATTTTGCTCAAAATCTAATCAGTTCTCAAGAGGGAGATTATATTCATAAATACAAAATTTGGAATTGATATCTGCAGCGGTTTGACCGCTATCGTGGTCACACACAGACACACACACACACAGACACACAGACATTTTTTAAAAACCACTTTTTTGGTATCAGGGGACCTCAAAACGTGGACATCTGCAAAAATCTCGAGGTCGAAAATTTTCATCATCACAATACTTCCTTATACTACGTATAAGAAAGTAAAAAATGAGGTGTGGCCACCACACGACTTTCTTATACGTATGAAAGTGTTACTTCCGGTCCGAATTTTGAAATTTCATTTATACAAAAAATATTCCAAATCCAACTCTAGATACTTTTGTACTCTTCATAAATATATATAGAATGCATAATTTACGACATATTTGCAAAAAATCGCTATTCGATAAGAGTAAAAGTGGTACTTCCGGTCTGAATTTTGAAATTTTTTTTATACAAAAGATATTTAAAAGTATGTTCTAAATACGTTTATACTCGTAATGTATCTGCCTAGAAAGCATGACTTGCGAGATATTCGCAAAAAACTGATTTTCGATAAGAGTAAAAGACCTACTTCCGGTAGGAATTTCGAAAAACTTTATTAAAACAATTTTTCTCAAATTTAATTTTGAGTACATTTGAATTCTTTATAAATTTATTTAAACTTAGTAATTGACGAAATATTTGCAAAATTCGATTTTTTCACTGAAGTAAACTACTACTTCCGGTCTGCCGATTTTGCTCAAAATCTAATCAGTTCTCAAGAGGGAGATTATATTCGTAAATACAAAATTTGAAATTGATACCTACAGCGGTTTGACCGCTATCGTGGTCACACACACACACACACACACACACACACACACACACACACACACACACAGAGAGAGAGAGAGAGAGAGAGACACACAGACACACAGACATTTTTTAAAAACCACTTTTTTGGTATCAGGGGACCTCAAAACGTGGACATCTGCAAAAATCTCGAGGTCGAAAATTTTCATCATCACAATACTTCCTTATACTACGTATAAGAAAGTAAAAGGGACACGTACATTTTAAAATTAGTGTATATATATATATCTGGATTTATATTTTATTTGAAGACTAATAAATACATAGAATATTTGATTCCATACATTGGGAAATTTTAAATTAAAATGTAATATACAACTTTATTTATATACACAAATTTTAAAAGGTACGTGTCCGTTTTTACTTTCTTATACGTAGTATAAGGAAGTATTGTGATGATGAAATTTTCGACCTCGAGATTTTTGCAGATGTCCACGTTTTGAGGTCCCCTGATACCAAAAAAGTGGTTTTTAAAAAATGTCTGTGTGTGTGTCTGTCTGTCTGTCTGTGACCACGGTAGCGGTCAAACCGCTGGACATATCAATTCCAAATTTTGTATTTACGAATATAATCTCCCTCTTGAGAACTGATTAGATTTTGAGCAAAATCGGCAGACCGGAAGTAGTAGTTTACTTCGGTAAAAAAATTGAAATTTGCAAATATTTCGTCAGTTACTAAGTTTAGACTAATTTATAAAGAATTCATAAGTATTTAGAACTTAATTTCCAATATCTTTTATATAAAAAAAATTCAAAATTCGGACCGGAAGTATCACTTCTTACCGAATAACGATTTTTTGCAAATATGTCGTAAATTATGCATTCTATATACATTTATGAAGAGTACAAAAGTATTTAGAGTTAGATTTGGAATATTTTTTGTATAAATGAAATTTCAAAATTCGGACCGGAAGTAACGCTTTCATACGTATAAGAAAGTCGTGTGGTGGCCACACCTCATTTTTTATTTCTGAAAACAAGTTTTTAATGTGTTAAATGTCAGTTTCGTTTTCTCGTAATGTACAAGTAATTATGTTAGTGTCTGATGGAGACTGATATATTCAGTCACAACGTCACATTACGTACAAGTGTGTTTTTATCCAATATACAGGGTGAGTCATTAGTAGCCGTTTCTTCGATTGCTCTTTTGTGTTTTAAATAAAAGAAAAAGCAATTAGCGGAGGATCCACGGTTGCTTGTGGCGCATATTGTAAAAATACTTAAAGCTCTGGCGCACTTCCGGTTTCACCGGAAATGCACGGAACTTAATTTTTTTTAATTACTCACCCTATATATTTTTGGATTTTCTTGTACTGCTTTAAATTGCCTGTTCAACTGTTTTCTCTTTTTCAAAATTGAGCCAATAGTTTTTGAGTTATTAATTTTTTTTGAAAATATTTGACCAAAACACCTGTTCAGAAAAAAAATCATTTTCACGTTGTTTTTAAAAGTAAAAACATTGACTTTGGTGGTGCTTGTAGCCAAGAAAATTCTGCATCTTTTGGTAAAGTTGCACTCGACAATACCTCAAGAAACTTTGTTTTTTCAAAGCCTACTTCCTGAGATTTTCACATACCAAAAACTTATTTTTTTTAAATGGAACACCCAGTATTTTATTGAGTCATTTTGTTCCTTTTTTTATTCTCTTTCATTTTTGTTAACAATGTCCTATACATATCTTTTGTAATTTTTGAGATAATCACTATACGAGCAATTAGCGGTCAATTAAAGAACTACGGGCGCTGTTATCTGCACCCAAATATTGGTCCAATAAAGGCTGGAATGCGGCTGACTGCCTGAGTCAACTGTTAAAGATAGTCGGTATACATTTATGTCAAACTTATGAAAGCATCGCTATTAGTTATCATCTAAATGAATTATTCTTATGACGAGTTAATAGATATGATTGATATTTTGGGTGAATCTGAAAGAAACTCTTTGTTAGCATCCAGACCTTATGCACAGCGATCCCTGGTAGAAGTCAACCGAAGCCAGAAACCTTTGAAAATATAAAGTGGACGGTTTGAGTGAACAGAAAGCATTGAATATGACAGAAAGAGCGGAAAAAGCAAGCAAGCAAGTGAGGATGAGACGTTTATGGTACTTGCGAGTGTAGTTGAACACCCTCATACTTGTACTACGAAAATTAGTCGGCAGTTAGATGTAAGTAAAATTTGAGAATCTAGAATAATTAGGAAATACGAAATTCACCCGTAGCATATTCATACACAGGGTTAGATGAAAGACATTTTCAGAATCGCTTACATTTTTGTCAATTGGCAGCAGATAAATTATCCTGGCTTTTTCAATTTTTTGTTGTTTACCAACGAAACCTTCTATTCAAGGGAATACGTTCATCGTCACAATTTCCGTTCTTATAACACATAAAATCCCCCACTTTATCACACCTCTAAACTTTCAAAATCGTTGGTCATTAAAACTGTGGGGAAGAATAGTGGGTATAGTAACATAATTGGACCTTATTTCTTTGATGAAAATGTTAATGGAGGAGAGTATCTTCGCTATCTACGAACGGATTTTCAAAACTTTTTGAAGAGATCTTCAAATGTGTCAGTAAACATAACCTTTATTTTATTTCGATGTTAACCAACAGTGTTAAAAATGAAATACTGCAACTGGACATTGCCGGAATTAAAAAATTGAAATGCGATGCTCTTCATTCTATAAAATTATTACTTTTGGGATAGTTGGATATAACATTTACTTTGTTTGACAGTTGACTAAGGAAGTCGGGCGCCATCCATGCCTTCCATTGGTTGTACGAATATTTTGGTGCATAGAACAACAGCGCTCGTAGTTCTTTAATTGACCGCTAATTGCTCCTATAGTGATTATCTCAGAAATTACAAAAGATAGGTATAGGACATTGTTAAGAAAAATGAAGGAGAATAAAAAAAGGAACAAAATGCCTCAATAAAATACTTGGTGTTCCATTTAAAAAAAATAAGTTTTTGGTATGTGAAAATTTCAGGAATTGGGCTTTGAAAAAACAAAGTTTATTGAGGTATTGTCGAGTGCAACTTTACCAAATGATGCAGAATTTTCTTGGCTACAAGCACTACCAAAGTTAATGTTTTTACTTTTAAAAACAATGTGAAAATGATTTTTTTCTGAACACGTGTTTTGGTCAAATATTTTCAAAAAAAATTAATAACTCAAAAACTATTGGCTCAATTTTGAAAAAGAAAAAACACTCGAACAGACAATTTAAAGCAGTACAAGAAAATCCAAAAATATATAGGGTGAGTCATTTAAAAAAAATAAGTTTCGTTCATTTCCGGTGAAACCGGAAGCGCGCCAGAGCTTAAAGTATTTTTACAATATGCGTCACAAGCAACCATGGATCTTCCACTAATTGTTTTTTCTTTTATTTAAAACACAAAAGAGCAATCGAAGAAGCGGCTACTAATGACTCACCCTGTATATATATATATATAATGTCGTGAGAATATATATATATAGGCATTGATTACACATTGCAAGAGGACCCATAAAATATTCTTCTTTCAGCACACAACTAACATAGAATTATATATTACGTAGTAACGGGTAGACAGCCCACTGATTAAGAAGGTCAGTGATTAATACAACGTTCGATTCAATCCTAGGTGTTAGCAGGTTCGAATCTATCGAACAATAAAAATTTATTCTTTCGAAAGTCTCGTACCCTCAGTTGTTTAAGATACAATTCAACACTTTTTCTCTAATGGCGTAGTAGTGTAGTAAAAAATCCATTAAATATTTAACATTATAAACAGTATATACGAGTATATCAACGTATGTAAATAATTATATTGCAGTTAATTATATAATTATAATATTCTAGTTTTAAATACTGTTTCCTTGAGTCATTTTTATCCAATCTACTCTGAAAATATACATATACGTCCTCTAATATTAAAAAGTACAAGTACAAACATTATATAATTGCGCGATTTGGCAATTTTTTAACAAAAAATGTTTTTTTCCTTGAAAAACTAAAATTAGAAATTTATAAATAATGTGCGATGAATGCATTTTTATTGTACCGCATGGCCCAATTAAGTTCTTATATTCAGGCTTTATAATAGCGCACAAGCTTTTAATATATTGTGTTTGTGTGAAAAGTGCTCAAGGAAGAACTGTTGATAAATCTTCTCTAAGGAATAAGGGTAATTGAAGAGAATGTCTATCCGAAAAATCAATCTCCCCCACATTAGCCTCTACAAGATTCATACCCTCAGCACTTCTTTTCAAGTATCTATTTAATTATAGATTGTTCTCAAAATTGTCCTTCTTAGGTAAAGGATAGCAAATATTTGTATAATTCCAACACAAACATGTAGCAACACGTTTGTATTATTGTTAAATACCCCAACTATAACCATATTTTGTATATTAAATCTATTTTGGGGAGGTTTAAAGGAGCGTTTTATTGCATTTGTTGATGCTATCATATACATATATAATATGCATATCGAGCAAGTCTGGAAATGATGAAGGAAGAATACATTAACAATTCACAGGCAAACTGAAATTAATCATTCCCACCGCAAAATTCATTATAATTCTATAATATTAATTTCCTTAAAAATGTATGCCAAAAGTTTGATTAAATTCATATATTTTTTTTAATTTCAAAATAACTTGATTATTTTGTATTGTAAAAGCATGTACATATTTAGTGATATAAACACCACCAATTAAAAAACACGCAACATCGAATTTAAGCAAGCTCTAACAATAATCTTGAACATGTAAGAGTGCAGTAGCACTTATAAAATTACTTATTAGTAGGGAGCGGAATCGAGCGAGTCATGACTCATCGCCCATGGGCGCGCTATTGAAATGTTGTATTTTTATAGAGGTTTTAATTTTATTTATATAATTGAATAACAAGTGGCTGGTGATTATAAAATACAAAATACCCTACTATTTGTTCATTTTCTCTTCTGTAAGACTTGTTCTCTTTGAATTAAGTACATCCTTGTAGATATAAAACGTCTTTTCTACATCGCAACTGGTTATATTTACGTAATGGAAATATTCTTTTATTTCAACGTATTTAGCATACGCAATTGCCGCAATGTTATTAAACCTAGATTTCTATTAAAAACTGCGTCTAAGTCACATGGAATTATTAATAGCCACATCTAATGTGTTTAATCCATTTTTACTTTCTTATACGTAGTATAAGGAAGTAATGTGAAATTTTCGACTTCGAGATTTTTGTAGATGTCCACGTTTTGAAGTCCCCCTGATACCGAAAAAGATGTTTTTAAAAAATGTCTGTGTGTCTCTATGTGACCACGATAACCGCTGTAGATATCAATTCCAAATTTTGTATTTACGTGTCTAATCTCCCTCTTGAGATCTGAGTAGTTTTTCAGTAAAATCGGTAGACCGGAAGTAGCAGTTTACTTCAGTGAAAAAATTAAATTTTGCCAATATTTCGTCAACTACTAAATTTAGACAGGTACGTTACGGGTATAAAAGTATTTAAAATGTAATTTTCAATATCTTTTGCATAAAAACAATTTCAAAATTCAGACCGAAAGTACCACTTTTACTCTTGTCGAATAGCGATTTTTTGCAAATATGTCGTAAGTTATGCATTCTATATATATTTATCAAGAGTACAAAAGTATTTAAAACTATATTTGCAATATTTTTTGAATATATGAAATTTCAAAATTCAGACCGGAAGTAACACTTTTACTCTTAGGGAGTAGTCCTTTTTTCGAATATCTTGCTAAGTATGCATTCTATAGCGATTTATTAAGAGAACAGAAGTACTAAGAATAGGATTTTGAATAATTTTTGTGTAAAAAAAATATAGTATAGTTTGAAACGCTCATACGTATAAGAAAGTCGTGTGGTGGCCACACCTCATTTTTTAAATTGAGATTCGATTTTCAAAATATGTCATTAGTTTAGGCAAATTTCCAAAGTGTTCCTGAAGGAATAACAACTGATTTTTTAAATTTGGGATTTGTGTTAGTTCCTTGCACTCAGAAATACTTCGAGCATCGTCATTTAAACATGTAACGAAATTTTGTAAACTATCGAAATTCTCTGCATGAAAACTATTTCTGTGTATGTTTTAGCAAAGCTAAGTGACGATATTTTACAGACTTTGCAATAAATTTCGGAATCACTGACAATTAATTTTTATCTCAGAAAAAGTAACATAAACAACGTTCTAGATCTAAATAAATGATAACTAAAAATGTACGCGTATATTATTGAAACATACATATTATATTGCGAAATATAAGGTAAATATAATATATTTTAAAAACTCGTCACCCTTGTACCTACGCCGATGAAGAAAGGATTTTATTCATAAAATTCCTTATTTTATGCCAGTTTTTTCTCTGATTCTCGGGCGTAAACAGATGTTGCAGTTCGCCCTATGAATTAGTGCTATTCAGATATAATGTAAACAACATGCAGTTGTTTACATTATTTCTTTTCACGGTTGTGGCTCCGTGGTAGTTTAGCTCGCTTGATTCCGCTCCCTACTTATTAGTATCAATATTAATAGTGTTCTTCTATTTATCACATAAGTAAGAAAATAAAAAGATATTACTTCAGTAAATTTGTATTTGCAGAAGGAAGCATTGCGTACTATTAAGCAGCAAGCAGTATTAAATGCAGCCCAAATGCAACCATCATGGACATTTCAAGTGTTGCCTTCATTATATCAACATTCGCAGAAGGTAGCATTGCTTGCCTTCCCTATGATGTTGATTATATTTTCGTTCTAATACAGCATGATTTTTGTTAATAGTTCGCGAAGCATGCTTTCATTTTGAGCTTTTGTTTTGTTGTATTACACGTGTCATTTTACAAATGGGCGAACGACATTGTTTTGAAATGAAAACATTATTCTTATAAATTTATTTAAAATAACATATAAGTAAAGGTTATTTTTCTTTTGTATGCGTGTGAATTACATTATGCTTAGAAATTAACAAAAAATATTCTGTAAATATTAATGTTTATTATTTATTATTATTCTATTACTATATGGCCTAAATTGCCATATCAGAAATTGAGCATATTTATTAAATATGTGAGGAAATTATAGTTGCATAGTTGCCTCTGATAGTGGCTGATATTTTGAACGTTTATTATAACCTTTGCACCCTTAAAGAACATACGTTTGGCTGATAGCTTTTTGCCAAAATGTTTCTGTAATTTGGCATATTGTCGCTTGTTTTTATTCAAATAGAATTTCGCAGTCACTTCAACATCTTTAAATAGTGCTGTTGGTTGACTATTTGTCCTGTTCAATAAGTTTTCTTGTGCTCAATGAAGCACTAGTTTTTAGGGGGTCTGGAACCAGTACATTTCGGTCGCATACCCTATTGTGTTCTGTCTAGGTTATTTTAGAAGCATTACGTTTCATTTCATTTCATTAAGTAATTGCTGTCGGCAGCAGCTACGTATTTTAAGATAGATCAGTTACAACATCAAACTAAACACTTCTTCTCTTTACCAGTCAAGATGCGAGGCATACATATCGTCTCTAAAATCTTCCTCATACTTCAATAAACTTAACCCAAGTTGCTGTATATACACATGTATACCGATAGGTCCAGCTCGGAACGGGCCATAGTCAGCAATGAGTGGCAACACTGAAACCCCCACCGAAACCCCTCTACCCGCAGCAGCTTCAATTGCAGCACATTGCAGTTAAGAATTTAGTAAGACTTAAACCGCGTAAGGATATAGTCATTTGCATATTCGTTCTGTATACGTAATTTGCCCATTTGTTTCAGACATAATAAGGTCCAATTTATTATTATTATTGTATTCTTAGCTGCTACGGAAAAGTAATTTTAAGTAATAAAAAAACAATAACGTTTTCTAAAAGATAAAAGTAAAAAAATCAATAATTCTGCAAAATAAATTCAAATTTTAAGAAAGTCACTTAATCGTCGAATGCGAAGGAATAGGCCGATTTACGTACTCTACAGCAAATAAATCAGCGGTTGTTCGACAGGAATTGCCTGCAAGATACCACGAAACTATTTGTACCTTCTCTGCGGTTGTATACACTGACATGATAACTACCTTTACGTATGCACAGCTAAATACGAATGACGGGACATCTGTTGCGCTCGACTATCGGAATTAGGTTGCGCACGCGGAGTGGTATCGTACACACGTTGCCACATAGCATTACGTTCCATACGTATATTGTTGCCTATGTATGGCCCGTCGCGGGCTGGACCTATCGGTATATCACTCTGTTAATATCATCATCAGGTATTGCTGTTTTTAACTATTCGCTTCCTAACCTATCGGCTTCTTGTCGCCCGTGTGACAGCTCAAACACGACTTTAGCATATTCACTATATTAGTAGTAGAGCATTTCCTGTTTTTGTACAAAATTTTATATTGATACTTACATTATTCCAAATTTCGATAGCCCATTTTTACGTTGGAAGTGTACCTCTCCAACCAACATCTAAACGACTACTTTCTACTTGTGGACATATCTGATTACGTGTTGAAAGACAAATATTCACATAATACGTCAAGGGAGATACTAGGCAGGCATTCTGAATAATAAATTGTCACACCTCGTAGCATATCACCATTCTATTCAGAGTAGAGAGCAAATAAAATTTAATTGTAGATAACGGATATAAATATATTTTTGCAATTAGTACCGTAATCATACCATTTATTTCACTAGTGCTGTAATAGGGTCTATTACAGCACTAGTTGCGTAATAGAAATGGAACATTTAAACAGATTTATTTTAAGTTGGTCACATTGCAACAGAAATGGAGATGTCAATATGACATTTTGTAAGCAAGTTTGAGATTTTTATATTGAAATTCATTGTAAGATTTGATATTTTTAATTAATCTTTGAAATAGTACAACTATTATAAACATTTATATTAACGTTTGAATTATCTTTCGAAGTGATAGTGATACCGTGTGCAGTAGAAACATTCTGTTGAAAATTATCAAAAATGTGTCAATTTTAAATTAACTTGTCAATTTAAATCTTGTGCCAAACCAAGATGACAACCGCCACAAAATTTCCCTTGATTATCAAATTTTTCTCGTTTTGCTTTTACAAAAAGAGAAATTTTAAAACTAATTGCAAAAAATAGCATAAAAGACACGTTTCATTTGACATTAAAGCACTCATTCAGTTAAGAAACTCGTGGCTACGCCACTCGTTTCTTAAACTCTGACTTCGTACTTTGAAACGTCAAAATGAAACTTGTCCTTTAATATACTATAACGATTTTCAAAATTCCGCCTCAAAATTCTGCTACATAATATTTTTTTTAATTTTTAAATGTGAACGGTAAAATTTGTGTACTCCCTAGTTTTATATGTTAAACATAATACCGGGATATCAACAATTAAATTGGTCAATGGTGGTCATGGATTTTAAAATTATTATCGTAGCGTGCATCGTACATTTAGGTATGTCATAATTTTTTGAATGTCAAAATCTGTCAAGTTATTGTGTTGAAGTTTTCTAATCCCGCACGGTTTTTGAATCATGGTTCTCACCACAGAGCACAAAATTTACATGATTGAAGCCTATTTTCGAACGGGTGTGCTAGTTAATGGAACTTGGGAATACAGCCAACGTTTGTGTTTGGACAATTTTCGAGAGCACTTCCCAGCCGTAGCAGTATTACCGGACAATTTTTATGCATGCTTTAAAAATTGTGTTGAAGTGTTTCGCGAAACTGGTTCTGTGACGCATAAAAAAGGTGCTGGTACACCAAGAGTTCGTACAGAAGAAGTTATTAATGACGTTCGTCAACGTATGGAAGAAGAGCCTACAAAACCTTTAAAACGTCTCTCTCAAGAAATTCGGCTTTCTTATGGAACATGCCAAACGATTGTAAAGAAGGACCTGAACATGCATCCATATAAGATGCAATCATATCAAGCTCTTCTGCCTGCAGACCACCCCAGACGCCTTGCGTACTGCCATTGGTTCGTTAATAATTTAATGAATGACGATCGCTGAACTCAACTTTTTTTTCTGAGGAAGCTTGGTTCCATCTTTCCGGATACATCAATACTCAGAATATGCGAATGTGGAACACTGATAACCCGCATATTTTTATTGAAACGCCACTACATGCTCAGAAAATTGGTGTTTGGATGGCAGTTTCTCGCAGAAGAATAATTGGGCCAATTTTTTTCAATTTCACCGTCAACGCAGAAAGGTACAGAAATATTCTTTTGACTGAATGTGTGCAACAGTTAGACGATGATGAACTTCAATACGGTTATTTCCAGCAAGACGGTGCAACAGCACATACTACACGAGAAAATCTTGCTTTTATCCGCGAGTTTTTTGATGACCAGCTGATAAGTTTGCATACGGAAGTTGAGTTTCCTCCGAGATCACCTTGTTTGACAATTATGGACTATTTTATCTTTCCTTATTTAAAAAATAAGATTTTCGCAAATCCGATACATAATTTGCAAGAGCTTCAACAAAGAATTGTTCAGCAATATGCAACCATAACGCCAGAAATGCTGCAAAACGCTTTTCACAGCATGAGGAGGCGCGTAAACTAGTGCATTGAACAAAACGGGGGACATTTCCAACAATTATTGTAATTTAGCTTTTCTGGTTAATAAAAACGTTATTTATTTCATAACTTGTAATTCATTATTATTTTACAGCTGAACTAAGTAGGTAACACATTTGTAGGTTATTGATAATGTCAGTGTAGCTTGACAATGACTGAATTATTTCAAAAGGATGATTTAAACTAAGACAAGCGTTTTACATTCCATGACCAACATTGACCAATTTAATTTTTGATATCATAGTATATACAGTAGTAATTTGTATTGATTCGTCCCTATTAATCCAGTACTTCTGTCAATAAAAGAAATTATCACAATTTTTCGACCCCTTGACTCAAAACTGTTGTCGATTTTTACATTATTCTGTTTAATTATATCACTGTGTATTGTGTATGTTACTCATTTATATACATCAATCATGTACAAACATTTAACTATAAAAATAACGATATAGTTCAATTAACTTATGAAAAAAAAAGTATGTAGCGCTTTATTTATGATTTCGATTTTTCTTAAAAGATAATTTCCTATTGTCATCAGCGGCACTTATGTACTGAATTCTAAATAATGATGAATTGGAAAACCTATCCAAAGCTTTAATATGGATTAATCAAACCGTAAATTTAAAAGAGACCTCAGAAAATATTACCTTTATTCTCTTTGATGGAAACTCAATTTGACTTAATTTATTAATTAATAGAAAAATTGTTAATTATTTAAGTTAATATGCAAGGTAACTAGCTAAAGAAGTTAAAAATTTCTAAAACAACAGTCTGCCATAGTTCTTGCAAGATTCGAGATCCTGGATCATGAATTACTGGTCTCCCAGTAAATTCATGTTTGTCGATAATGGCGGGATACGTAAGTGCGGTCTACGGCCTAAATAATTAATCTCTTTTATTCTTTAGTAGTTATTAATACATCAAACAAATACATAACACTTAAATTCATTCACATATGGTAAGTTCGTACGTTTTAATATGTAGCCGTCATACGCATCTGGACGTGGCAAGAATATATAATGATATTTAATTATAACTCTCTATATCTATGGATCACTTTTTGATTTAAAATACTTTGTTTTACATAACTTGACATACATGTGACGAACGAATCATATACCGTATGTGTCAATTTTCATTAGGTATAGGGATTCAATGTTTACGTGCGATTTATACGTATACAAGTAATACGTGGCAACGTGGCACCCCTACTGTCCGTCACTAATCCCGGCAACAATCGACATCACAACGATTTTCTCCGATCTTCCCACTTCTCCCCACCAGATTTTACATTCAATGTTTAGCTGCGAACACGTTGCGATCTAGTCTGCAATAAAAGCCGTCTTATTACTGGAACGGGAAACATCAAATGGCCGCCGCGATCTCCTGATCTAGTAGTAGTTTATTATTATTTTCAGAATCCTTTTTTATTTACCTTATTTTTAATTTTATTAGAATTACGCTTTTGTTTGTGTCATGCAGCGTGAACGCAGCTTAATAATTCTCTGCATCTACTGAAAGGAAAAAGAAAAACAAATCCTTGCAACTCGTAAATATTTTTTCTGAACGCATTACAAACACCCAAGTCAGTGGTCCAATAGTTACTGCTAACTTGTATTTTCAAGCATGTATCGGTCGCGCTGGCGTTGGAGAGGAAAGTAGGGGTGCCACGTTGTCACGTATTGCATGAATTGATCGCCTATGGCTAATGAAAATTGACACATGCTGTATGTACATATTTCTAATGTGTATTCGATTTGTGTCCAATTTATGACTTCTGCTATCTCTTGTTGTTTTTAGCCTAGTGTTAAACGAAATGAATATGAAATAATATATATTTCATGTATAAAAAGATTGCGTGCATGCAATTGTTGTTTGTGAGCAATCGTTTGTTTGCTATCAAAGAAATTCATTCTGTAAGTTTCGGGATGCACGAAGACTTTTCTGAGTACTGTAGATATTCCTTTCTTTATGATTATAAAATCATGATTTTTCTTAATACTTAAGAAGTGAGTGAAAGTTGAAGGGGAAGATGCGTCCTGCATGTCGTTCAAACCTAGCTCATAACTCTTTTTAACTAATGTAACTTAAATATTTTCGTTTTAGGTAGAGGTGACACCTTGGATAAGTAGTAAACACAACATGGGTATGGCTTTCAATCGATCAACTTGGAGCCACGTAAAGGATTGCGTTGAATATTTTTGTAAATATGATGATTATAACTGGGATTGGTCCCTACAGCATGTGTCTCAGTACTGTTTGAAGGAAAAATTACATGCTATGGTTGTTCGAGGTCCTAGAGTGTTTCACATTGGCGAATGGTAAATAGTTGAACATGAGAATAGTTAAATTTTTTTATTATTTTCTACATGTATTAGGTCATTCCCAGTGGCGCCCCCCACTCTGAAAAATTATTAATAAATCTACTACATATTACAATATAATATTATACATATTAAAAATTAACTCAACGGATTAACGCTTGTTTCCTATCCAACGTCATACTAGCGCTTTACCGCTAAAAGAGTAGGCTACAGCGTTGCCAACTATCTTGGAACCGATTATAGTACAGAGTACTAAATAATTATAGTACATTCAAAAAAAAATAGTTCATACAAGAAATAAAAAACGAAAATATGTTTTAATTTTTATTTTACTTATTTATTTTAACTGAACGTAACGAACTAAATAAGACAAAATACAATACAATCCAAATTTTCTGTGTAAAAAATAAAAGTAAATTTAAAAACCCACCCTAGTTAGTGAAAAAATTGAAACATTAGTTGAAATTAATTTTGTGCTGCTGTATATTTTGTATTAATCATATATACCCCTATCTTTATCTATGGTATTTATGTTGAATTTCAGAGAACAAAAGTTTGGACTTGTTTTAGAGTTGTAGGTTAGTTTTTAAGTTGTCTTTCAAGTACTTGTTTGTTTTTGTTTTTTATTTTAGTTTCTGATATTATTAGAGTATTGGTGTGATTCGGTTCATCAAAGTTATTTTTAATTTTTTTTTAGAGTTGTTTTCATTCACACCCATTATATCAGTTTTGTAATAGCCAAAGTAAACAGCTATAAATATGTGATTAACCATTCAAATAAATGGTGGTTTATTGTTTTAGAAATTACTTCAGTTACCAGCATGTTCTTGAGTCTAGCAAGTGATTCTTTCTCTAAGAATAAAGTGCATGTCATGGTACAATTATAGGAATTTGCGAACATGTGAAAAATTAATTTACAATTATCATATATTTGTAGACAAACCGACATACTTGTTAAACTTAGACAATCTAGTATTTAGCATGTAACCTAAAATTTTTGATTCGATGTGTCTCCCTTGAGATTTAAGGAAAATAAAGGGATCAATATATTAGATATCCGAACAATCTATTATATGTATGTATTTGTACCAGCCTGTTACGTCATGAAAATTATAATAAATTGCAAGTTAATGTGACTCTCAGACTTGTATGATACAAAACGTTCAGAGTCTGATATGTAAGTACCAAATCATGTAGGTATCACAATTCAAATTACCAAAAAGGCTTCAATTCTCAATATCCTCCAAAATGGATTAAAAGAATGTACTACTTCACAGATTAAAAATAATCTTAAAAAAATATCTTAGGCATACTCTTTTACTTTAAATGAATAAGTAAACGAAAAGAAAAGGACCTGGCTTTGAATCCATTATGATTGTTGATTTTATAGTTATGTAATACATATTTATTAAGGTGTGTTTGCATTTGATGCACGTGCCAATTATTACTAACAGCTGGTATTAAAAATCCTTGTTTTATTTACCTGGTTTATCAGAAATATCCATTACAAAATTTAGAAAAATGTATTTCTTCTAAACAACTTTTTCATTACTTTTTAAATCCAGTCGCAATTTTGGTAGTTAGATGCATTAGCTATTAAATGTTCATTACGATTGATATTTCCGATATTTCTTCCCATAAGTTTGGTGTTTTTTAATATTTCTACTACTAATGTTGGTAGTACAAGTTTCCCTACAATTCCAATTTTAAAACTGTTCGGATCTTCAGGATTTCGAACCTTTCTAGAACCAGGATTTGGCCGGACATGCGCATTATTATCAGAACTACTAATTCTAGAACGGTTCCGGAACTGTTCAGAACTGGAGGTTTGAACAAACCTTATTTATCTATTAGAAATTCCACTAAAGAGATAGAACAGAATTTACGAATACTACTGAAAATAAGCGACGAAAAATTAATCCTGAAAATAGGAATTGCATAACTGCTAAGGAAGTTTGTAATACAGAGATTTTGCAATTCAAAGAGAGACTGTCATACAGAGGTATTTAGAAGCCGTAACTTTAATAAACGTAAATAATAACTTATTTTTCTCAAGTTTTCCAGTTTCAACTTTCAAGACGGTTATTGGATTTTATTCAGTGTTACAGCAGCACAAACTAAAGACTGAAGTTAAAGTAATTTATTCAAGAAATGATATCAAAAATATTGTGGGTGGTTTGAATATGCTTTCTTGGCTTTCTGCAAACAATCTAAGTGAAATATTTACCGAAACGGAAAAGCTATTAAAAATTATTGTGACAATTCCAATAAGTACGGTCGGATCAGAACGATGTTTTACAACTCTTAACAGGATAAAATCATTTTTAAGAAATACAATAAATGAAGATCGACTTAATGCCCTTTGCTATGGTATCCATCAATAAAGGCATGATGCATGATATTTCCGACTCGACCTTTATAGATTGATAATTGTCAAAAATGTTACCCAATGTCGATAGTAACTTCAATTCAAAATATGGCATTTGTATGTTTATGTACTAGCGTGATATTCATTTTTCGTTTTGTATAGGCTGTGTATCTGTTCCCAGTTACATTTGCCATATTGATCAAATAATATGCATCGATGAATATGGATCAGAATTAATTCACAAGTAAAATAATCGCAGTACTCCTATTAGAGGTCCTAATTTCTTCTCTTATTCTTTGACAGATTTGTTGATTATGCATATTTAGTTGTGTGAACAGATTAATAAGGATTAGGAAACTAAGTAAACTTTTGTAATTATTATAATATCGCCGGACCGTAATACATTGATCGGCAGTGCACATGAGAATCTGATTATATTTTTCGCCCGTCCGGAATGCATTGATACAGTGCACGTTGAATCGGCCATTTTTCTGACCAAATCCTTCTGCAAACGAATTTGAAAGTGCTCATGCCCTTGATTGCGTACGTCTGTCGATAAGCATGTAAAAGATCCCGAGAAGCCCGTTCTTTAATACCTCGGGTCTTGTTGGGCGCTCGCAACCTTCAAAATTTCGTATTTCACGCTTAAAAATGAATCTGTGGACACAACTCAGTTTGATGTCAGTTTGACGTTTCTAGAGATTTTTATCGCTTGTCACGGGAACGGTCAAAACGTAAGCCATTTTTCTGTTACAAAATGGAATGCACGCTCCTCTTCAACGGACGATATCTCTGCACACACTCCACTAAAAAGGAAAATCTCTCCGTCCACCGGAAATTCAATGTCACCCCTAGGCCCAACCCAAAACACAGCCTTTAATTCCCCATATCCAGAGAGGAGTTTTCTGCAAAGATTTGTCGACTTTTTTCTATTTTGATAGTTCCGAAAATGCTCGGTTAAGCTCTTTCAACTCGGGCGATTAACAACAGAGGTCTGTGCTCTATTATTATATATAAATATTATTTATAAGCTCATGCACAACAGACGCAATGCATTTTATGTTACGAGGTTTTGTCTAATGAGGCTATGAAACCCTCATAATTACGAAGACATTTTGAAACAAAGCACATGGAGCATGTTACTAAAAACATAGAGTTTTAAAAAAATAAAGAACATGAACTGCGAGCCAGTAAAAAATACATAAGAGGAGGCTACAACTGGTTGCAATAATGAAAATGCAGTGAAAGCATCATTTGAAGTACCTCTGCTTATAGTGAAAACAGGAAAACCCCATGCAGTTGCTGAAGAACTGATATTACCTGCTGCAAAGAAGATGGTATCTATAATGGTAAATGAAGAAGCTGCTACGGTTCTAAGTTTAATAGCCTTGTCAAATGACACTGTTAAGAAGCGAACTGACTATATGTCCGCAAATATTAGAGACGAATTAATAAAGAGACTTCGAGAAAGTTGATATTTTAGTCTTTAGCTAGACGAAAGTACAGACATGTGAATAATTCTCAGCTACTGTGTTACGTAATGCCGGATTTCCATCAAACGGACAGAACAAAAAC
This sequence comes from Amphimallon solstitiale, assembly GCA_963170755.1. Taxonomy (NCBI): domain Eukaryota; kingdom Metazoa; phylum Arthropoda; class Insecta; order Coleoptera; family Scarabaeidae; genus Amphimallon; species Amphimallon solstitiale. The sequence goes on along the minus strand of OY720684.1, from coordinate 38,107,033 downwards.
AACACAAACTCGTATCGAGAAAAACAAAACTGCAACTGTTTACAAACTTTTTGAAGACTCGACGTTTCTGCGACAGTTGGAGTCTTGTTTTTCGAGTCCCGCTCGAAAGCGGTAACATCCAAAGAGTTTTGGAGTGTTTGAGTTTAGTTTGTGTGTACGTTGAACGGTTTAAATAAAATTAAAACATAAATAATAAGAGCACCATAATTTGCTCTTCTTGTTAACAGACACCTATGTTGTCGACGTCGCTACCTTTTCCTAAAACAAACAAGTTAAAAAATACATTAATTACTTCTAAGATTAGGATAAAGTCAATATTGACAATATAAATGCCAATTATGTGCTCACTTACTTCTTTTTCATACAACGCAGAACAAACCAACCACCACCCAGGATAAGCAAATCGTCATCTCTTGAAGCCATTTCGATTTTCGCACACTTAAAATTCAAACTTTAATTACCGAAAAACACAATACTAGTTCGTTTGGTGGAAAAGCACTGAAAACAAAAACGAAACTACAACAAAATCTTGTCTGCGCAGTGGAAACAGGGTTTCGAATTTGTCCGAGTTTTGTTTTCTGTTATTAGTGTATCGAAAAACACGAACAAAACAGAAACTCGACTGGTCCGTTTGGTGGAAAACCGGCATAAGATACGAACATGAATCGGCGATGTTAAAATATTTACTATTCATGTTCCGCTTGATACATACTATGTATGTACATCTGAAGAAGTGTTTAACGAGGTAAATGAATTCATTACCTCCAATGGAATTGATTGGTTAAAATGCATAGGAATTAGTACTGACAAAGCGCGTACAATGTCCGGAAAATGTACGTATTCCAAATATCAACCCATCCGTAACCTGGTATCATTGCTGGTTATCTAAACTAGCATACTTGTCAGATATCTTTTCTCATTTAAACACTCACAATTTAAGCCTTCAAGGAGTAAACATAACAATTTCTGAAATCGAGGATAAAGTTGAAGCTACGTTAAAAAAATTAGGGTTGTGGAGCCACCCAGTGGCGGCTCTTTAATGATAGCAAGTGAGCAATTGCACCCCCTGGAATTTTGAAATAAAACAAACCAAGCGGCGACTAACTGTGAAAGTATTTATTTATTACGTATTCATAGTTATTGAACAGGAACGTGGCGTGTGCGGCACGCGTAACAACCTACATGCACCGGTCGTCGTCACAGATATAATGACGACTAACAGCGCACGGATGTAAACTATTCGAATGTTTACCCCTTCCACCGAGAGAAACATACCCATGAGCTAAGCCCTACCGTTGCTCCGTTAAGCCATTAACATTACATTGAAGGTGGGGAGAACTGTATTTTGTTCTACTTCCATATCGTATAATACATAGCCTGCGAGCAAGATTCCCAGTCTGCTCACCGCTGTTGGTTCTGCATCTCCACATAATACGTAACGGTCCCGCTTGATTTAATATTTTTATGTATGTACAGGGGTCGATTAATATTTTAATAATGATTTGAATTAAAATACGATAATTCCAGAACGCGTATGCCCCGTTTCCTTAATGGGGAAAAGGATTGTTTTTAACATTGATGTGCCCTTATGTAATAATTTTATTTAAACAATTACGCATACATGCAGAGTGGGCGGAGCTAGCTGAAATTAATTTCTCTCTTCTGATTAAAGTAAAATTCGGCACTTGGGAGTTTTTGTGGTGTCATTGATCACGTATCCAAAGTCGAAATGTCAAAAAAAAACAAAATGGCCGAAGGATTTTTTGAAAATTGACGTATAAATGTGAAATTTTAGTAAGGGGGTGTCTTAGGTCGCCGATCACAAATCCAAAATCAAAATGTCAAAAAAAAAAAAAATGGCGGAAGATTTTTTTGAAAATTGACGTATGAATGTGAAATTTTAGATACGGGGGTTTCTTAGGTCACCGGTCACGAATCCATAATCAAAATGTCAAAAAAAAATGGCGGAAGATTTTTTGAAAATTGACATATAAATGTGAAATTTTAGATACGGGGGTGTCTTAGGTCGCCGATCACAAATCCAAAATCAAAATGTCAAAAAAAACAAAATGGCGGAAGATTTTTTTGAAAATTGACGTATGAATGTGAAATTTTAGATACGGGGGTGTCTTAGGTCACCGATCACGAATCCATAATCAAAATGTCAAAAAAAACAAAATGGCGGAAGATTTTTTGAAAATTGACGTATAAATGTGAAATTTTAGATACGGGGGTGTCTTAGGTCGCCGATCACAAATCCAAAATGAAAATGTCAAAAAAAACAATATGGCGGAACAGTTTTTTGAAAATTGACGTATGAATGTGAAATTTTGGATACGGGAGTGTTTGTGGTTGCTTATTACGTCTTCAATTTGGCGATTCTTCGAAGCGTGATTGAACAGGTCTTAAATTTAATACTTCATTTTTTCTTAACGATAGTAGATTCGACAACATCAGAATAGTATTACCTTTCTCGCTCTTGAGTTTGTACCAGTTTGTGTAAAAAACAGTTCGAGAAGAATTTTAAATAAAGTATACTATTGGCTAAATAAAATATATGTAGGGGAGCTTCGAACACAAACTGTACAATGAACAGTACCTGTCTGGAACAGTATGTCGGTGAAACTTATTAAGATTGGGTAAGCGTTCTTGTATTATACTTTTTAATTTTGAAATTATGCACTATCAGGAATTATCCAAAAAGGCCTTGAAGATTCTGATGCCGTTCCGCACTATATATCTTTATGAAAAAACGTTTTCATCTCTTGTATACATTAAAAATAAATATAGAAATTGTCTGAAGAATGTGGACTCAGACTAACAATTCAATTATCTAATATTGCACCATACATAAGTAAGCTTGTCAGCAACTTACCAACATCAGCCTTCTCATTAATACGTGTTAAATGTTTCCCTTTTATCTACTGAATGTAAAATTTCAATAAATATATTGTTTTAGTAAAAATATTGTCAGGTTTTTGTGGTCTTAGATACATAACGTACCTAATATCTAAGTTATACATTATATTAAATTTCTTCATAATTTAAGTTGTATGGGGATCCGTGATTTGTGGATATTTAAAAAAGGGATCATTGATTCACAAAAGCTGAAGAATCGCTGCTGTAAAGCAACAAAGCATATTATTATTATTATTATTATTGCTACAGTAATCGAAGAAATTTGATTTATTCATGTACGATGTAAAAGAAAGTAATAAGATTTAAAAATTAGTACAATTTTCTTTCTTGTTTCATGCCTGTGGATGTATATGTCGTCTAATTTTGATTTGGGCTAGTTTCACATGCGGCCGACGGTTAGGACCGTTGATATTGACGGGGTGAGTCAGTTGGTTCAAATGGCGTGTTTCATATTCGATGCATATTAAACATATCATTTAAATGGCCTCAGCCCGTCAGGACCACTGATCTGTATAATATAAATGGATAAGCAACAGCATGTTAGAAATTGTGATCAAATACGAACTGCGCACGGGGCTGACGCACATGCGCAATGACATAATATAAAGGCGCTATTTGAAATCCCTAAAATATTTGAAAAGTATGTAACAGAACATGTACTATCAAATTAAAATCTGCATCTGAGGATATTGAAATGTTTATTTATTAAGGGAAATTTAAAAAAATACTCAAAAAAACAATACATTCCTTTTGAAATATTTATTTGTTATAAAAAAAGTATTAATTTGGAGAGGGGTTTTTTCTTACAAATTCCCCACGTTCTACTTCTGTTTGTTTCTTTGCAATGCTATAGCAACGGATTTTCGTATAATATCGCACAACATGATTGACAACAAAACCAGAAATAACATTTTGAGATAACAATGTCAGTGATGGTATGTCAGGAATTGTATAATTTGATCATTTTCAATGTCTTCCGCATTTTCCTTGATAAAAATACTCCAAAAATATAAACAGAAAGCTAGTACTCCTAGTAGCAAAATCACTATATGCACAATTGTTCTACATTAGCAAATATATATTTTCATCCTTCTCTAAAATTGTGATTTTGCTGCTTGGGCACGTCAATTGAAATCGGGGTTCGGAACTTTAGTGATTTCACATACGAATGTCAAAAGACCAGGGACTGCGCGTACTCGGGAACCCCGAGTTACGTATTCAATTTGGCATAAAAATTCCACGCGCATCCTATTGCATTGCTTATCCATTTATATTATACAGATCAGTGGTCAGGACACCAACGGTCCTGATCGCCAGTCGCACGTGACACGGGCCTTGTGATACTACACCATTCATAGTATTGTTTCATAAAAATTTTACATGTCAGTGATCAGTAACTCTTGCTATAAATTAATATAATCCATCTATTATCACTACAGAGCGGACGTCCCAGGTTTAAAGTACGACGGAGCAAAGAAATAATGTAAACAGCACGCAGTTACTGAATAGCATTATTCATATGGTGAACTGCAACATCTGTTTACCCCGAGCAAAAAAAGTCCATTTAACTCGTAAATTTCCTATATTCATTGGCTTAGATAGGAGCGTGAGGGGTTTTTAAAATTTATTATATTTCGTAAGATAAATAAAATTAAACACTTTTTAAAAATACAAAATTTCAATAGTGTTGAGTCATCAACCTTTCGTGTCCGCTCTGTAATTATCACATGACTAATCTGGAAAATGGAGATAATAAAACGGGAAGGAAAGAAGCTTATGTTGAATAAAGAAATAATATATCTGTATATGTAAATATTTTTGAGGGCATTCGCAAAATACATAAAAATATAAAATAAAGGTTCTTTCTAAAGCTATTTCTTTTTATTAATTCCAGATTGTAAATTTTCATTCGAATCTACCATAATATTAACAGCATTAGAATTCCTTACTTGCACCTCAAGAAAGAAAAATGTTTTTTAACATGAAAGAGAGCAAATACCAACATTATATAATATTAACTCTATATTTTCTTTATCAGTTTGTAAGATAACTTCTTGTTCTCAAGTTTATAACTATAAATGTAATCTTTATTTTATAGCGGCGTACATCACAAGAAAAACAACTGTGAATCGACAGGAGTAATAGCTAAAGTTCAGAAAGTCCTAAAGTCTGCCCAGAAACATCTTTATCCCAGTTATTTAACCCTAACATATGTGACACCACTGAAGAAAACGAAGATAAGGAAAGGTAACGGTGGTTGGGGAGATAGGCGCGATCACATGCTTTGTATTGGCATGACCTTGAGATAGTCCAACTTTTGCTCATACGTATTTTTTTTAATTTCATATTTTTAAGGCAAAATACAAAGAACTGATTACAAATTCTTGTTCGTGTTTACTAAGTTAAATATTATTTCAATATATTTTTTTGAAATATAAATACAGTAATCTAGTCTTACAGAGAAAAAAATATAGAATAATACAAGAAATTTTGTATTCTTTCGATATTTTATTCAAGAACGTATTTTTTTCTTGTATAACATAGTTTTAGGATAGATATCATCTGTAATTCAAATAAGACGGAGAAATATACAACACGGTTTTTTACTTAAAATGATATATTAATAGCATTTATATATTGTCAGAAGTTGTGTAATTTAGCCATATGTCATATATAGCTAGTTGACATTCCTATTTAAAGAATAATGTTTAAAACCGATAAGTATGTGGGTAATTATGTTAATGTTTCTGAGATATGGTAACTTTTACTTTATCTTTAGCGGTAATTACAACAACAAAAAACTGTACATACAATTAGAACTTTAGTTAGTGTTAAAATGTATTATTTTATTGTAGAGCACAAACAATATGCAGTGACACTAATTTATCGATACTTGTGATAATATTGTATACCTTCCTGTTTATTGTAACCCTAACCTATAAGTTGAAATTGGTATAGTTTTTATCTACAATTTTTTTAATTGAAAACTTGTCTATTTCTCAAATAATATATGCAAATAATAAACAAGAACTACAGCATCGAAATATTTTATACTTTAGATTTCTTTGTATTTGTAAGATGCTTTTTTTTTTATTTAACTGTCTACTTTTTCACTAGAACGTGTTCTGTCAAAATTAAATAATAAAAATCATTCGTCACCGGTGTCACTTTCCTCAATTAAAATACCAAGACATGTTTTAATAAAGATTATCGGTCTAGTAGAGTATAAAGTATTTCTATCATTTAGTATAATTTGCTGAGAGTATTTGAGTATTGAGTATTTTTAATATTGCAAAATCAAACATATTATTGATGTATTAGTCTGAAAAAAATCAAAAAGGCGCAATTATGAGGCCTATAATATCTTACACTGCCCTTACGTTAAATCGTAATTTTATTTTGATTTCTTGTTTCTCAAAGTTATGAATTTTCTATGAAAATGAACGTTGCATGCATGTTGAGAATTCGACATTTTTAGAAATCACTACATAAATGTCGTTTGAATTGTTATAACCAAGTCGCAATACTAACGCGAAAAACTCGGTCAAATAAAAGCAACACGAGGGCGTGGTGACTTTATATACGTCGATACAACCTGATACATATACAACAGGGCTGTATTAGGCTATACCCACTTGGCAAAATCGCAATTCTAAAGAAGGATGAAAATACGTATTTGCTAATGTAGAACAAGTGAGCATATAGTGATTTTGCCTCGTGGGTAGACTAATCTAATGAGTTTTCATTATATTCTTATTCTACGAAAAAATCTATTTTAGTATGTATTTAATTGTGTTTCCAAGAACAGGAACAGTACCTGGTGTCGGTAATAGACTTACGCATAGCCGTTTACATTTTTTTTTTAAATCGGCAACTTGAAAACGTCTTCCTTCATTTGTTCTACCACAGACAATACTATACAAACAAACCGTCTTTAAACATTATTAGGCAGCGCTAAAAAGAATGCAAGCGTTACGCGTCGCCACTGTATTTTTTAAATTCCACGAGCAAACTTTAGGTGGCACCACCAAAGTGGATTATGCTGACTTATTACTTTTAACCGATAGATGTCATTTTGTTTAAGATTAAGAAAACAAAATTTAAATTTTAGAATTAAATAAAATATAAATTCAAATATTCCATTTTAGAGACTTTTGAATATTACCCAGTATAAATATTTAAATAATATTTATAAATATACAGCATTTTTAATGGGCAGAATAAAAATAAAATAACTTGGCTAATATAGATAGAGATAGATGGATGGTACGTACTTCTTCCAAACCGAACTTCAGAAATTGCACCAGACAGACACAGTTCCCAAAAATAATTTATGACCGCGAAAAAAATTTCTTTTACACAGTCCCCTGTCCGGACGGTTATAAAAAGAGTTAATGTAAATAATGAATAAATTCTAGGGAAAGACTATGATTTAAAAAGCTTTAAAATCCAAATACATTGGATGTTATGATGCTTACACTTATTATGATATAGAACACAGGCAAGAATAGAGATGTATAGGTATATACAGGGTGAGTCATCTAATAGGGTAAGGCCGATTATGCCTTTATGAGTAAAGATATTTCGAAGCGGTTCTTTCCTTGTGATAGCTGTTCATTAGGAGCACATTTATAAAATAATATACAGGGTGTTCCATTTGAAAAAATTGGCTTTTTTGCAAAAACTAACAAAAGCATATCAAAAAACGACAATAACTCTGTAATAGTCACTTTTACTGTATTAACGTCTTACATGTTTCTGACACAAAATTTAATAAACAATTCAAAAATGTACTGATATACAGGCTGTTCTATTTAAAAAAAATAACTTTTATACAAAAACGTGTCATCTAATTTTAATCCAGTTTCCTGCACATGCAGTTAGTAACTGTAAAAAAATAGAACATGCTTCTATTAGGACCTCTTATTGTAAACAATATTGCAAAAAATTTTGTCCATCTAATACGTCGTTTTCGAGAAATATAATTTTATACAAACATTGAATTTTTCAGAAAAATGGGAATAAGTCAAAAACTTTACACTTTAGGCCTATACTATCTTATAACTTTTTGACTAAAAATAATACGGGGAATTCAAAAATGCAATAATATATAGGCTGTTCCATTTAAAAAAACTATAACTATGGTTAGCCACCAAGTTACGGAACACTCTGTATAATACAACATATGTTTAAAATGTGCCCCTGATAAACAGCTACCACAAGAAAAAAACCGGTTCGAAATATCTTTATTCGTAAAGGCACAATCGGCCTTACCCGCGTAGTTGACTCACCCTGTATATAGATAAGTACATAATAATGATCAATTATTAAATTTTTGATACTTTATATTAATAATAATAAAACAATGAAATTCGATTATCCATATAGAGATTATTTAATACTTGTGACTTTTTTATAGTATAAGGAAGTATTGTTATGACGAAAATTTTCGACCTCGAGTCCCCTGATACCGTAAAAGGTGTTTTTAAAAAATGTCTGTGTGTCTCCTGTCTCTCTGTGTCTGTGTGTGACGGTCTATAGCGGTCAAACCGCTATAGATATCAATTCCAAATTTTGTATTTACGTGTTAGTTTTTCAGTAAAATCGGTAGACCGGATGTAGTAGTTTACTTCAGTGAAGAAATTGAATTTTGCCAATATTTCTTCACTTACTAAGTTTAAACAAATTTATAAAGAATTCAAATGTACTCAAAATTAAATTGGATTTTATTAAAAAAGTTTTTCGAAATTCCTACCGGAAATATGCCTTTTACTCTTATCGAAAATAAGTTTTTTGCGAATATTTCGCTAGTTATGCTTTTTAGACAGGTACGTTACGAGTATAAAAGTATTTAAAAAATTTCAAAATTCGGACCGGAAGTAACACTTTTCTAGTTATCGAATAACGAGTTTTTGCAAATATGTCGTTAATGATGCATTTCATATATATTTGTCAAGAGTACAAAAGTATTTAGAGCTGGATTTGCAATGTATTTGGCATACATGACATTTTAAAATTCGGACGAGAAGTAACACTTTACTCTTAGCGAGTAGCACTTTTTGTATAATATGTATCTTGCAAAGTATGCATTCTATAGAAATTTATTAAGGCAATAGAAGTACTTAGAATAGGATTTTGAATAATTTTTGATTAAAAAAAATCTGAAAATTCTATAATTTGATACGCTAATACGTATAAGAAAGTAGTGTGGTGGCCACACCTCATTTTTTATTCCTAATGTTTTGTTGAGTCGCTATGACTTCAGGTAGATCTCTAATCGGTATATTTCTTGTGTAACGCGAGGCTACTTGTTCTAGAAGTATACAGTTATGCATAGGCGTAACTAGACCTTGACCATAGGGGGGGTCACTGCAAAGATATGCCATGATCGTCCATTTTTCAAACCCATTTTCTTTCGCATTTGTCAGTACTGGTAGTAGTTCTATTCCTTTCCATCAGAGTGTGTAAAAATAATACATTTGTCAAGACTTTTAAAAAAGTACTTAATGACCCAATTTTTCTTTTCTTTTTTATGATGGGGGCGGGGGGTTCTAACCCTCAAACCCCTCCTCCCCTGGTTACGCTTCTGCAGTTGTGAAAGTTTGGAAGTCGCAGACGCTAAATCTAGTTTGCAAAGCATTTGCAAATATGTTTTGATGGATTGTTGCAAACAGTGAAAGGAGTGCTATAGCTGTTTCAAGGAGAAAAACAGTATATTTTAACTAGTCGGTTAAATCAAGACGTAATTGAAAATGTTTTCTCGGTTGTTCTACAAAAAGGTGGTTATAATCGTAATCCAACTGCAAGGGGATGTCGCCATTAACTCACTGATGAAACCACCCCTCAAGTGCAAATTATGAACCTGACACTGACGAAATGATGGAAATAATGTCTCTGCCCGACTATGATGAAGTCCACTGTGAATTCTCTTCTTTTTCTTCTTCTTCTTCCTCCTCTTCTTCTTTTTCTTCATCGTCGCCAGTTAAGGAAATGTCAACGTTAACTGGGCCGACTACTGAAGCATATCTACAAGAATGCGCTATTGTTTATTTTGCGGCCTATTTAATTAGAAAGTGTTTGGAAGAATTTAATTGTTTGTCGTGTAAACTATTTTCTACAACAAACTTACACTTGAACGACGCTACAAAATTACTTATTTTGCACAAAACTTACGGTAACATAAGCATAAAATCTGAACATGGTCTTACAGCACGAGCACCAGAATTTATTGACATTATCGATAGATGTTTGTCACTATTTGAAAGATATTTTACTGCCATTTATTATCAAAAGAAATTAAAAACCAGATTACTGAAAAAGATTTATAAAAACTACCAAAGTACTGGGCATAACAAATTAATTTAAATTAAAGTATATATAACAAGATCACTGTATCAACGATATAATCAAATAATAAAAAAGGATAGAATGTTATATACTTCAGCAGCTCGCGTTAACTGCCAGAAAATCTTCGACGCCGTAGTACTTCCTCTCCATCAACAGCCCTTTGACCCTTTTCTTGAACTCGCGAGGTGGAAGGTCTTAAAGTTTTTCCTTCAAGTGGTATTGTATAGGTACGAAGTGCTGGTATACTTGCGTGTGCGAGTATTTAGTAATCCAAATAATTCTTAATTACTCACTCTGTGACATATTCCGGAAATTCGAAAAATTCTTAACGATACACGCACATGTCGTTTTAGTTTCACTTTTGGGTGTGTGAAGTTAGACCTCTTTTTTCGGAATTCGGAATTGTGACGGTTGTTCCAGGTTGCTCTAAGTTGGTTCTCAATTGTTCCAAAGTATTTCAAAAATAAATCATAATCGGCCGAGAAAATGGGAAAAACAAAACAATTTTTTGCCAGGGCCCCTTTTTTCGAAAATCAAAATTCTGACGGTCGTTCCAGGTTTGTTTTAAATTGTTCCAAAGTATTTAAAAAAAAATCTTAATTGGCTGGAGTTAAGAGGAAAAGCGATTTTCTTATAGCCCCTCTTTTTCAGAAAATTAAAATTCTGTTTCAGGTTGTTCTAGATTTGTTCGAAACACTGTTCTAATACATCAAGACCGTATCTCATATATCAAAAGATATTGCCAAAAAACTATATCCAAAAGTGAGAAGTTGGCCCCCCTTTTTTCGAAAATCGAAATTCTGACGGTTGTTCTAGGTTATCCTAGGTTTGTTTTAGATTGTTCCAAAGTATTTCAAATAAAAAATCATAATTGGCTGAGTTAATAGGAAAAAATGAGGTGTGGCCACCACACGACTTTCTTATACGTATGAGCGTTTCAAATTATAGAGTTTTAAATTTTCTTTTATACAAAAATTAATTAAAAACCCATTATAAGTACCTCTATTCTCTTAATAAATCTCTATAGAATGCATACTTTGCCAGATATTCGAAAGGAAGTGCTACTCGCAAAGAGTAAATGTGTTACTTCCGGTTCGAATTTTGAAATTTTGTTTATACAAAAAATATTTCAAAACCAACTCTAAATACTTTCGTACTGTTGACAAATATTTATAGAATGCATAAGCAAAAAATAGCTATTCCATAAGAGTAAAACTGATACTTCCAGTCCGTATTTTGAATTTTTTTTATACAAAAGATATTTAAAATTAAGTTTTAAATACTTTTATATTTGTAGCGTACCTGTCTCAAAAGCATGACTTGCGAAATATTTGCAAAAAACTGATTTTTGATAAGAGTACCTAAAAGACCTACTTACGGTATCAATTTCGAAAAACTTTCTGACAGTCGTTTCAGGTTGTTCTAGGTTTGTTCTAAATTGTCCCAACGTATTTCAAAGAAAAAGTCGAAATTGGCCAAGATAATAGGAAAAAACGATTTTGCAAGGGGCGGAATGACTTGCACTTTCTGCACATTACAGTGTTCAAGGAAGTTTTTGTATGATGCAGTTCAATAACAATACTTTATTGTGATTTATAATAAACATCTAATATAAGCAGGGTTTATTAAATATATATTTTCTCAAGTAATATAATGTTCTATTATTACAAAATGATATTGTTACCAAATACTGATAAACTATTACAAACAAAAAATCAAAACTGGCTGAGGTAATAGGAAAAGTCGATATTTTTTCAGTCCCCTTTTCTTAAAAATCGAAATTCTGGCGGTTCGAAAATAAAGTCATAATCCACCCATATAAATAAAATTAAAATCAAACAAAATGCTGTTATTTTATTTTGTGAATAAGCCTAGACACTTTTTCTTTTCATGTTTTTTTTTCTGTGAAGAAAAACCACGTATGTCGGAGTACGGTACAAAAATACAACTATATGGGGTAGACTCTGTCGCTCCTTTCGTTTTCTGCACGTCCGCTTCGTAATGGTTTTGTCTAAACGTCCTAACAAGCTGCACTATTTAGAAGAAAATGCGCTCTCTCTACGCACAATTCGCACGAGTGTCATCTCGTATGTAATAGTGCGAACTATTTCTGTGCAGAAATTTGCCAAACTCGATGGCATTTCAACATGAGATAAATTTAATTTGCGTATTCGCACTATTAGTGGCCTCTTTTGGCGTATTTTTAAACTAAATATAGAGTTGCCGTTTGCTAGGTAAGGACGGTTTGTCTGGAAGTATTGTCTGTGGTTCTACCTAATACATTTGCATTTACTTATCTAATTACTAATAATTATCAAAGTGTTTTAATAAAAGAAACATTATTTCTTAAAGCTAATTTGCAAAAATAATAAAATAACATTTTCGCCTAGGTACAGCGACTTAGTTATACATTCTTGGTATATGTAAACGTAGTTGATATAGTAGAAGAATGAATTACCATGATTGTCTATAAAATTGCACCGATGTTCCTTTTAGTAACACAAGCGACGCTGAGTAAAGTCGAAAATAACTCGCTTACTGCGTTTGTTAGCAGCATGGATACAAACTGTCTTAATAAATATTCTCAGATACTCTGATCGATAATGAATTAGTTTACCTAAACTAATGATTCTGAAATATGATTATGATCACCTGATCATAATCATATTTCAGAAGTATTAAATGAAATGCGAGAGCTTGGGAATATTGATGGGAATTTAACTTTTAGTTGCTTGCAGTCATCTCTTTATTTTCACTGTTATAGTCACTACTTCTAGTCTCAAAATATTGTGCAACTTAAGATCTTGACATATTTCGCGTTAATCAGTTTTAAAGAATTTGTAAACTTTGACAATAACTTTCGTAAAAGTGGCCTATTTAACTTTGATACTATTTACTATTCTTATTAAGATGTTTAGAGATATTAACAGTGTCTGTTTTAATAACATTTTATTATTCATTTCCTTCTTGTAATGTACCATATCTCAGAATTTTATTGTGATGAATGGAAGTGTTTACGATAATTTATTTTCTAGTACTTAAAGAAATTTAGATATAATTCTAAGAATGAAAATTAGAATTTTCAGTATGAGTAACCCTTACAAAAGAAATGTCCATGTGGTGTGGTACCTATGTAGTTTTAACAAATTTTCTACAAGTACTGAAACAAATTGTAGATATTCTTTATTCTTATGAAACAATTAGGAGCACAAGTTTCTTTTTCAATTAGTAAACATATGTTATTGTACATTATTTATAACTTCACAAGTTATTATTATAATGCCAAACATAATATGCCTATTTGGTTTTCTATTATATTACTTCTCACATATTGTTTTTATATTTTTATATTTGCTTTATTTGTTAATATTTCTTTGTACTCTTACTAAATGAAAATCTCTATTCAGTTTTAGTTTAAACCGGATTTAATTAAAATTTAATCTGCAATACAACAGCGGCGATTATAAAATTATTCCATATCATTCATAATACCAATTTATAAAATAAATGTTGCACCTATAATAATATACAATAGTGGTCTATAAAAGTACATAAAAAACTAGTCTTACATATCGTTTCTAAGTAAACCCTGTTAATATTTCTAAAATCTTTTTGAACGTGCATAGCACAGAATTTCTTATTACAGTTTTCTGCCTGAAATACATTCGCTTATATTCTTCAGGAGGAAAGTAGGTCGTAACTAGAAAGCTGGAAAAAACGACTTGGTTTAAAAAAAATAGAAAAGAAAGGGGACAGGCTTCTTTCGCCAAATTATATATATGTCATGTAACAATTTGAGTGATCGTTAACGCATCGTGGTTTTTAAGTATCAAAAAGCAATGTCGTATACAACCATTGTTGCTTGTTCTTTTAACTAAGATCCGTCATACTGCGGAAAGTAATACAATAGTCAAATTACGCTTGAAATTGTTCTCATCAAACGTCAATTGACATTTTTGCTGTCACATTCCAAATATCATATGGACACCAGGAATTTCAAACACTTGTTGCTTATTACTAGGATCCGTAATACTTCGGAAATAAGTACATTTGAAATTTTTCGTTTCATATTCCAAATGTCAAATAGACACTTAGAATTTCAAACACTCCTTGCTTGCTTTATTAAACTAGGACCCGTCGTACTGCGGTAATATATATAACATGCAACTGTGTTCGTATCAAACGTCAAATTGTCTCAAAACTTCTACTGTCATATTCCAAATATGGAATGGATTGGTACTTGGAACTTCAAACATTCCTTGCTTGCTTATTTAACAAGGATTCGTCATAGTGCGGAAATAAATACGACAAAACACGTCCGAAAGTGGTCTTATCAAACGTCAATTGACATTTTTCATGTTACATTCGAAATATCAAATAGACACTTGGAATTTCAAACAGTCGTTGCTTGTTTTAAAGCATTGCCATTTATTTGAAGGCAAGGAATAAAAATCTGTAACTGTACCTACAAGTTTTTAATGAAGACGTTACAAAAAACAATTGTTATACTCACCATTCACTGCAATTGTGTAAAATACAAACAACATTTAAATAGGTAGTGGTAGAGATCAGTAAGTGAAGTGAAGAATTCTTCTTTTCTATTTAAAATAGATTTTTTAACCTCGTCTGCCTTTTATACATATCTAGAATATTTCTCAAATTTATTTTTAAAATTTTGGTTACGTTCGTATTATTCTGTAGGATATTTTGCTTGGATTAAAGATTAAGTTATATCTAATGGTATCCAGTGAAGTATAGGCCAGAGTTGTATATCATTCTGTTATACATAGTAAAGATATCAATAGTGCCTTTGTTAACTCTCTGTATAGTATATATCAAATATATCCGCTTAATGCTTCTAAGGGTTTACCCAATTTATCATTTCGTACGTAAAATTTACCTATACATATTATCTAATACACCTATTACGATAATCTATTTGCTGGGCAAATATATCTGCTATATAATGGATCCTCATATTGGTGGAACACGAAACGGGAGAACTTTAACTTTTATATTTCTTACTTTTAAATTGCACAAAGATATATTAGTGTTAGTTTAGTAAATGTGCTATTCTTGTTTTTAATTAGAAATAGACAATAATAGGAGGGTCTAATATAAACTGTTATTATTATTATTATTTTGAGTTAAAAAGATCTATAAATATTATTTTTATTTAGTAAAATCTGGAAATATTACAGTAGAGCAGCATTCCTTCTACATGGACTGCATGTAACTGGGCATTTCTTTTCTCCATGATTGTACATCGTCCAAAATATATATTATTTGTTATATTTTTAATTAATAATTCTACATAAAGTATTTATTTTTATATTAGAAATTGTACAGGCTTATTCATAAATCATTACTGATTTAAAATGAAAGAAAACATAATCTAGTCAATTTTGATTGTTGTAAATGTACATATTATTCTTATGAAATTGAAAATTTGTTATAATATTATATATTTATATATTAATTAGGTATATATATGTATACAGTTTGTCCCTATTCAAATAGATATAGACAAGAATATTCTAAATATAAGATAAACGGTTTGATCAATTTTGTTTGTACAACAGACTTAGATCGTGGACAAACTATATATAAATAATTGAAAAGAAAAAAATTTCTCGCACTAATATGTGTGCATATTAGTGATATATTTTAATATGGAGGAGGAAAGAAATTTACAAGCATCTATAAGTGGTCTTTTTAACTGTGTATTCATGTTTCTGGCAGTACTGATAGTTACCATTATTAACTTATGGTACTAATAAGAAGTTATTTCCTCTATATTTAATAATTAAAGAGCAAAAACCAACGAACTCCATTAGAAGCCGACGGGGATAATGGTCATTTTACGTATGTATGTACGTCAACTCAATCCCCAAAATAGATGTGATGTTCCTTCCCTCCTCTTCTTAATTTGTTGATGCATTTACGTACAGGGAAATATTGTTGCCACAGTTATAATGAGCTGATTTTAATAATTTATGTATATATTATTTTTAAATATCATATAACTATAAGTACGATTTCAAATAAAGTAAACGTGACTCCAACAACTTTTGCCTTCCATTTTTTAAAACGAATATAATTATTTTCATTAGTGTATTAAATTATTTGAAACCAACTATATCACTATATTTCTTTATTGATAACGACGACAAACATTATTAGGTCCTTAAGTCATCTTATTTATTGCATAATTTGCGCCACCTACCTTATGGCCTCATAATTTTGTATATTTAAATTTAAACCTTTTTTTTATATATATTATATAATAATGAGGAAGATAAAGCTTGTATTGTGATATCACGAGAAATAGAAAAGAAAATATTTCTTTTTCTTTTATTTTAAGAAAAATCATTTATATATAAAAAGTAGGGGCAACGTGTAAATATGTGCTTGTTTTTTTTTTGTATATGTGTATGTCTTATATTTCGTTTAATGTATTTGGTATTAAAAGTTGTATATATATATATATATATTTTCATTGCATTGTGTTTTGTTAGTTTTGCAAAAAAAATAGTATTAAGATATTTCAAAGAGAACTCATTTGTTTAAATAAAATCTTATAGTACAGTATGCAACAAACCATAATTTACAAATATATACAAATGAAGATTGATCATTTACGAAATATAAGGATTTAAATAATATTGGGATGCATAACCTTTCATAGAAAACCTTGATCATTATCTGTAATATAGGTAACTAGCCAAGTTCTCATATTATTTATAATACTATGTTGGTGTTGGTTGGATTATCAATTAATTGAATTGGTTCGAGTCATGCTTCTGTTTCCAACAAGAACATTTCTTCTCCTTGGTGGAATTTAGAGTACCTGTAATAAACATTTGGTATACTAGAATGGTACCCTTATCAAGCTTCAGTAGGGTTTAACCCAAGTGTATATCCGGACAGTCTCGATACAATTTATATGAACCAAACATCAAGACAATTAGAAATGCAGCTTATACTCAAAACTGCATCGATATGGCGTGGTAATTCTACTCTGGATGTCATCATATAACATAAAGGCTTAATACTTCTTTATTCGGCGTTAAAATGTACATAATATATAAAAAAATATGTATACGAAAAATATAACATTAAATGTTAATATGAAGTAAAGAAAATATAGATAAATATTCTTTCTTCCTATGGTGCTACAGCCAAAATTAGGCCTTGACCATCTTTAACATCGCCTTCCAGGTTCTTTGGCTTCGCCAAAGCGTAAATAGCAGGAGTTATCTCACATCATCAGATTTTTTTTAAACATTTTTCGGGACTTCCTGTCTCCTTGCATACCGCCATTAAATGCTTTTTGGAGACCAATTGTAGATGTCACTACATGGTCGACCCATCACAATCTTTCGACTCTAATGAAATCTGACAAAGGATTTTCTTTAAAAATCAGATAAAAGCTCCATTTGGTGACAAATTCTATTTGATGTTCCTCGATGATGTTCTGATGGGTGTCTGTTTGTTCTTGCTGATGTCTTAATTTTCCGAATCCGATGTTTTTGACCTGTCCTTTCAGTTGAAAATGTCTAGTCCTGGATTCACGATTTCCTGCTCAAGTTATTGAGGTGATCATCATAGACGGCGAATTGAACTGTTTCATTTGTTAATAATTTGTTACGGTTGATATGCAAAAACACTAAAACACCTTCACCACACTAGTGTAGCGTGGTGAAGGTGTTTTAGTGTAGTTTCAAGCCACAGACTTCAAGTTTAGTTTCTTAAGGCTGTATTACACTTACCAAGTTATTGGCCAAGAAATTGTCGGCAAGTTCTTGATCAAGTTATTGTTGACCTTGCCTGTTTTACACTTACCAATTTCTTGACCAAGTTTTTAGGTGAATTAGCAGTATCAATAGTGCAAAAGTACGAAATAAAAAATTAATAAAGTTACCGAAGATTTGTGTTTGATATTGAATGTAAAAATAACTGCACAAGAGATACAAAAGAAAATAAATAATTTACGCAAACAATTCTTTCAAGAAGTATCAAATTAACATGTCATTTTTAACGGTATTCTAAAATGGAATTTGTGTATACATTTTACACAGTTGGCAAAAAACTTTATAACTTGAATATTACTAGAAATCACTAACAACTTGACCGAGTTGAGAAGAAAAATAGAACATGTTCTAAGCCACCAAGTTCTTGACCAAGAAATTGATCAAGTCGACTTGACAAGTGTAATACACGGCTTGTCGTCAATTTTAACTTGATCAAGTTCTTGGCCAATAACTTGGTCAAGAACTTGGTAAGTGTAATACAGCCTTTAAATGGTTGATACGGATTTGCAATAAGTAACACATTTTCCAGTGCTACGTTAAGCAGGGTTGAGACTAGTCCGCCTCCTTGTTATTTTTAACGGATCTGTTAATGTATGTTACACTTGTGCAGTTGCTCCAGTGTTGTCTATTATTTGAAATATCCAAGCTGCTTCGCTCGCGAACATGCAGTCGCTTAGGAATGTCCAATCGTTTAGAATTTTATTATACAGAAGATATCCCAAATGCTGGTGGATATATTGTGACATGTAGAAGGGAACTTTAGAAATGGGTTGCATCAGTGAATAATCACCTTCAAGATATTTTCTTAAAAAATCATATGATCTAATTAAATTATGTTCTTTTATTTCCAATAAATAAACATGGCGTGACAACAAATCATACAGATTGCGTTCGAAGATATTTTAAGTGGACATTTTTAAATCCGTCAGGCACTTTGGGTTAGTAAGTGCTTAAACCTATATTTTCCGAAAACACCTTAAGTCACCAAAGGAGCTAAATTCTTCTCAATTTTGAAGTTGTAGGTTAAATTATGACATTATGCTGTGTACTCCTTAATAAATGTTTCAAAAGTATTTTGAATGAAAATATAATAAAAATAAAATAATTCAGAACCAAAATGCAAAGATATTTCGCTATATCTTTTTTCGAAGATGAAATTTAGTTAAAAATATGTATCTTCACAATTTTGCTAAAACTCAAATATAATTCATAATTATTACTAAATAATACAAAAAAAAGAAAGTGAAATAAATTAAATTAAAATTTCTAAACTCTAATTATGAAGAAAATAAAAATTATCATTGCTTTTACTATTTGTAGAATACTGTCAATTGTACATACATATATCTATATATATATATATATATATATATATATACTTTTAATACTAAATAATAGTTACCAATAATTTTTCTTTCTAATGCTTTTGTTATATCTTATTCGTGCAGGTAATTTAATACAAAAGCACTAAAGAAGAAATGATAGTACTGATTAGGTAATAGTGTTAAGATGTAATTATATGTAATACCAAATATATAGTGGAATGCAAAAGAGGTATGTAATCAGAAGGTCTTAACTTTCAAATCCTAATTGATCATTGATCTGTTAAAATGATCATGAAATAAACGCAACTATATCATTTCCTCATTTTGAAATATTCGAACGTTTCTCGTTTCCATTCTCTGGTTAGGCTAGTTTTAATCAATTGCTTCACCTGTGCTGTAGGGAAGATCAAATCACCAATTCTTCTCTCCAATTCCTTAACAATGAATAAACCACGGAACACTTTAATCAGAAATTTTCGCACTAAAGCTTAACACCCCCCCCCCCCCCCATGTCTACATTAAATACAGCGAGTATTTATTTAGTGACCAAAACATAATGGCTTACCATTTAGATCAAATTTGATATATTTACTTATTTCATAATGCTGCGTTGCTGTCATTGGCTTATTAGTATACATTGATTATTAATGTTACTTGACTTGTTACATATACTTATTGTGTCACAGTAATTAAATTAAATATTATATTCACTATGAAAATACTACGTATATCATAATTTAAAATCACTACATCAGTTGCAAATAATTCGAAGAAAAATTATCAACAAAGTCTTACCTGAATCGGGGATGAATGTTATGTTAGCATTATTCAAAACCCATGAAATATCAGTTACACTTCAATAAAACATATTAAAATGTTTTTGTCAAATTATACATAACTGTGAAGGTATGATATTTCGACAACTGACAGAAAAATAGAAATTCTATACACCTTCTTTTGTAGTCCATTGCATATGGGAGCATTTACTTTATTCTGTAATTACGTATGTATAATTAAATGTTATGTATGTATACATATATCGTATGAGCAAGTCTAAACTCAGCTTAATATTACCTATTTTATAAAAAAAAAGGCATATAGATATATAGAGGATTGTTTATTTTCACAAAATAATGCGCGTAAATTAGACTGATTCATACGTCGTGTAGTTTATTTTAATTCCCTTATATGCATAATTTGATTTTAATTTACAGTGAAAAATCATTATTCAAGGTACAAAGATTATTATGTAATTTAAAAAGAATATTTTTTGCATGTTTTATTACAATTTTGCTATATGCTGCAGATTAACAGTGTTAAGTATAATTTTTATTTGTTAATATTCAAAGTGTTGATAAAGACCGTAACAAATTTTATAAATGTATATACAATAGATATCAAATAAAAACGTCAGTGCAAAAAAAACTTTGTATGTATTTATGAAACGCATTCCTTTTATTTTAATTTATTCTATTACTTGGGAATGAAGTGCAATGTGCTTACTCACAATATAATTTCTATACTTTACATATCTCTCCTTGATGTAACACATAAATTGTCTCCAGGTACACGGTTTACAAGGATTATGTCTGATTATGTTAATAGTATAATCATGGCAAGGAAAAATGCAGTGTCAATGTTTAGCTTGTGCAAAATGAGAAACATAATGTTGATATAATTTCATACACTACAGCTCAAGTAATTTGAACATTAAGTTGTTTATTACGTATCACTTTTTGTCGAAATGTGCCATAATTTCTTCCTCTGTTTGCTATCATTTCGTTCACTATTCTAAAAGAACTCTTCGGGCCTGGTATCTCTTCCATAAATTTCAGAATAAGGGTAAACATACTCATAGTATACAGGTTCGGCCTGTTTTTACCTTGCATGCGAGCTAAAAGTCCATGTATTGAAACAAACGTTGTTACCAATATTTATCCACATGTGGGCAAGTACTGTTCGAGAAAAGTAGTGGCCCGCTAGAAGACAGGCCGACACGATCATAAGATTCCAATATAGTGCATGTTGCAGCGGTTGTTATCTTCCTTTTTACGTATTATTCCCATTCATAATATTCTTAAAAAAGTATCACGTTAATATAAGAATTCCTTCAGATTTATTATTTTTATGATTGAATTTAATTTGGTTTTCATTCCCAGTTATATTTTATATTATTTGATTTTTCTTGTGGTCGTAAATCAAACCCATTATTTAATTACGAATGGAGTACAAGAAGCAAACAGACAATAGTTATTTACGAACCAAGTGCGTGAAATCATATTTCGCGAATGAGTGACCAGTTTAAAGCGCGAGCCGAAAGGCGAGCGCTTTATGGACACGAATTCGCAAAATGTTTCACGCACGAAGTTTGTACAATATTTTTTGTACGAGAACTATAATAATAATACATATTGTTAAATACGTTATCGTTTATGACACACTACTAATCTCTTGATATTAATTAAAAAAAATTGAATTGGCAGTATTGATTATTTGAAGTGACATTTAATTTAAAATTATCAAATTCAAAAAATTCTATTTCATTTCCTTTTATTTTCATAGAAAAACAACGAACTGGGTAGCATATTATTAAGGTTAGGAATTTATGATTTTAAAATGTCACTAAATTAATCAAGTTCTAGGAAGTACCAACTTTACTTTTACGCACTCGTGTTTAAAGTGACTTTTTACGCACGCAAATCGAATTGTGAAATGACAGGTTTTGATAAGCGAGTACAAAAAATGTTTTCCCGATTTCGTTAATATTTGAGAGCCATCTAGCGGCCACTGATTTTCTCCTACAAATATCAAGTATAATCTCGTGAAGTATGCTAGGTACAGTGTTGCCAACCCTACCGATTTAGATAGTAATCTACCGATATACCGATTTGGCAATTCATCTACCAATTTTTAGGATTCGCTAAATTTCAGTCAAATATTTAAGAATATCTGAGATTGAGGGAGGTATTTTTTTGTAAAATAGTAAATTGAGGAATTTTTACAGCATCATTTCTATTTAAAAAATTATTCATATAATTATATATATATTATATATAATAAATTCAGCATATCTAATAATACAATTAAAGTATGGGAGTAGAAAAAATTTAATTATACATTAAGCTGACATGCATATCAACAGCAACTAATTTTTTCTACTCCCATACTTTAATATTGTATTATTAGATATGCTGAACCTGTACTTTAATGATGTCCATTACAATACAGATTTTCATTATGATACAAATTTATATCCAATAGGAATACAGATTTTTCATTATGATACAAGTGAACAAGTTTATACCCCATAGGAATGCGACATTCCAATATCCATCAATATTCAATATGGCCACTTCATATCTGACAGATATAAAAATTAATTAAATTTGACAGTTCTCTGCAATTTACTAGTCAGTAGTTAAAATTTGCACTTTTTTGAAAATATAAACGGTAAAAATGAGGGATAATGACAGTGAAATGTAAAATTTGACTCCACCAGAAATTATGGAACAAGCCTTAGTAGCTACGAACAATTTATTACCAGCTAAATTCGCAAAAACGAACGGAAAATTTTACGCTCAATTTATGAAATGGAATGTTCAAAAAATGTTTCTTTTATGAGGTCGTAGAAAAACTAGTGTATGCAGCTCGCATTTAATGGCTATTAAAACATTCACGTGTCTTAATAGCCATCATTAAATGCTCATTGCATAATATACTATATTAACACATAGTTAAGAATTTGCCAAAAATTTGCTTAAAATATTTGTCAAACATTAAACATCCCCTTCAAACATTCACTTATTACATAATGGATAGACTTTTTCTTGGTAAGAATTAAATGTTTGGTAACACAAATATTTTGTCTGACAAAAATATTAACCAAGGAAATACAAAGACAGCAGCTTTCAAGTGTTTCTCAGTATTATTAGATTGTGAATTGCCACAGATAGTTGTAAAATTAAAATTTACATTTAAATTATAAAAACATGTTGCATATATTATTATATAAATCATTTATCCTTTGAATTATGTAAATAGCACATTAATGTGCATTTGGTAGATTGCTTATAATTTAAAGATATCATCTGTGCACAAAAATAATTGGAAAAATTTGTTAATAATCTGTTTAGGAGTTTTAGTATTTAAGAACAAGCATGAATAAAAAATCAGGAGTAACGTAAAAAACTGAAACTTAATTATTATTATAAACATGTTTCATGAAATACAAACAATAAAAGATATCGCAATTTGTACAAATATAATTAATAAATTCTCTATGGGGTAATAAATGGCAATCTTGTAACTTGCATATTTTAAGCCTTGAGAAAATGGAATAATGTAGTACATCATAGAAATTTTATTATGAGAGGAATAACTACATATTTAAGTCTTTGACTAGAGAAAAATCTTTAAAAGTAAGTATATTGTGTTAGTTCACAAATATTGCAAGAAAAAAGCATACTTAACTCTTTTTGAAGTTTATTTCAAAGTTGTTTCATACAATAGTTAAAAAATGCATAATTATTTAAACAAGCTCTCCTAAGTTTTATCAAATAACATGATAATATCACATAAATTATATAACTGATAAAGTAATTAAACACGATACATTAATTATTTAATTTATTTGAGAAAATAGCAAATTATAAAGAGAATGCTTGTATATAAGTCTAATTATAACAACTTAGGCCCCAAGCTGCTTGTTAAGAATGGGTACATAATCATCCCATTCAGCTTGATAGAAGTTACCAGCAATTGGCTGTTCAAGATTGTACTTGGCTGCAAATTTTCTGATAGAGAATTTTCCACGGTTATCACCAGATCTATCATCACAATAACACCATCAATATCAATTTATCATCTACAAAATAAGTCTCATTTACCTGTTTGTCAAACGTGGTTCATCAAAATCTAGTTTTCCTTTTTGCTTGTAAATGAGGAAGACGTAACGGTGGAGTCCTTTAAAGAATATAAGATGTAATACAGATAGAGAATGTGTAATTATATAAATTACCTGTTCCTTCTGGAGGCCCTGATCCAACATATTCAGAAAGAGTTTCACCCTTCGAAATATCTGTTCCAGGAATATTTCCAACAAGCCAATGATGCCATTCTCGAAAAGTTGGCTCTTTTCGAGATGGTGCATCTGGATCTATCAGTAAATATTTGCATATTAGAAATATTAAAAATATGATACTATACATTTTACCTGTCATACATAGTGTGTATAATGCACTATTATCTGCAGTCCATTTAACAGCTGGTATGTCCTTGACCTGTGTAGGTGTTAAGACATTTCCAAAATCAACTTTAACCCCACTTGGATAATTGACCTATGTTTAATATAACTTAGTAGTATTTAAGTTTTCAGTACTGTTAAAATATCTCACCTCTGCAACCTCTTTTGGTGCATTATCAATTACATCTGGTACAACTTCGTGTTTCTCCATATTTTTAATAACTGAAGAGAAAAAACGTAAAGACACCGGTCTCCTAATAGCAAACATTCTAAAATCACGAGCGAAACGTGAAAAATACGTATTTGATTGCAACTTACCAGGAACAATCTAGAGAAATGTTAATAAAACTAAATCTTTTAATTACCAAAAAAATTTATGTGACAAAAATAACTGTGTACTAGAAAAATCCAAGTAACGATCAAAGTGCATTTATTTAGAAAAATTAAATTTAACAGCTGGAACTGATGCTTATCAGCATTGCCAACTATCTTGTGCTTGGAACCGATTAAGTACAGAGTGCTTAATAATTATAGTACATTCAAAAAAAATATACCGTATGTGTCAATTTTCATTAGGTATAGGGATACAATGTTTACGTGCGATTTATACGTATACAAGTAATGCGTGGCAACATGGCACCCCTACTGTCCGTCACCAATCCCGACAACAATCGACATCACAACGATTTTCTCCGATCTTTCCACTTCTCTCCACCAGATTTTACATTCAATATTTAGCTGCGAACACGTTGCGATCTAGTCTGCAATAAAAGCCGTCTTATTACTGGAACGGGAAACATCAAATGGCCGCCGCAATCTCCTGATATAGTAGTTTATTATTATTTTCTGAATCGCTTTACCTTATTTTTAATTTTATTAGAATTACCTACGCTTTTGTTTGTGTCATGCTGCGTGAACGCAGCTTAATAATTCTCTGCATTTACTGAAAGAAAAACAAATCCTTGCAACTCGTAAATATTATTTCTGAACGCATTACAAACACCCAAGCCGGTGGTCGAATAGTTACTGCTAACAACCACGCTAACTTGTATTTACGAACATGCATCGGTCGTGCTGGCATTGGAAAGGAAAGAAGGGGTATATGTTGCCACGTACTGTATGGATTAATCGCCTATGGCTAATGAAAATTGACACATGCTGTAGTACATACAAGAAATGGGCGATGGGCTTATCGACACGACAAATTAACTGCCGCAAATCGAAGATTCAAGTTGCGAAATCCGAACTGGCTAGTTCATTAGTTGTACTTCACCCGTCACCTGGTAATCGTCACTTGCATTGAAAAACCGTCTACCAGAGCTGGGCAATTACTTTCAAATAGTAATTAATTACAATTACAAAATACTTTTTCTTTAAAGGAATTAATTACAATTACAAAGTACAAGACATTAAGAAAGGAATTTTTCTTCTAATTACCATTACAAATAAAATGTAATTGACAATTACTTTTCTAATTACAATTACAATTACATTTGTTTATAAAATCCGAGGAAAAACTTTTTTTCTGTTATTAGTCTTTTGTTGTATATAATATACAAATCGGAACTTAATAGGAAATGGGAAAGCAATCAACTATATTTCAACCCACCTGTAGAAAAAAATCGTAATTTATTATATAAAAAACAAAACAAATAAAGCAACTATTCAAGTATAACATAAAATATGTGATTACAATAATTAGTATCAAAAAATTGCACCATAAAACTAGGAATGAAAATAAGGTAATTTAGGGTACATTACTTACCCTGGGGTGACAAATTTGGGGTAGTGTAAAGGGATCATATGTATTTCCTCAAAATTACTGCTACTAAAATAATTATTAAACCAGGAAATGTCACGCGTAGGTGTTCAGTGTTTTCATTTCACAAATTTCGAAGTGTATTTTTTTCTACTCCCATACTTTAATTGTATTATTAGATATGCCGAACCTGTACTTTAATGAGGTCCATTACGATACAGATTTCCATTATGATACAAGTTTATCTCCAATAGGAATACAGACTTTTCATTACGATACAAGTTTATATCCAATAGGAATGCGACATTCCAATATTCAAACAATATTCAATATGGCGACTGCATATCTGACAGATATATAAATTAAATAAATGTGACAGTTCTCTGCAATTTACAAGTAAGTACTTAAAATTTGTGCTTTTTTGAAAATATAAACGGTAAACATGAGGGATAATGACAGTGAAATGTAAAATTTGAGTCCACCAGAAAGTATGCAACAGGTCTTAGTAACCACGAACAATTTATTACCAGCTAAATTCGCAAATGTGCATGGAAAATTTTAACCTCAATTTATGAAATGGAATATATGTTCAAAAAATAATGTTTTTTTATGGGTTCGTAGAAAAAAAGTGTATGCAACTCGCATTTAATGGCTATTAAGACACTCGTATTCATTACAATACTCGGCTTCGCCTCGTATTGTAATTTTCTTACTCGTGTCTTAATAGCTATCATTAAATGCTCATTGCATAATATACTATTATATGCAGTGCTTTTTTTAAAGGCTGGTTTTACATAATCATATATTTCAACCCCATTTTATGCTTCTTTTTCAATTTTTTAAAATATCTTACTGTTGAGCTCTAAAACAATGTTATTCATATTAAAGAAGACCTAAAAGAAATGACTTGAAATTGAAATTTTCCGTAAAAATCAATGTCTAGTTTAAAAAAAAAGCGCTGTAAAGGTAACATATACCTTAAATCAACTTATTTACACCTTCGGAAAGTATTGAAATAAGTACCTACCTTTTATTATCACGTTCAATATACAATAGTAAAACATTTGGTATTGTTAGGTGGATGATTTAAAATGATCATTTAACTGTATATTTTATTGCTTTTTATTACAACTAACTTTTCAAAATTTGTGTCGGAGAGGGCATGTCTTTTGGCTGCATGAATCTAGTAGCCTAAAAGGCCTTTCGTTTTACATGTGCTTCACTTCACTTATGACGTCAACTGAAAATCCACGGAAATGCTACTGCAAGTGAAACGTTTCAGTAAAAGTGATACGCGTTATATTTACTTCAGATTTTGTTGAAGCGCTTCAGAAAAGTGCATCATAGAGTGCATTTCCACATCACATAATTTTTAAAACGAAAGGGATTCGCAACTGAAGCGCATGTAAAACGAAAGCCCTTAAAGAAAATAATTGTTCGACGGGTACTGAAGATGGTAGTGCAGTATTGTATTAAAAAACACTTGCTTAATGAGAGGGTAAGTTTCTACCATGGGAAAGTTTTGTCTTATATCATCCAGATACTGCAAAATTGCATGATGAATCTAATTTTTATTTTCAGTGTCAGCTGATTGTGTGATTCCTTCATTAAAATCATATAAGCTGCTATTGTTAACTTCCTTTCTTTTTTATCGGTACCAATATCTGTAACATTCATTAATTCGATAGAAATTAATTCACACTCCGAAATTAGCAGTTGTTTAATAGCATGTTTAGATTACAGTGACTTTATACAAGTTCGCATCTTGAATCTCCGATTTGCGGTAGTAGTTTGTCAGTAAACCCATCACTCGTATTCAAAAATGCAATTACACCGATTATTGATTGACCAAATACCCCGTTTTTTTCACTCCGGTTGTTTAAAGTAATTTGAACCAAGAGATGTAGGTTCTCACAACTTTCAGGATCTATATCTCAATTTCAAGAATAAGATATTTAACATATCCTGAGAAATCTCTCGCCGTTTCTCTTCAAATATCTGTTCCCTCACGATTCGGGCCCGTACCTGTCTTTTTTATAGTTCTGTGATTGCATGATTGCACTAACATAACGTTGCCTTGAATCGAATCATATTAATTTGGTTTGGCCTCTACGTTAGCATTTTATTTATAATGTGAAATATTCGTAAGCAATATTACCATAATTGATCTAATAATGAACATTTAGTCGATCCCCAGTCGTATTTTGTTTTGCCCGTCTTCGCTTCGGTTCTCTTATAATATGATTCAATGATATAGGCATTGAAAGACATGGCTACATAACCTCAACGTCATTATTAAAAGAAGATAACACTATAGGAGAAACAAAGATGATAAACAGTTATAAACATCCTATTCTATTTGTATTATTACTTGGTTGATTTCTTTTCTGTTGTGCTGTGACCTATGGTTGTGAGCTACTTAATATTTATTTATATGTGTTGACTGTAAATAACGGAAATGTGAAATGTAAAAGTTGTTCTCCAAAAAATGTTACAAGCAGATCTTAAAAAAAAATTGTTTCTTACGTAAACAAATTTGCGCTTCTTATCACAAAGACTGAATCATTTTATATCGTATAGTGATTACAAGGATATTAAACAAAATATAAAACTATAAAACATAGATACTTAATAGCTAAGAAAGATGTGGATGCCTACACATGTACAAGTAACAGGTATGCTTATTGTACCACTTAAAATATTAATGTATGTGTGTTAATTATTATTTGACTTCTGACTTAAGCTTGTTTTACATCTGTCAATTAATTGAACTAGACTTCAAATTAAATTTAATATAGAAGGACAATAAGATCTTGAACTAGTAACATAAAGTAAAGCATTTTGCACTTGTCAATTACATGAACTTTTATCGAAGTAGAAGTTTACGGATGTAAATACTTGACATGGCATCAATTTTGACCAAGTTCTAGAAACTGAACTTAAAATTGATAGATGTAAAATGAGCTTAACATATGTATTGTTGACCTTTGTAGTTAAAACTTTTTTTTAGTTCAGAAAGCTTCTGGACTTTTGACAAAAGGAAAAAATAACACGAATGATTGTTTTGTTACCATTGGTTTGGGAAAAACAAAATTTCAAACCTCCGTAAAAGAAAAAGCAGAACCTTTTGTTGAATGGTATGAGGAATGTGAATTGTAAGTTTAAATTTGCAATATAATTTATGTATCATTGTTATTTACTTATTTATATAAATAGGCCAATTCCTGATCAAGGAAATACTGCTGAAATAATACTGACAGTTTTGCATAGAAATTTTCTTGGAGTTGATGAGTTTCTAGGAAGAGTAGCAATTCCCTTAAATACATTAGATGTATATGAAAGACCAAAAAATAGATGGTACCCTCTTCAAAGTAAACCAGGTATTTAATATACAATTGAGAATTCTTAATTAGCAAAGAGATTGGAATGCATAACAATTAATTTATCAAGGTCTTAAGCATTACCTATACAAATTCCTTACATTATTACATATCTGTATATATCTTCATGTGCAAATGTGTATAATTTTAAAAAAGTAGTTATTTACAATTATATATTCATTGTTTTCACTTTTGCAGTGTTTCAAAGTTTTGTGAAATTATACCACTCATGAATAAACATGTAAGTTAGATGTTAAGATATTTGTAATCTACTCATAATTATTTTGCATAAATATATGATAATTTGTCTATTTAGCTGTATTAAATCTTTATAATAATATATACTTTCAATTGCTATATCTTAAATTATTCAAATTTAATTACTCTTTTTGTGGTAAAGTGGTATGTAATATTTCTAATTAACTTTGTAGCTCACTTGATTACTAGTTTGAAGGTACAAGGCTTTATTCAAACATATTTCTGTTTACCGCAAGCATTTACGGCATATTTTGCAGCCCCAGCCTATCTTTGATTTGTAATGATATATCAATTTTTGTTTGGAATTAAAAAAATGCGTACCAATTAGTTTATCAAGGTCTTAAGCATTACTTACACACATCCTTTATACTTTTATTATATCTTTAGGTGCATATTTGTGCACTTTTAAAAATTAGTTTTTTTCAATTATTTATTCATTGTTTTCATTTTTGCACGTGTGTTTCAAAGTATTGTGAATTTATATCACCCATGAACAAACATGCCTTTATAATAATATATACTGTCAATTGCTATTTCTTAAATTATTCAAATTACAACAAATTTAATTACTTCTTTTATGGTAAAGTGGTATGTAATATTTCTAATTGACTTTGTAACTCAGTGAGAAGCACACTTGATTACAAGTTTGAAGGTACAGGGCTTTATTCAAACCTCTTCTGTTTACCACAAGCATTTATGACATATTTTGCGGCCCCATCCTGTCTCAGAATATTACACACAATGTTATACATAAGACTGTACACCTATACCCCTGAATATCTGTTACAGGCACCAAAATTACAATATTTTTAGTTAGATATGCAATATTTATTTATTTATTTATTTATTATTAATGATTTCTAATGACGTATCTATTTTTGTTTGGAATTAATAAATGCATAACAATTCGTTTATCAAGGACTTAAGTATTACTTACACAAATTCTTTATACTTTTATTATATCTTTAGGTGCATATGTGTGTACTTTTAAAAATTAGTTTTTTCCAATTATATATTGGTTGTTTTCATTTTCGCAAGTGTGTTTCAAAGTATTATGAATTTATATCACTCATGAACAAACATGTAAGTTAGATGTTAAAATGTTTGTCATTTGCTCATAATTATTTAATATAAATATATGTACAGGGTTATTCATTATAAATTACCCACCATTCATCATCGTTATTATTAGATATACAAAAAAAAATGTTTCAAATAAAAGTTGTGTGGCTGAGACTGAATTTTATTTGCATGCTATCAAAGACACAGTGGCGTGCAGATACAACGGTATAAAAAGAAAATTCTGTTTTTTTTTAAATGGAAAATACCCTGTATATTATTAAATTTTTATAATGTTTTTTTTTTACTCTGATTTCAAAAATATATCATATGATACCGGTATCTGAAACCGTGTCTGAGTTACTAAATATCGAATATCGTAGTTACTGTACTATGGAAAAGTTAACATTATTAAAGTCAGCTATGAAAATGACAATTATTGTGTTTGATAAATGATATTTCCTTAATAAAACAGTCAAAATGGAAATGTCATTTATCAAACACAATAATTGTCATTTTCATAGCTTACTTTAATAATTAACTTTTCATAGTACAGTAACTACAATATTCGATATTTAATAACTCGAAAATGGTTTAAAATACCGGTATCATATGGTGTATTTTTGAAATCAGAGTAAAAAGACCACTATAATAATTTAATAATATACAGGGTTTTCCATTTGAAAAAAACATTATTTTCTTTTTATATCGTTGTATTTGCACGCCACTGTGTTTTTGACAGCATGCAAATAAAATTCAGTCTCTTTCTTATATATAGAACCTATAAGGAAGTATTGTGATGGTGAGAATTTTCGACCTCCTCTGATACCCAAAAAGTGGATTTTCAAAAATTTCGACATAAATATTTAAAACTTGATTTTGAATAATTTTTGTGTAAAAAAAAAGAATAAAATGTTAGCAGGAAGTACTAGTTTTCACTTATCAAATAGCAGTTTTTCACAAATATCTTCCAAATTATGCCATCAGTCGCGATGTTCTCTTCGTTTTATTATACTGTATTGGCTGTGGTGAGTCCTGCGCGGGAATTGTATAGTCCTATTTGTGCGGCAGGTACCATATAGTTTGGTTGAATATCAGAAGTCCTCCCCGTTGTCTATCCATAGGGGTGTGCCTCAGGGGTCCATTCTGAGGCCATTGCTGTTTTCAATTTATACAACTATGTTGTCCAAAAATATTGACTTTTGTAAGTCGCATATGTATGCGGATGACACCTAGTTTTATTTGCATTTTCCTCCTTCCGAGCTGACTGATGTCATGTCTAAAGTTAATGCTGACTTATCAAATATTAATACTTATTCCCGCAAACATTCTGTAGTTATTAACCCCTACAAAAGCTGTTTTATGTTGTTTGGATGGGTGAGTGACGTTGACAGATGTGGGGGTCAATTGAAAACTACTTTATATTATAACATTATGAACTTAAAGATTTTATACTTTTTCCAATCTATCTTGAATATTAAATTAAAGTGGATGCTGTGCGAATCATTGGTACTGTCTTTGTTTAAATATTGCATGCCTGTTTATGGGCCCTGTTTGGATGCTGTTAATATGAAGCGAGTGCAGAGAGTACAAAACGCGTGTATGCGGTACATTTTTGGTATCCCGCAATTATTATGGAGTATCACACAAGCTCAATGCGATGTGTTAAATATGCAAAACCGAGTTATTTTACATTGCCTTACCTAGTTTCATAGAATCCTTTTGTTTGAGTGCCCACCGTACTTATTGAAGAAAGTCAGGTTTTGCTGTGATGTGCATAATATTAATATAAGGAGAAAAGATATTTACCTTTCCTAAATAGCGTACAACATTTTTTAAGAGATCATTTACATATGCAATCTACTCCCTTTGCAATGCTATACAAGGTCATTTTAAGGCTATGGGTATCACGGCTTTCAGGGGTGCTGTTTGTTCGTATTTACTAGAAAAACAGTGACTCTTTTCAATTTATTTAGTTTTTTATGTGTGAATAACAAGGTTGTTATATATACGCTGAATTACTTTAGTCTTACTTATGTTTAGTTAGGATTATTTTAAGGCATTTATTACTAATTGTATGTTCAAATATTTTTAACTGTTACTTAGGTCGCCCGTCTGAACCACCCCTTAGGGTTTTTATTTTTCGTGTTTGTTTTTCCACTTTGAAACTATTTTTTTTCTTGTGATCTCGTTTTGTACATGTCTATACATGCATACATACCTATTTGTCTATACATTATATTATTATTTTGAGCTGAATTTGGAGTAATTTTTATATAAAAAGAATCTTAAAATTCGTATAAGAAAGACCACACCTCATTTTTATTTTATTAGTTTTCCAAAGATACATGCCAAATATAACGTAAATAAATAATTACAAGGGAAAACCTATGTAAAAACTTCAAATAATTAACAGCAAGTTTCTCATATTGCATATCATACCATCGCTATTTCTCAAAACACGGTGCCAGATGCAACATGCCTAGTATGCACGTCATGCATTGTTGAAGCGGGATAAATAATTTTCCTGAATCTACCGCATGTGTCAAATTTCATTAGCTATAGCGTTGAGTGAAAGGATCTTTAAAGAGACGCAAGCTATATGCATAAATGCGTTCCAGCGGCTAGTGTACCCCTCCGCACCCCACCATCCACAAACTCATCGTAAGGTGGCGGCCCCGTTCGAACAACTACAGAACCCGTATCGTCTTGTGTCCGAGATAAGAGATATTGAAATACCTTCTTATTCAGCGGCTAATTATGTTTACTTGGCGTATTATTTGAAGTAGTAGATTTCAGTCATTAAAAACTGAAATTAATTTGTTATAATATTTAAATCGTTTTGCTATTAGAAAAATCTCGATTGTGTTAATTAAATACAAAAATTACTAAATACTGCGAATAGATACATAAACAAAAACAGTAATTTAACAAATTATTTGGGAAAGGGTAAATAAATTGCATTTTTTAAACATCAGTTTTGATTATGTTAAAAAGAAATGAGAATGGAAGTTACACCTTGAAAGTTAAAAAACGTATTTATTTCATTTGAAAAAGTAATATAAGGCTAATTTAATAAATAAATAAACAACTTTTAAATACATAAATAAATGATATATAAGTACACAAATTGCAAGGCAAAAGGGTAGTTACACTAAATCCTTAACCGTAATAAAACTTAAATTAATATTAGATTAAAAGAAACATAAAATAATTGGAATATTAGCAAGTAACATCGTACAATGTCCTGCTGAGAGATTACAAACAATACAAACTTTTATAACATCTAATGTTGTTAACAAAGTATAGTCTCTTTGAAGATATAGTGCGACGTCATAAATAAAACCATTAAGGATCTATTGTGTTAATCCCTCCATAATGCGGCAATGGCAAACACAAACAGGTATTAAGTATCTGAAAAATATCTGTGCCGGCTTAAGAATATTAAGAAAAAAAGGAATTAATATTAATTTATAATTTTAACATTTATCATTCCCACTATATTTTGGAACAGACTATAATCTGCTTGAAGAATTAAATTTAACATTCATGGATATATTAAATATATATTCTAAATTTACAATGCAGTATATAATAGGTACAAAATATGCCTTATAAGAATAAACATTTTCTTAGAATTTAACTTATAAAAGTAAATTTTGTAAGTGTTTTCCTAAAATTTAGCAATGGCCATGGGCCTACAAGTTATTATTAGTAGGTAGTCAAATAAATTGCTGATATTACTTTCTTCAACAGAGACAAAGAAATTACATACTTTTTCATGTCAATATTCTAACTTTTCTATGGGGTTTAACACTTTTACGGGAACTATCCTTACATGATTTCATACAGTTCTCGCTTTCCCATTTCAAGTGTCTAAATATATTCATTTTAATGAAGAGATTAAGAACGTATTGCTCGTGACATGCACAGAGTATAGGGGTATCTGGTGAAAACCAATCTGAACACTTTTCCAAACTTTTTTTTAAATCACGTTCTATATTTTTGCTAACATGCAAATCACATTTATGCCTATCAAAAGATTTATCAAATGTCTGTAAAAGATATGATATTATTTTGGCAAATGCGTCTGTAGGCCTCTTTAAATATTGTATACTCTGCCCACGGGAATAATCCTTATGCAATAAAAATAGTTCATTTGTGTTTATTACATCAGCTGCACCTTTAGTAAATTTTTTTGCACATACTGCGCAGTTAAACTTTTTTTCAACGCTGTGTGCTAGATAACCAGAACACCTTTCTCAAGTATTTTTATTAAATGTTGTACCACTTTGTAAATTTACATCAAGCTCTGCATCTTCAGTAACTGTATTTTCTTCAATTTATCCATTGTTATCAACGATGTTAATTGAAACAGTTGTAGTGCTACTTTTAATTTCTTGAGTTTCCGTATCCAAAATTTCATTAATGTCATCAATTTCACAATTTCCAGTATCTACAGCCATTTGGAGTCTAATGTTCATATTTTGCTGTATTGCTATACGACACTGACGAACTGTGGGAGTGGGATTATACCCTCCTCTATTTCTAATAACAGAGAAGAAGTTTTCCAAGGGATCTTGATTTAAAAAGCCACTTAACAAAAATTTTACACCCTGTTCTTTAAGATGACCACAACAGAAGAATGGATTTTATAGTCCATTCAAATCCGTCTAAGCAGTATATATTATTCCGTCTTTTATTTTCTTCAAAAACTTCAATGTTCTTACAATATTGTAATGCTTCTTGTAATAAAATCTCGGTTTTGTTATTATAAATAGATAATGGGCGCCTCCCTGGATTAGGATCGTGTAAAATCCTACTGTTTAACGCATCGAAAATATTATTAATCTTTTCAATAAAGTCTGCGGATTCTAAGGACTTGGAACTAAGGAGTTGTTGAGTTGACGTAGCTGTTTTAATAGCTGCAGCAACAGTGTGTGAAAATACTTGTGCAGCATACTTCACTCGCATCTTCTGAAAATTTGTAGGCGCGATGTGAATTGAAGTTAGTTTTAACATAGCCCTAGTTGTAGGACTTTTTTTTATCGATTTCGTTAGTCTTAGTTATGTCAGTCCACGCCACAGGTCTATTATTAACAAAAAATCGAAGTTTGGTATTCATAAAATTATTTCTAAGACTTTTTAATATATGAGGTGCATCGAATAAAGTAAATATTTTGTGTCCTTCTATGTCTATGTGGCACCTAACAAACTGAAGGCACGACGATTGTTCGATCCTTGATCACATACTAAAGCTACTGGATTAAATGTCAATTCTTTCAAACTTTTAACAAGTCTAATAATTTGTTGCAACGAATTACTATTTACACGTCCTGCAGAAACAAAATAACAGAAAGGGATTTTCCAATTATATAACAGTCCACGAATATAAAATACTAAAGCAGTATTTGCTAACTTGCTATTCCTGC
The DNA here is from genome assembly GCA_963170755.1 of Amphimallon solstitiale. Taxonomy (NCBI): domain Eukaryota; kingdom Metazoa; phylum Arthropoda; class Insecta; order Coleoptera; family Scarabaeidae; genus Amphimallon; species Amphimallon solstitiale. The sequence goes on along the minus strand of OY720684.1, from coordinate 38,070,498 downwards.
CCAGAGACGCTAGATCATGATAGCCTTCAACAAAATCTTCAGATTTGTTGAATTCTAACCGTTTTTTTAATACAATCTCATCAAATAGAACAACACACATTTTCTCTCTTTCTTCCATACTCTTTGCTTTCAAAGACAGCTTTGTAGTTAAATTGGTTATACATCCAGTTCTTAAATTGATAACTTTTAACCAAGTTTGTATTGTTCTAATAGCAGGTAAAGTAAATTTAAGATTGTACAACATAAATTTGTAAGCTGAGGGTGATTTGTAATGTAAAGAAAGACTTAATTCTTTTTGGGCTTTGGTCCACTTGGTACCTCTCTTATGAAATAATTGCATATCAATAAATACTTCCAAATATTTACTTTTGCCTATTAATAAGTTACTAAGCACGTTACTAGTAGCCAAGCAATACTTTTTCTTTAATCTATAAGTTTGCGATTGCCTGGCTTTTAGCGTTTGCTTTAGATGTCTTATTTTACATGACAGTGTTGTACACTTTCTCTTTAATATCCCTTTGCTAGGAGATGGCATTTCTAGAATACGTTCACTTACATTAGAACTTGAACTTATTGTGCTGCTGAAACTTGGAACTCTAGGAAAATGTTTGAATAGTACATTAGTCGATGTATCATCCTCTGAACTAAAAGAAAGCCGTTTCCTTGCATATGTCTTGATAGGCTTGCTGGTAGAACTAACGTTGATGACCTGTTCTGGGCTCGCTGGTGATTCACAGGCCGCTTGCTTCTTGTCTGCAAAATTAAATATTATTCAAGTACAAACTATGGTTTTGTTACAGTTTTAGGTAAATGAAACAGACACTTTTGTGCGTCAGCTTATTATTTACATTAACACGTACTTACCATTTTCAATAAATTCACTAGGAACTGCATTTTTCGTTAACAATTTACGTTTGTTGTTTATCAAAATATCTTTCGGTAAAAAGTGATTTTCGCAAATTAATTTATTTTTTAAATCTGATATGTCCATAAGCGCAATTTTACTGTTCCCACAATTCTTTTTCCAATTCTCAGCTCGCCCGCAATTTTTCACAGGAAATTTGAAGAAACTAATGTCTTTGTCAATTTTATTATTTTTGAAACAGTTATTATAAACACAAATATGATTTGCTGTGGTACTCATTTCAACAACTTTTAAATAACGACGAAGAATATTATCAACTTTAAAAATATAAGGGACAACCACACGACACACCTTAAGAAACAACGGCGCGGCGGCTATAGCAATAAGAAACAGGTATAATATACGTCTAAACACCACGGCCGTTTGCTTACGACTGGGAAATCTCGGATCCTCTACACTACCAGCGCTCCTAGATGTCGGATCCCGCATGGGCTACGCTATTTAACATATACCTTGCGTCTCTTTATAAATTCTTTCACTCAACGGCTATAGGGATTCAATGGTTGCATGCGATCTATACGTATACATATAATACGTTGCAACATGGTGCCCCTACTGTCCGTCACCAGTGCCGACAACAACCGACATCACAACGATTTACTCCGATCTTTCCACTTCTCCCGACCAGATTTTACATTCAGTGTTTTAGCTGCGAACACGTTGCAAAAGCCGTCTTATTACTGGAACGGGAAACATCAAATATAGTAGTTTATTATTATTTTCAGAATCCTTTTTTATTTACCTTATTTTTAATTTTATTAGAATTACGCTTTTGTTTGTATCATGCAGCGTGAACGCAGCTTAATAATTCTCTGCATTTACTGAAAAGAAAAAGAAAAACAAATCCTTCCAAGGCATAAATATTATTTCTAAACGCATTACAAACACCCAACCCGGTGGTCGAATAGGTACTGCCGCTAACCACGCTAACTTCTATTTACGTGCATGCATCGGTCGTGCTTGCATTGGAAAGGAAGGAAGGGGTACTGTACTATGTTGCCACGTACTGTATGGATTCATCGCCTATGGCTAATGAAAATTGACACATGCTGTATGTATAAGCTCATACACTAATGTAACGTAGACTCAAATTATGGACCTGTTCTTGAAAAAAAGTAAATTTCTAGTTATTTTACCAATAAATTTGGAACATTATTTTACCAATAAATTTGGAACATTATTTTAAAAATGCTGCACATGCCTATTTTATTACAGTTTTCTTATCATAATAGAAATAGAATAGAGGTAGATATTACCACAGAAAAGGGATATTACAGATAGTCGATATAATGGCAATTATCAGGCGTTTTCGGAAAATGTATAGCATTTAACTGGCCCGGTTAGACAGTACCTGACAGGTTCACAAATTTTACCCGGTTATTTAAAACATTTCCGGACGTAATTTGTGGACATGTATAGTAACGTAACATAAACATAACCTATATTCATAGCCTAGATTCTGTCCCAGCAGAATGAAAGAAGAAATGAATACCACAATGAATACTCCAACAGCAGATACTCGTAAAATTGTTTTGTGACGTGCTAGTATAAACAGATAGTCATTTGATTACACCAAAGAAGACCTTATCCTATTTGACAAGGTAATGTTATGTATAATGAAAGGTCGGTGTAAGAATGCTTATACATGCACGACGCATCTCAATGAATGTTATGGAATAACATTCATTAGTAAACAATAACATTTAATGTATTGTTTACTACTTGTAAATATACATGTTAGTATACAATAAACATACGTACATATATAAAGTAGAGGACATTACTATAAGAGAGATAATAATTATGATTATTAATAATTAAGAAGTATGAATAAGTATTAATAATATCAGTGTTGATATTACTATTAAGATTATTAGTAGTAAGAGTAACAGTGATAGAAATGTAGTATTAACAGTACGAGTAAGTTAAGCACTTGTACCACTGTATATATTCATTGTAAATATATCCATACATCACCCATGTAAGTGTTTGTATACAACCACCGCCGACTTCCTAAAGGGTACTCAACAGTACTTAGAAATGGAATGGAACCATTTCGCTACATGGAATTATTATCTCTCTTATAGTAATGTCCTCTACTTTATATATGTACGTATGTTTATTGTATACTAACATGTATATTTACAAGTAGTAAACAATCCATTAAATGTTATTGTTTACTAATGAATGTTATTCCATAACATTCATTGAGATGCGTCGTGCATGTATAAGCATTCTTACACCGACCTTTCATTATACATAACATTACCTTGTCAAATAGGATAAGGTCTTCTTTGGTGTAATCAAATGACTATCTGTTTATACTAGCACGTCACAGTTTTATTAGCAAGTTTGTTTGTACTTGAATCTGACGATGATGCTATAATCGGTATAAAACTCAATGCAAACAGGAATAAGAAGGGAGTTTGCATTAAAAACTACAAAGTAGTTGTCGCACAATACAATTTATCATGGCTTTAAAATTTGTTTCATATAAAAACAATCTACACTGCCCTAGTCACGAACCGGGTTATTGAACCCGGTTGCTTTTCCGATTTTACGAACACGGTTGTTTTTAGCCGACTGAATTAACGAACCAGGTGTTAGTTTGAAGACATGGAACTAAAGGGTTAGTATCAGTTTTTAAGAATATGTGAGGTACCTTTTTAGGGGTTTTAGTTAAAGACAGTAAAATTTAGGTTAGAGTAGTCTCCTCAGAATGCCGTACGCGTACAAAATTTTCCAAATCAAGGTCTAAATAACTTTTATACTCTTAATCACAGATAAGGGAGATTGCAGATACCGATGTAATGATAATTATTAGCAACATATTGTAATGAAATAAGGCCGCAAAAGAAATGTAAACATCGGCGCGAGGCACCGTAAATAAGTCATAAAACATCCACATATATGTAATGTGTAAGCGACAGAAAGTCTCTCGTATTTACTACAAACATCGAGAAGGAAGATACAATTTTCTCGTATATTTCCAGAGTCTTATATGCCGATTCATTCATTCAATAGTAGTCGTGGAGTTCAAATAAACATAAATAAGTGAGCGGTGCAGTTTTTATTATAGTGCAATAAATACATAAATATTACAGATATAAATAGTAGTCATAGAAATAAATACGTGTGTTAATTTAAATTGAATTAGTTTTAAGTGCGATACATTTATTTTATATTTTTGTATTGTCATTAGTTTTAAGTGTGTAAATATACAGACTGTTTTAAAACATTTGCACGAGTTGTTCATTTCGAACCCGAAAACGCAACAATATTTTGGAGACGACCGCTATGCGTTCGGCGTTGGTTTGTTTAAAAAATTCGTCATTTTCTAATTGTCTCCAGATTCTAAGCATTGATTAAACTTATTTTGATTTAACGTTCCCTATAGGTACTCGTGTTTGCGTTAAATTTAAACATGAGGCCTTTTCCCGTGTATCTGTGAAGGATTATTATTCATATTAAAAATACTAGATTTATGTAAACTCTACAAATACAAGTTTTTGCTTTTACTATTTGTAAAATATCCTTTTCATTGTCATTCAAAGTCCTGTTAGCATAAACTTTACGCGGCTTGATAAACGATTCATACCGGATCAGGTTGTTGTCAAGATTTAGCAAAATCTCTCTCTATTTATCGAGAGTACAAAAGTATTTAGAGATTTGGGATATTTTTTGTATAAATGAAATTTCGAAATTCGGACCGGAAGTAGCACTTCTACTCTTAACGAGTAGCCCTTTTTTCAAATATCTCGTAAAGTATGCATTGGGTAGAGATTTAGTAAGAGAATAGAAGTATTTAGAATAGGATTTACCCTAGACACCTAGAGCATATTTAAAATTTGGACTTGAAGTAACACACTTACAGGTTTATTTTTCGGATTAATTTTCTACGATAAAAGTATTTAAAACAATTCAGAACAACTTATGAATAATTTGAAACGCTTATAAGTATAAGAAAGTCGTGTGGTGGCCACACCTATTTACGTATGAGAAAATAAAAAAATATTTTTTCATACGTAGTGTTAAGAAGTATTGTGATGACGAAAATATTGCAGCTCCAGATTTTTGCATATGTCCACGTTTTTAAACGAGTGAAAAGTCTTTAAGAATATTTCGTTTCTCTTTGTTTATTTACGGTATTTTACTTTGGCTAATGACTTACGTGTGACAATAGTTAAAAATTCCAGGACCACATGTTTGATGGTGCCAAGAAAGAATTAAAGCGCCTTTTAAAAATTCAGAGAAAATGCTGTAATTGGGGCTAATAATGTGTTTTTAGTTTTTGTCAGTGAGTCCAAATAAAAGAGCTAGGGTTAAAAGAATAAAACCCACCATTTTAGGCGTCATTTTTCCCAGATCTAATTTTCCCCCAAGCACAAAATCAAAAAAATATATTCAATATGACTCAGCCTGTATTGACAGGTAAACATATTATCCAAGACATATTTTGCATACAACTTTGACAATGAATTATGTATTATAAATTTTATTCAAAAGTATTATGTTAACATTCAAAATTAAAAACAGCAGTAAATATAGGGTTTTCATTATTATCTATTGTATATAAATATTAAATAATCATAATCAGAATTTAGAATATTTGAAAGATATTTTAAATTCAGTAAAGACGTATACACGTGCGAATAAATATAACCTGGGCGCACAAATAATAATAAAAAAATGTGTCTGTTAAAACTTCTTGCTTGTAAATGCGCTTGTATGTACAAAACACAACAAAGGTGCATCAGTTCTATTTCGCGTTTTTTGTCCATATATATATTTTATTTGAAAGACTATTCTTCTGTATGTCCGACTGAGTCAGGTATATAAGAAGTATGTCGTCACCTTATTTAAAGTAGAAATTAAAATAGAAACCTAGATTTTGTAACATTCAAGTATAATTCGTGAGAGAGCGCCCCGAATATTGTAACAAAACTTATAGTAGCGCCCTCCATCTTGGTGCCTTGTTTCCAAACTAACGCCCCTAACGGTCGTTTCCAAAATATGTTGCCAATAATTATCATTACACCGGCTATTTGTAATCTCCCTTATCTGTGTCTTAATATATCTGTCTGGAATGTATAGCTTGCGGTATATGTATAAAAAACTGCTTTTCAATTAGAGTAAACTTATTACTTTCAGTTCGATTTTGGAAAATTTTCTTTTACAACAGTTCTTCCAAATTATGTTTTAATAATTTTCATACCTGCTTGTAGTAAATCAGTGTTAAATGTTTAATTTATTGAATATTATAAAAAATTGATTTTCGTGGAGAGTAAAAGACCTGATTTTGAAAAAGTTTTTAAGTTCACTTTATGAGTACTTTTTAATAGGACGATTATATATATAAACTTAAAGATGAAGTTTTGTGTTGGTAAGTTTAACAGGTAGACAGCTGTTGTGGTCAAACACATATGAACTCATACTCACTACACACGCGCCTGTGCACACACTCAGATGCATTGCAAATACCAGTTTTTTCATAAGGGGGCTTTAAACGTCTTCAAAAATCGCGTGGTCTAAAATTTTCATCACAATATAGAACTGCAGTGGAATGTAAAAAAGTATATTTTCACTTTCAAAATTTTCAATTATTTCAGTATAGTTTTTCTGCTCCGATTTTAAATCAGTCGTGTATGTTTCCATGATTAAGTGAATCAAGTAATACACGTTGGCAAGCTGTGACTTATTGCGCTTTTATCAACGGCTTCTTTAGTCACAGGCTCAATTTAGCTCTATGTTTTTATTTGCAAAAATAAATTGAAACTCAATCAGGTTGGTTGACAATCGTCATCAATCTGTCAAAATAAACCGTCGTGGCGCGACAACAGGCAAGAATTTTGTATTATTTTGATTATTTGCCGTCGTTGAAAAAGTAGAGTTTGAAACTGGTTTTATAAACTCGTTAGTTACTCATTTTACTAGACGCTCGCTTCGCTCGTGATTATTAAAACGCGTGACTAACTGACTGAGGTTTATATATTGCCTATATAATATAGTAAAAAAACTATTTCAAGTTTTATTCAGGAACCATTATTATAATACATGGCTTATGTCTCTGATGTTTATTGCTTACAATCACATATCAGTATCTACTAACAACATTAGAAATGACAGCTTTTCTTTGTATGCAAGTCAAATTTGTTTTTTTTCCTCAAGGGCAAGAATCGAAGAAAAGAGAGAGAGGTCAGTTGGAAGTAAAAATAGGTTTCACCGTCAAATCTGGAAGTTTAAATGACTTAAGCAAAAAAGAGAAACACAAGTCATCTATTGGACAATTATCACATGTAGCTCAATCTGTCGGTGGAAGTTTGTTGAGCATAGGAAGTATTGAAAAGCGTAAAGGTATTAAGAAATTTGCTAAATCGATCGGTTCCAAGATGCATTTGAAGAGCAAAAAGAAAGACGATGATGAGACTTCTTCCGTGGGAAGTGTTGGTAGTTTGAAGCACAGATCTAATATATCGGAACCGAAAAGCAGGCAAACATTGGAGGATGCTGATCCAGGAGTGGTTAGTGAAGATGACGAATTTACGGTCAGTTTATATTTTTGTTTATCAACATATTCATACGACATTAAATTTGTAAAGGATAGCAATTCAAAATCTGATCTGTCTGATAATATAAGCTCTGTATACGCTGAAGTAACAAAAAATGGAATTGTTTTTTAATTGCATGAGCATTTGAAAATTGTTTGTGTGATAATACTACTTTGGATTTTCGAACACAATCATTAACATAAATATTGTATATTGTATAGGATGTCGATTTCTGATTATGACTAGATAAAGGAGAATGTTGTTTTAACAATTTTCATATATGTATTCCATCTCTCATGAAAGACAACAAAAAGTTTTAACGCGGAATCTATTAATTTATCAAGTTTTCACACTTCTTAATAGTCGCATGGTACATAGCTAAATAAATCACAAAAAAAATCAGATAACATCATTCCGAATTTCATATTTATCGTATGGCTATTAGACACATTAAAGTACAGTACAACATAGAATATATACACATAAAGTATGAGACACAATTTAAAAGGCTACAAACGAACATCTAATTTATTTATATAGTCTATCGACTCTGGGGTCGCTACCATGAAATCCTCAGGTCTTCCACTGTATGATCGTATGGTACATTCTTCTATGATATGTCTGATGGTTTGAGTTTCTCCGCAATCGCAGAGGGGAGACGGTTGCTTGCCCCATTTGTGTAGATAGTATGCACATCTGCCATGTTGAGTTCTAATTCTATTAAGCGTGGACCATGTTTTACGTGGCAGATCGAAACCCGGCATCATTGTTTTGTTGTGCGGTCCATTCTTGAGTCCATGCTTCGGTCAGATTGAACCCACTTTCCACAGCCACCCTTGCCGTTCTTGTTGGGGGTCGTCTAGACCGAAGTCGATTAAGGTTGGCGTCTTCGACATCCTTATGGATGGGTAGATTTCTATTGTTCACGATCTTTTTGTATTCGTTCGTAAGAGCGTTTTTTCGTCGCAGTTGTGGGGGTGGGATGTGACTTAGGACTGGGAGCCAATGTGTGGGAGTTGGTTTGATGACACCAGCAATCATTCTCATGGTGTTATTTAGCTGTGCATCTATTTTATGTACATGTGGGCTGTTTAACCAAACTGGAGCGCAGTACTCAGCAGCCAAAAAGACAAGACCCATCGCAGAGGAGCGCAGAGTGGAAGCCGACGCTCCCCAAGTCGAGCCGCACAGTTTTTGGATTATATTGTTTCTTGTCTTTAATTTTTCAGCAGTTCTCGATAGATGCTCCCTGAAGGACAGTGTTCTATCAAGGGTTATGCCTAGGTATTTAGGTGTTTTATTGTGGGTGAGTAGGGTGTGTTCAAATTGTATGTTGAGTTCTCTTCTGGCGAGTTTGTTATTCAAGTGAAAGCAGGTGACTTCTGTTTTGGTGGCATTAGGTTGGAGCCTCCACCTGCGAAAATATTTCCCCACCACTTCCAAATCTGTCGTTAGGGTCTCCTCTGATTGTTCAATAGAGCTGCTCCTTGTCGCAAGCACCCAGTCATCAGCATAGCCAAACTTTCTCGATCCTGTCTCCGGCATGTCGGCAATATACAGGCCAAAGAGTAGCGGGGCAAGGACTGACCCCTGCGGAAGCCCGTTCCTTAGTTTCCTTGGGGAGCTGATGTCGGACCCCATAGCCACTTAGAACACCCGGTCGTTCAGCATGCTGTCTATCAATCGGGCTGTAAATTTGCAAGGGATCACACGTAGGAGCTTGTATATCATGCCCTCCCTCCACACCGTGTCGTAGGCCGCCGAAAAGTCAATAAATACAGCTGAGGTTTTAAGTTTTCTTTGAAATCCTGCCTCAATGTAGGTGGTGAGTGATAGAACCTGATCCGCACAGCTCCGACCAGGTCGGAAGCCCGCCTGTTCAACCGGTATTGCCCCATGTATTTTTGTGCCAATTCTATTATAAATAAGCCGCTCCAGCAGCTTATAGGTCACAGACAGCAGAGCTATTGGTCTGTAGCTCTTGGGGATATCCGCTGGTTTGCCTGGTTTCAATAGAGCGATTATCTTTGATCGTTTAAATTCTTTTGGGATATTGCCAGTTTGTGTAATATCTGTGAAAAAACGAGCCAGCCAGACTTTTGCATACCCGCCACAGTTTAGTAAAAATTCGGGGTGTATGTTATCAAACCCTGGAGCTTTTCCTGGCTTGACATCTTTAAGAGCATTTGTAACCTCCTTGCTAGTGTAAGGGCGAGAGTATTCTGTTTCTGTGGCTTGACCTTTTAAGGTTTTAAGTTCTCGTTTAACCTCAACTGTATGTTCTTTATCCTTGGGTGCTCTGGATGTTGCCACTATGTGTGAAGCAACTGCGTTTGGGCTGACTGCTGTATTTTGTCTGTGTGTTGGGGCTCCGCCTCCTAGTTTCCTTAATAGTGCCCACGCCTGTCTGCTCGATGTCTGGAAGTTCAAGCCTTCTACAGTTTCTGTCCACTTTCCTCGTCTCGCCACATCCAGGCTGTGAAGTAGTTCGTCTGCTATTCTCTGATCCCCAGTCTCAAGAAAATTCTGGTACAGCTCGTCACTGTTTTGGGACCATCCGGGAATATATTCTTTGCGGTAGCCTCTTGGTATACACTTTTTGGCGCTGCTCATTACGGCGCCAACAAATCTGTTGTAGTTTCTGCTGGTAGGAGGTATCCAACCCAAACATTTGTCTAGTTCCGTGGAGAACTCTGTCCAGTTGGCCTTTTTGAAATTCCACCTTGGGAGATGGATAGATGTAATTAAGGGGATTTGTGTTCCTAGTTCTACTATGACTGGACGATGCTGACTGTGCGGGAAGTCGGGGAGAACGTTTCGTGAGACTTCCACGGGCCTGCCCCCGTTGTCGGTCGAGACAAAACATAGGTCAGGATTGTATTCACGTCTCCACGCCGCCGACTTAAATGTGAATCGGTCCTTAGCATCGAACACAAGGGTGAGGTGTTCATCCTCCGCCCATTTTACTATCGCGTTGCCATTTGGGTCGCAGTCCCCATACCTCCATTGCTCGTGATGGCTGTTGTAGTCCCCCACGTATACAGCAGGATGGGGATGTGTTTGGATGACTCGGGCTGGCCAGGATATGGTTGGCGGCTTATAGGTGTTGGAGACAGTGATGCTCCCTATTTTTATGACAACGTTATGGATTTCATCATCAGTGGATGCCGAGATAAGAGATGCATTCTCTACATCTTGCTTCACGTACGTTGCTACGCCATATGATGGGTGGTATGTGGCTCCTAACAGTTCGTAGCCCGGTATTTTCCCCCTTTTTCGTAGTTGTTCTTCTGTTTCGCAATGAGTTTCCTGTATAGCGACTAGGTCGATGTTGTCATTTTTTAGGAGTTTTGATAGATACTGGCTTTTTGAGTAACTTATACTTTCTATATTTAGGTGACAAATTCGGACAGATGGTCCGAGTTTTCTAGTCAATCGGTCCTGAGAAGGGCCGTTAGCTCTGTCTGGTAGCATATCTGGCTCTTAGAGGTAATGCAGAATGTAAAACGTGAAATGTGTCTTATGGTCAGGAGATCCTAAGATTATCTGACCGCCAGTATTGCTAGTTCATTTAGCGTTATCCAGGGTGCACGTGTAGTATTCTACTACGGACGCGAACTAGCCTTACACCCCTCCGAAAATTTCATAATGGAAATTGAACGAATTAACTGAAATAACATTAAAGAGCAATGATTAAGTTTGACGTTTGGCATTTTCTCAAGGAAAATGCAATAATATTTCTGTTAAAATATGCCATTAACTGACCTAGATAAGCATAAACAATGAGAAGAAAGTATCTCTAAAAATTAGTTCTAGTTTGTTTTTTTAGCAATATAAATGGCTCCATTCCATTTGAAAGAACGAAATTTTTGACGCATACGCATGCAACATAACAAAAATATCTGTAATAGCTTAGAATATTTAGGAATTCAATTCAAAAGAATCAATGGTTCAGGAGTTACAAGTTTTTTAATAAGCGAAAAATGTTATGTATGGCAATAACTATGGCATAGATGGGCTGAGACAACTGGAGTGTTTTGACTTCAGAATTCAAATATTAAATCAAAATAGGGGTTTCCATTTAAAAAAAAACAAAGATGAAGTCAAATTCTACACTTTAAATTTATTATTTTTTTAAATTAGATTTTATTTAATAACATGTGTTTATTTTTTTGTTTGCATAATGCGATGAAACCTATAAGTACTGAAGTGTGTAGCAATAAATAAGTGGCTTTGTTAAATATATGATTGTATTTTTTTACAGTTTGATGATCTATCTCACAAGAGTTCAGGCAGTTCCCTAAATCAAACCCAACTCCCAACTAATAATAACACTAATGGAAAGTTTAAGTCAGAAAGTTCTGAAAATGTTAATAATGGCGAACCAGCGAGACGACACACTGTCGCTAATATACCTGCCAAACCACCTAGAGCAGATTTCAAGGCGGCAGATGAATGGGATCTTAAATTATATGGAAATAAGTCAAAAAGTAGGTATTACATGTTTTACATTAAACAAGGTCGGACGTGTTTACTATCTACACAACATTTTTACAATAAAAACACGTGCTCGAGGATAAGAAAAATCCATGTATGGTATAATGTCTGTTTTCGATTACCAGTACTCATTTTCTTCTCATTTGTACTCAATAAATCTTAATTTTACTCTACTGTAGAATTAAACTCCGCTTTAGCTTTCAAAATTAGCATTAAAATGTAAATTTGGTTGAAATATGAAACACATTGAATTTGAATAGAAAATAGAACTAACCGTCAGTTATATTTTATTAAAATTATGAGCGTCAATCAATTTATATTCTACATTATAGTTTTGTATTTGTAACATTTTTACTGTCAGGCTATGTTCAGATGGTTGCGTGTTTGTCGCGTGTTGAAATTTAATAGAAGTTCAGATGACTAGCGGTAACGCGCACTAGCCCCTGCAGAGCTCTTCTCTTGTTTCGGTAAGCATAGAAAAGGGACGTGGAGAAAGTTATAGTTTCATGGTTGTATTATTATTATTATAACCTACATTGAGGGAGGGACAATGAATCTAAATTCTTTAATTACTCCAGAATGTCTAAAAAATCATTTGACGACTTGCTTCATCTCATCCAGGATGACATTTCAGCAGGCCTGAGCGCTATCAGATAAAAAGAAAAAGTCATAATTCACATAAGGGGTAAGTATTTATTTATTCTTTTATAATAATTCAAGTAGTGAATCATTGCTTGTGGCAATAGATGGCGACTTTTTTGGGGTTATCTTCGACGGTAGTTGTATAGCCGTAACCAGTACCGGAAAGATGTGGATATTGTTGTGAGGAGTGATAATTTCCAGGTGAGTTCGCTGAAGAAGAAGAATTGTTATATAGTCTTTCATGGTGTGATATTAAATTGTGGATGTCTATCTAGCTCTGAGGCGTGTGTTCAGGTATTTCTTTAAATTCGTTTAACAAAGATAAGGAAAAGTTTTTTTTTCTTCTGTCTCCTGGTCTTCCTTTGTTAACTGAGCGAGCGCAAGATTTCTCTGTTCCATGCTAAAACCTGAATGAATTTGTCATTACAACTGGATTTGCGTTTCTTAGCTTTTGGCTGTAAAGGTGATGAAACTTCATCATGGAACAAGTCAATATATTTAGTTTCAGTTATATTACACTCTTCTACCGCATTCTCAGTGTTAAAAGTAGTATGCCTTGCGTTTTCTGGTAAGTTACCTTTAGAAACAACAGTCTGTTAAAGTAGCAGGTGTTACACGCACCGATTTTCCCTTCCTCGCTGCTCTCACTAAAATTTTTTTTAAGTTTTTCCATTTCTTCTGCAGCAAAGTACCTATACAAAAATGTAATATATATATACCGTGCCTTCAAATACTTTCCTCATTAGAGTAGGCTGTTTTTAAAATTTTTTAAGTTATCAATGTTGGAGTAGATGCTAAGCTTTTGAAAATTTCAAATTCTGACAGTTGTCATACTTAAATTCAAAATATAGACTCCTATTATTATTTACATGATATAACCAAACTATCAAAATTATGCACTGTCACCAACCATTAAAAAAAAGCATGGCCGTCTCTAATGAGGAAACTATTTGAAGGCACGGTATATATAAAATCATTTTAGACATATTGCAAGGAGATGTTCAATGATGGAGCTACACTACACATGTAAGATTGGGAAGTTTACTATATTTGGTATAACTCGTATGCGAAGTAATCTGGATGAAATTGAAAGGCATCGTGATACTTGGTAAAGAAAAGCGTATGGAAATATGTCACGGACTTGAGGAAAATGCAAAGATTTCGATTGCATCGGCGTCAATCCAGAACACTCAGGGTTCTTAGTACTTTTTTTTTTCTGTGGTACTATTGGCATTATTATAATTTTTAGAAATTCTATTCTATATAAAAAAAACTCACAAATATGTCATCAAATATACCAAATCCAATAGCTTTAACATGAGATCATGATACGTTACTTGGAAAATGTAATGATACCTTATGGTGGAAAGTAGCTACCTTATGAAAAAAAGAAATTGCATGTAGATACGTTGAGTGTATTTTGGTATAGACGTTAATGTAAAATACGCCTCACAGATTGTGTTAGCAATTACAGCACATCGCAACTACAGTAAAGCTTCACTAATACGAACTCTAATAATCCGGATTTCCTAGTAATCCGAACAAAATTGAAATATAGCACAGTTACACAATATATCCCTTAATTCGGTTTGCCTATGATTCCTTAATCCGGATCATCCATTGCGCAGTTTGCCATGTACGTCGTAGCGCAGTCACGTGAAAGACGGTGATTCCCCCGATAGTTAAAAAGTTTTTTCACTGATCGCATCGGTAAACACGCGTTGTGTTGAATGTATAATGATTTTAAGATTTTTTGTCATCTGAACCTAGCCTTATGTATATTCCTTTAAACCTCTACACTAATATTAACTGGTAGATGAGGACCGGATTAAAGAAAATAAGTTTATTAATTTAATTTATAGACTTGTTAAAACCGATTGCAAGCGAAACATTAAATCGTCGATCTTGGGAATCACCTACTTTATCATCACGAATCGAAGAAGAGGAAGACACTGAAACATCACAAACAGAGAAAATCGACATCACGACTACAAATAAGACGCAGGAAATGCCTAAGAGTGAAAACAAAGAACGTGAGAGCAGATTTTCCATATTAAAAACATTGCGAAAAGGTAATAGAAAATACTCTTATTAGATCAGTGCTTCTGAAGTAACTTGCTTGTAAATATTATGTAATAGACTAAAATCGCTTTCGGAAGAAACATTGGTCGGCCACATTAGCGCGGATATTTAAAATTAAAATTTTGTATCCGGTAAGACCATATTTTGTTTTATATGTACAGTATGCAGCAGAAATAATAGAATATTACATTTATTATGAAATTTAATTTCATAAATACATTTGAAAGTATTTAATTTATATATTATTATTAAATCGGCTTATTAAAAAGGAAACGAAATGCAGATTTTCTTTATAACTCTTGCAATTATCTATAACAGTCTTAATGATATTATTGATACAAATATATGTAACTTATATACATCATCATTTACCTTTTATATTTCGCTTTTTTCAAAAATATAAACATTAAGGATTATCTCCCGTGAGTGTTCTAAATGATTTTTCTTTTTTTTCCTCGGAATCTCCAAATATGTCGTAGCACCACTTCCTAAAGTCGAGAGTAAAGTGGACTTATTCACCTAAAAATAATTTTGCACATACAACCTTACATATTGCAATATATTCCCCACACGTTTATAGGAAAGTGTAATATATTTTTTGTACTCGCTTATCAAAACCTGTCATTTCACAATTCGATTTGCGTGCGTAAAAAGTCACTTTAAACACGAGTGCGTAAAAGTAAAGTTGGTACTTCCTAGAACTTGATTAATTTAGTGACATTTTAAAATCATAAATTCCTAACCTTAATAATATGCTACCCAGTTCGTTGTTTTTCTATGAAAATAAAAGGAAATGAAATAGAATTTTTTGAATTTGATAATTTTAAATTAAATGTCACTTCAAATAATCAATACTGCCAATTCAATCTTTTTTAATTAATATCAAGAGATTAGTAGTGTGTCATAAACGATAACGTATTTAACAATATGTATTATTATTATAGTTCTCGTACAAAAAATATTGTACAAACTTCGTGCGTGAAACATTTTGCGAATTCGTGTCCATAAAGCGCTCGCCTTTCGGCTCGCGCTTTAAACTGGTCACTCATTCGCGAAATATGATTTCACGCACTTGGTTCGTAAATAACTATTTCGTCTTATAAATACGCTATTATTTAATACAGAAAAATATATACCGTAGTCGTCAAATTTTAATTTCGGTTTTCACTTCTATCCCATGCAGAAGATGACCTTATAATATGCAGCGATGCCTGCTTGCTAACAGTGGTGGGAGAGCAACGCAGTGTCGGGGGACCCTCACGCCTTACATTTCATAGGAAACGTTTGTCGAGTGTACTGTCTTGGCAGCCTGGCTTATGTTTATCTTTAGTTTATTTCGTCGCGCTCTTTTCCTCTTTCTACTATCGTATCTGAAATTAAAATATGCCGACTACGGTATAATAATATAAAGACATCTTTCTTTATTCCAGAGAATCAATTTATGTAAATTTCATTAGAAAAATTTCATTTATTTTCAATATAAGGCAGATTAATGCAAAAGATATATTATAGTAAATTCAATTTGTCCGTCTTAATAGACCTTTATATTTGTCGCGGAAGAGAAACATCAATGATATTTGGGAATAGGTGAAAGTAAGATAAAAGACCAGTGCTTGCGCGTGTGGTAGAAAATGTTTAAATTTCGCTGCTGTCGCTACCACCATTTTCGTGGAATAAAAATCAGTTTTTTCAAAATTAAGACATCTGCATCGTTGATATTGCAGGGTTAGTTAAGTTTTTGTTATTTTCACCGTTGAAGTTATATTTAAAATGTTGTAGTTAGCGTAGTTATCGGCCAGCAGCGCGCGTACCTGGTAGAAAGGTCACCCTGGTGATGTCAAGGTGTCAAGGCGTGAAAAATATAAAGATCTATTGTCTGATGAACTTATTCATATTAAAATACATACAGTATTTAATTAAAAAAACATGAATTTGCAACAGTTAGATACTAAATATTCCAATACTTACATACATTAAAACTTATATTCCAGATAGTTTTGAAAAAAAACTAATTTTCTAATGAAACACTAATAAATGCTACGTGTCATAACACCTAAACCACACGATCAGCACAATACAGGCATTGATGCTGACGAATTTTATGGTCAGTTGTTTTCGGATTGACTGTACATGCTAGAAGTAAATCTGTTTCTCTCGTTTGGGCCCCACGTTTCACGAGTTCGAAAATTGTCTATGCGCTGGTGTTTTTCGAAAGCGATTTTACTCTATAGTAAAACCATTCCCATTGAAATAAAACAAAGAAATAATACATACATATCTAAAGTGTACCTAAATGCTTTATGTGACGGTTGAAAATTTTTATAATTACGATAAATTGATTGAGTTTGAATTGTATTGTCGAAATTAATGGTGGTTACTAAGTATTGCAGTTTCTTGAAAGGGATTAGTAACCTGCTGATTAGATCTTCCTTTGGTATTTTGTCTTTAGATTCACGGGCGCTAGTAGAGCATGGAGGTATGCTCCTAGTAAATGTTTCTGTTAATGTTGGACTCAAAGTATAGTATACAATAATTTGAATATATTAAAGAAACATAAAATTAATCTAATATGACATCTTGATCTAGTGGATTATTGGAAAATATAGTAAACTAGTAAAAAAAAAAGGAAGACAGCTTGCCATTTGAGCTCCTTTCAGATGATTTTCAATTTATTGGGGACAACAACCAACTTCACCATATGGCAGATACATTCGGCCTATCCGTTAAGTGACAAAACATACTGTAAGTTAAACATTAATTATTGTCAATTTTTAGGTGTATTGCAACCGCAACTGCAGACACGTGTTTCAGGCTTATTAGAATGATATGTGTTGTAAAAAGTTTTATCCTTATGAATCCTGAAGTCCAAAAACCATGTCTATGTCAACATAGGTCGGACTTCTCTGTCATGTGGTGAAGTTGGTTTTGTCCCCAATAAATTAAGTATGATCTGACAGAAGTTACAAATAGACTGTCTTTCAAGACAGTCTGAAACTATGCTGAGACAGGTGAAATGCTCCGGTAAGCTGAGGAAGTTGATATATATATATGCCAATATATGCCAATGAACGTGGTTAATATTTAAAACAGGTTAAAGCTCTTTAAGATTTTATATTCTAAAAATTATAGCAGCATTTAAAATATCCGATTCAGAGAAATACTCAATTTATGTAAGTGTCTGCTAACAGAATTGTATTTGATTTAAAAGTTTCACTTCTGATGTCATAAGGCTGACGTTTATATCATTCCATGGTTTACTTTTAGCTTTGATTTAGTGGAAGTTCTTCATCTCGGATTAGCGACAAACTTACTTTTAAGCAGAAATTTCTCTTTAGGTGAAAATATTCTTTTCATTGAACTTTATTTAGCTTGCTTAATTATTAAACATTGATCTGGTTCTACGCTAGTTTATCTGCTATTTCATATTTCATTTAAAACTCGCTGTGGAAATGGTTTTTATTTATTGATTTTATGGTTTGTATGTTTAGTTCTTATTTATTTAGCGTTTTAAATTATAATTATTCAATTTAATTGCATTCAGTATTAATTTTTGTTTCGGTAAAATTGTTTTTATTTACAGAAAAGAGTGATGGCGATCTTAAAAGTGATAAGCCAAATACAAATGAACGTATTATTATCGGTGGTGAAAATGATAATACTCAAACTCAGACTGCTGCGACAAATAATCGTTTGTCCTCCGAAATTCTGCAGAAATTCCATGGAAAATCACGCGAGGTATTATTAATGAGATGCTAGTATCAGATTGATATTTTTGGTTTCTTATGATGGTTTTCCAGGATATAATATATATAGCTTGCGAATTACAAGGCGAATTGGATCACAGCAAAAAGAAGCTGAAAGATTTAGAGGACTACCTTGATGAATTACTTTTGAGAGTGATGGAAACTACTCCAAGAATTTTGCAGAACCCCTATATCAACGGAAAAATGACGCACCAGAAACTAGCGTAAGACTGGATTTTTCTTTAATTTGTATGTTTGTTCAACTGCAGGAATATTTATAATATTGTTTTACTTTTTCTGTACAATATTTCAAATTGCCTGCTATTGGTGATAAATAAATTTATACAATTTATATATTTACATACCAATTATTTTTTTACGTAATCTTTGCCGTAACCATCACATACATATATGTAAATCATGATCAATAAATACCATTGCTTTTCAGTCAGTTAAGATTTATAAAATTAGGAATGTGTATACACATATATCAACTTTATGTTTATAGTATAACTTTAGTGTTTGTTCCTTGTTTCGTATTGCAGGATATACTAAATTCAAGCCAAAATGATGAAAGAAAATACTGTGCGTTTATTGCTGAAACTACTTTTCCTTCTAAACTATGTCTTATATACAGGCTGTTTGATAAAAAACGCCCCATCCCGTAACTTCTTATTATCCGATTTCAATAATTTTAAAAAAAGGAGAAAAACGGTTTGACAAACTCATAACTTCCTATAATCCCAATTTTTTCAACGCTGTCTTGAATACGTAACGATAGTCAACCTTTTTTTTTTAAATGGACACCTGTAGTTTTTTTTCTTTAGTCTGATAGACAGTTTTTTTTGAATCTATTAATATTCATTTAGTTTTCATTTGGTTGATATTAAATTTAAAAAAATTGATTTATCTACAACCTTTATCTGCTTACTTTGAAATTTTCAAGTGTGCCGTGAAAACAAAATCGCAACACGAATCCAACAAATATGTCATTCGAAAATTAGTGTGCCTTGTGATTTTAAATCATTATTTGTTGTGGAATAACGATACCACCGCATTCATTACAATAATTATCTCACCGATATATATATATGTTTTTGAAATTTACATCGAATATAATAAAAATCGAAATTCGAACAGGGAAATTCCAAACCCCCGTCAATTTAGACGGCTTGGAGAAAATTTGAGGCGCTATGGTGCTTTTGAAAACCCGAAGCGAGACATTGACGATTTGGCGAAAATGTTGAAATGAATGTTTTTCTCAGTGTACAGCAGAACCCGCTTATTTCAACTCGAGAGTTTATCAGTAATTTGTCGCTAGTTAATTGTTCCTAATTTGTTTTTATTTTGATTATTATTGTTAATTTAATTTAATTTTTGTCCTTAAATCTCACATTTTTTTTACTCGTGATTTCGAAAAAATTATGAATAATAAATGACTGCTGTAGCAATGTTGTGTAACAAATAAAAAAGTGTAAATAACAGTTGCAGACTTCCCAGCTAATCTTCGAATGACAGACGTTTAGATGACATATTTGTCACATTTGTGTCGCGATTTCTTTTCACGGCACACTATCAAATTTCATAGTAAGCGGTAAAAGTTGCAGATGATTCAATTTTTTTTTAATTAACTAAATGAACATTACTACATACAGAAAAAAATTATGTACCAGACTAATCAAAAAACTACAGGTGTGCATTAAAAAAAAAAGTTGACTCGTTACGTATTCAAGACAGCGTTGAAAAAATCGAGATTATGGGAGTTTATGAGTTTGTCAAATCATTTTTGTACTTTTTTTATTTATTGAAATCTGATAATAAATAAAGATGTTACGGGATGGGGCGTTTTTATCAAACAGACTGTATACATACATAGATATTATATAAAATCATTTCTGGGCCCAACGTTGGGAAGTACATATTTCAATATGTACTTCCCACAATTGTATGCATGTAATATTAAAAAAGTGAAACATTACATTAATAAAGTAAACCAAATATTCTAATAATGAAAGTGAACTTGTAAATCCTAAAAAATAAAAAAAAATATGTAGTCGGAGTTTTACGTTTTCGTTTTCCAAAAATCATCTAAAGTTTGTTGCCTTGCATTCATTTTACGCATTGTATAACGATCTTTATAGCACCGAACATCTTATAATATTTCTGCTTCGGCTTTCATGTTATCATGTTCAATAAATATCTGCATAGTTTTATCTGTCAACGAAAACACTTTTACTATTTTTGTAACAAATCATTGGGGGTTAAGTCTTCTTCATCTTGATAAGATTTCTTGAATATCGTTTACTTCCATCTTTTTAAAATTTATGTCTTGTGCGAAGTGAACTAAATCATTTACAATGTATTCGGTGTCATCAGTACCTACTGCTTCGACATCCTCAGTGGATTCTGGCAAGTTTTCTGCATACGTTTTTTTAAACAACTTAATTTGACTTCATTCCAAGACGCTCCAATATTTTCGACTGCTTTTAAAATGTTACACTATCTCCATATTACTTTGATGCACATTTAATCATTGAGGTTTTAAAGAAGTTGTTCGAATGTCCGACGTACATAATAAGCTTTAAAGTAAGAAATAGCACCTTTATCCATGTGGGCTGTACAAGAGCCGTCGTGTTAGGCCGCAGAAAAACAAATTTGATGTTTTCGCAGATTTCGTCTAGATCAGGGAGATGACTTGACTGTGCGCGTTGTCCAGTAGAATTAAAATTTTAAAATCTAGATTTTATTTCAAACAATTGCCTTTAAGTTCGTGCACAGCAATATCTCTTACCCACTCACACAGGGTTGCTGTCGTCCACCCTTTTCAGTTCCATCTCCAATGATTCAATTTCTTTGTTGGTTCTTCATTACCCTTGGATTTTGACTAATATTAATTAACATAGGCTTTAGATGGTGATCACCTGCTGCATTAGCCCCGTGAAGAAGAAGAGTCAGTCTTTCTTTATTAGTCTTAAAGCCGGGCGCACGTTTGTCTTGTAGTGAAACGTAAGTTCTTTTTGAAAACTTGCTTAGTAGAGTATCCGTCATATGCAAAATAATGTTCTTGAAAATGTTCTTAAAATCCCCGGCCGCTATTCACTGACGGCTGGTGAGTACGTTTAGGTGGAGCAATTACATAAAGACTGATTCGTTTATTATCGATGATATACCCCCAGATGCCGAGCATATCACTGATAATAAACGACTAAGTCTTGTCTATGTAATTGCTCCACCAAAACGTACTCACCAGCCGCGACTGCCGTTGTTATATCTCCACTTGTCGATTTTCTCTTCAATACCAAATTGTGGAGTTTCGCTCTTGACATAAATCTCTCGACTTGCTACAGAGAATCGTGCAGAGTATTGTACCGTGTCAAGTGAGTCTTAAAAACCAAAGAATTGCCCGTATTTAAACACACCAGTCCATCTTGTTTTAGATTTAAATTTTACTTACTTTTTTTTAGTACATTAATGTTTATTTAATGTTGTATTATTAATTTTATGTAGTAGATTTTGCCGAATATACATTATCATTTTAAACATGCTTAAATAGTATGATGTTTTATAAAAGTGTTTGTAATTGTAATGCAGGAATATGATATGATTGCATCTTATATGGATGCATGTTCTGGTCCTTCTTTACAATCGTTTGGCATGTTCCATAAGAAAGCCGAATTTCTTGAGAGAGACGTTTTAAAGGTTTTGTAGGCTTTTCTTCCATACGTTGACGAACGTCATTAATAACTTCTGTACGAACTCTTGGTCTACCAGCACCTTTTTTATGCGTCACAGAACCAGTTTCGCGAAACACTTCAACACAATTTGTAAGGCATGCATAAAAATTGTCCGGTAATACTGCTACGGCTGGGAAGTGCTCTCGAAAATTGTCCAAACACAAACGTTGACTGTATTCCCAAGTTCCATTAACTAGCACACCCGTTCGAAAATAGGCTTCAATTATGTAAATTTTGTGCTCTGTGGTGAGAACCATGTTCAAAAACCCTTCAGGATTAGAAAACTTCAACACAATAACTTGACAGATTTTGACATTCAAAAAATTATGACATACCTAAATGTACGATGCACGCTACGACAATAATTTTAAAATCCATGACCACCATTGACCAATTTAATTGTTGATATCCCGGTATAATTAATTATTAAATGATACATTTACTTATGACATCCCTGTGTACCTCCTCCTGTATGTACAGATTTAGTCGATGCGGCCATGATGCGACATTATTTATTCTGAGCTGTAGAAACGCATTACTTCAGTCAAATATTCGTTTACAAAAGATTGAGGCTATACATTCCATCGCAGCAGAAGGCCGTAATGAGAGCAACTGAAATGTCAAGTAACTTGTAATTTCAGGAGATGCCCAAACATGAAACGATTTAAATTTCAGTAACATACTGTAACGTTTTCGGGTTCGCAATAAACAACTCGTGCAACTTATTTATTTAAAACAGTCTGTATATTTATACACTTAAAATTAATTACAATATAAAGTATAAAAATAACTTATCACACTTAAAACTACCATTAATAAATTAAAGTTGTATTTATTTCTATTACTAATATGTCCGTATATTTATGTAACACTTCTATTTATATAACACGGCACTATTATATTTATTTCTTTGGCTACCACTATTTATTTCTACCGTACGACTTATATTTATTTCTTATATTTATTTCTACGCGCGTCGGCTACTTCTTAAGTAACTTCTTAATCCCGAATTCATCCGCAATTACTCATACCGCAATGAATCCCCATATATATATCTGCATGAAAAGTTCTCGAAAAGTACCAGCAAATTCGGTAATATACCAGAGGAAATCTGGACTCTTCCTTGCTTATGCCGTACATCTGTGAGATAATATATTTACGACTAGTTTACATATCGTTTTTATACGTCGCGCCGAGATGATTTACAACCTTTTTTTTTTATTGTCACTCGAATGTCTGCTGGTTTCGTTACATTGCCCCCTTTTTAAAAACTGTGTTTCGTCCCGAAACACGCTATTTCATGTTCTCGTTGCTGGCGGATGACGAAATCTACACCGGGACCCACGGATGCACGCAGCCGTCTTGTGGAAATGGCAATCCACCGTCCCAGGCTGCACAACGGGCTGATTGGGCCGACAGCCGCACACGACCATTTCCATACCAGTATACCGAAACACTGCCTCCAGCATGTTGCTTACGGTTCTTCATTCCAAACGGTCTAATCCGCAGCCCAGTTTCGGAATTGCCAGCCTCCTGACATTTTGCTCGAGTGCTCGTCCTCGTGAATCGTCAAGTGGGAATCCCTTGACGATTGGCTCTCTAGGTTTTCCGGTAATTTGTCACACATCCGCCACTTCACCGCTGTCACGTTCATGGTATGGGGCCAATTGGTTGAAACGCACCACCCCTGGCTCACTATGGGGTGTTAGTCTTATGCGACAAACCACGTCATCTATTCGCTCTAGCATTTCGCATGGTCCCTCCCAGTATTGTTGGAGCTTTGGGGACAGGCCTCGGCGACGCTGAGGACCATATACAACCAAACAAGGTCTCCTTCTCGGTAACCACCTCTCTCGGCTTGCACGTGGTAACGATTCTTCGTCCTGTCGCTGGCATCCTGAGTGTGATGGCGTACTCGCTCGTGGGCATCCTCCAACCTTCGCCTGGATCCGCTGACGTAGTCTTCTCCATTTGGGTTCTCCACAACACACTTGAGTAGATCATCCTCCACCTTCAGAGAGTCCCATTGAGCCCAGTAGGATTCCAGTCCCTGTGAGCGAGGAGCCACTTCTTGACAAGCCGGTCCGCGACCAGTACCCTTCCAAACCATCAATGAACCAAGGTCCTCATCAGCTTCTTGACCGATCCGCAAATTGTCAGGATGCCACTGATCGTTAACCACGATTGTTCCAAATGTGTTGGCCGATTTTTCTTCTAGGCGGTTGCTATGCCTGCAGTCTTCTGTACGTGGTCTTCTTGCAACAGCATCAGCGTTTTGGTGTTGCACAGATGCAATTCGCGCTATTGGTTTTGAGGCTCCACGATACTGGGTCGACGATTGCCTCTTCTCATCGACCCGTTTAATTTTCGCTGCTCCGCTATGGTTTTCTTGGGCTTCTTCCCGCATTTACTATGCGCATGGCCCATTTCCATCTCCATTTCCAATTCCAGCATCGGAGCGTTCTTCTCATAGGTTGCACCTTATTCACTAATCGTCGGACTACCTGTTCCAGGTGTGCATGCCTATACTTCATCTCAAGACGCTTGATTGAGTAACTATGACTCTCGTGCCGTGCGGTCGATTTTCTTAGAGTTCCTCGAAGTGAGGTTAGATAAATTTCGTGGCCCCATTAGGATTCTTTTTCCTCCCGTGATATGTGCGGATCCCCACCGGGCATGGGGAAGCCCCTCGTCACCGGACAGACCGAGTTCAGAAGTGTCGTACGTTAAGTTGGTGCGTGGCCCCATAGTGGAAGTGTCTTTACGTAGTAACGCGCTTGCGGGGCCCATTTGGTGGTTTCGCGGCTTCTGAACAATTCGATTTCGGTTCGAACGCGAACATCTTGCGTGACGCGCCAAGATGGCGGACCAGTGACGTGTGGACACTGTTGTGACGCACGATGAATAAGGGGAAAGGGATCACGCCCCCCCCAAGCACCGGGCCATTACCCGGTATTTCGTCCACCAGAGGGCAGAACATAAATAATGACGGGGCCAAGAAGAATTCTGGCACCCCACCCTCTGCTCCCCAGGCGCAAGTTGCGCCCCCCAAGGCCTCGTCGGCCTTTGCTTGCGGCAGCTGCGAGCGGAATTTCCAGACAAAGGCGGGACTGACGAGACATTCGTTATTGTGCACCTCTACCTCAAGGCGCGAATGCCAATATTGTCCAGCGACATATGCACACTTCCGCACTTTACGTTCCAATGAGCGGAAGACGCATGAATCACACTTGCAAACATCGCAAGTTAAGCAAACATTATCTGATGCTGAGATTTATGCGAAGCTGGCAGAGATAGAGGCACGCACGCCGAAAGGAGGTTTCTTCGTCAGTGCAATGGTGGCAGCCACCGGTCTTATCAAAGACCAAGTACGTCACAGGAGGGCCAAGACGATTTATAAGGAATACCTGGAAAGAGCCTTAAAGTTAAAACCAAAGCTGACTGTCCTTTCCCAGGTTCCTATACCCCCTGCTTTCACTACACCTGCTGTGTCATCACCCCCTCCTTCGGCACCGTCAGTCCTGCGGTCCACTCCAGCGTTCTTATATGGAGGATGTACAAAGATTTCTTCAACAGCCTCTTCGACCATCAGCCACCCTACATCTACTCCATCCACGACTGTAGTGCAAATACATCGTGCACCGTCTCCTTCTAAGTCACCCCCAACATCTGTGGCGAACATTCTCTCTCCTACCGCAGTGCAAATAACATCAATTTCTGCACCAGACTCCCAAGCTGGCATCGAGGATATCGTTCCAATGTTGGAAAATCAATCACCCACTGGAACCCGATCGCCTCCCCAGATCCTATTATTATTGAGGACGACGACTCTTGGGCTTCGGCCTTGCCCTCCCTCGGTGCCAGCCAGCTCGACGGCCTCGACTTGTCATCGTTGGGAACTTCATCCTCCAGCTTAACATCCACCACGTCACCAGGCAAACGGAAAAGAATTTCCACATTTCCGCTGGATCAACCACATCGACAGCGGACACGGCGCTCGGAGATTCCCGCGGAACCAAAATGCCGGATACTCTCCGACGTGATCTTAGCGCCCGCGACCGATGCGCAGATTGTGAGTGCGGTTACACCGGTTCGCGTTGATGACAGTGCCGTTGGTGACGTGTTTCTGAGACATTTCGCTGGCCTGGCCACCCGTCTCTCTGCGGAGCATGCGTCCGCCCATCGGCTCCTCCGGTATGCCGAT
This sequence comes from Amphimallon solstitiale, assembly GCA_963170755.1. Taxonomy (NCBI): domain Eukaryota; kingdom Metazoa; phylum Arthropoda; class Insecta; order Coleoptera; family Scarabaeidae; genus Amphimallon; species Amphimallon solstitiale. The sequence continues at coordinate 38,044,123 of OY720684.1, read as the reverse complement.
AATGACTTACCAGCTTTACAGCTCGAGCTGGATTTGTTCTACGATTCTTTGTGCGGTGCCGCCCCGCGTCGCGGAAATCGGCGGCAAGGACAACCTCGCCCGACGGATAACTACGGCGGTAAGAATCATGGTCGCGGTCCTCGGGCAGCTCTATACAAAAAAGCCCAGGTCCTTTACAACAAGAACCGCAGCGGCCTGGCGGACATGATTATTTCCGGACGTCCGCTAGACACCCAGCTCGAATTCCCTACTACGGCAGCCATTGAGAAGCTATATGGTAGTATTTGGGAGACCCCCTCTCTGCCCGACGATCTGGATTTTGGTGATCCGAAAACCGCAGAGATCACTTTCACTCCCATTACAACTGAGGATATTGCTGCCGCCCTGTCCGGCTGGAGACCCTCTGCCCCCGGTCTGGATGGCATAACTGTACCAGCCATTCAGAAGATGGACCGTACTGTGTTAGAGGTCCTTTTCAACATCTGTTTTGGTAGGGGCGTTCAGCCGACTGCGTGGAGGAATCTGCGTACCACGCTAATCCCCAAGGATGGCGACAGGAAAGACCCCTCCAACTGGCGACCGATAACTCTGTCCAACTCTGTCCAGCGCCTACTTCATCGAGTACTGGCGAGGAGGATTGAATCGTCCGTGGTCCTTAACACCGCCCAAAAAGGATTCGCGCGCGCAGACGGAACCCTCATAAACTCCTTGATTTTGGACACCTATATTCGCGAACGCCGTTCTAAAGTGTCGCGGTATAATGTAGTGTCACTTGATGTGAGAAAGGCATTCGACACCATGTCGCACAACTCCATAATTCGTGCGCTTCGACGTATTGGTGTGGATGCTGGGACTATCAACTACGTGGCGTCCTCTCTGGATCGCACTACCACCGTTTTGCGGGCGGGAGGCGCCACTACAAGGAGGGTTTCCGTCAATCGCGGAGTGCGTCAGGGTGACCCCCCTCAGCCCACTGCTGTTTAATATCGTGCTTGACGAGTTGTTGGACGAACTTACGGCCGCTTGGGGGCACCCTTAGCGGCCATAAACTACCGGTATTGGCCTTTGCGGACGATTTGGTCCTCTTGGAGGACAATGACATTGTGCTACCGGGCACCCTGGGTAATGTGGATTCCTTTTTCGCTGCGCGTGGTGTCACTGAACTCCAGGAAATCGATTTGTGTTTCGGTCGGTGTGCAAAGCCGCGTGTGTGTGCCGCGTACCAGGCCATTTTTAGAACTTGGAGGTTCGCTAATTCCTATGTGCGACACTATCAACACCACCAACACCAAGGCACTTCCCTATAATCCTCCAGCAGAGAGGAAGTGCCGGGGCGGTTGTGCTCGTGACGAGACTATCTGCCATATCTTACAGGCATGTCCCGTCACACACCATGAGAGGTTAAAACGACATAATGAGATCGCCCGCAAAATCATAAATCACTGCCGCTCTAAGGGTTGGTTGGTGGAGGATGAGCCTCATGTTCGTCATCAGGATGGCACGCTCTTCAAGCCAGATATGGTGGTCCATAAGGACGAACAGACCGCCATACTGTGCGGCGTACAAGTCTCCTGGGATGGAGGGGAGACCACTTTTGAGACCATCTGGCAGCGGAAGAGGGATACTTATATGAACCCTAAGTTCCTGGACGCAGCGGCAAAGCGATGGCCAAGGAAAGATCTTCGGCACCTTCCGATCATAGTGGGTGCCAGGGGCATTTGGCCAAGAACTAACGAGGAGACGGCCACTGAACTCCAAATTCCAAATGCCCTTAAAGCCAGCTGCGTCCACCCCTGCCTAAAGTGGGGATCGACCCTCCATAATTCATTTATGAAAGCTGTATGGTCGAGGAGATGAATGGTGCCCACATCTATTGGCCCCTGGACAACACCAAATGACAGTATGTTTGTTCAACGGCACGAGTTATTTTAAAGTGTAGTGTCTGTTTTGTGTGTGGAAGTTTCGTATTCTGAGTTCTTGCTTTGTGTGAGCTCAGAATTTTTTTAAAGTGTTGTCCTGTCTCGCCGCGAGCGCCTTTATTGTGAGCGGTTTTGTCCTTGTGCTTCGTCTGTGTGGGCCTAAGGACCTTTCCAACTAGTGGCGATACCCCTTTTGCCTGGGTCCACACGCGTCTAAATTTTAACTGTCTCTTTCTGTGTTTTTATCCTTTGATAATGTAACATTTTGGCACCTGTGTGCACCCTGCTTGTTGCAGGTTTTTCTTATTATTTGGCTAACTGTTTAGTTATAGGATAGGCAGAAAGGGTAGCCTTTACTTGGCTTGATGGAGGTGGAGTATTCATGCTTAATTGTTATACAGACCACTTTTGTGGTTTTTATTTATATTTATTGTTTCGTTTTTCTGATGCTCTCCCGGTCCTTGGCAATGATATTTCGTGTGCCATGGACTAACCAATCCAGGTATGTCACGCCAAAAGGTGTTCCGTGCGGCTGCCGCGGTTGCAAGATTTGTATAAAACTATTATTATGATATGTACGAACAACTTGTACAAAATGCTTTAATTAAAATAAAGTTTTCTATAGTCTTGACACTCTTCCGGAAGTAAGGTCTGCAGAATGTCACTGGCCTCTCCTATTAATGACACAATCAGGGCAGTAGCTTTCTCTGGGGACGTCCATCCATTTGCTCCTGCAGCGGCTTCGAATTGGTTCCGGTACGTCATCCATGATGTCTTTCCATCGACGGTAGGAGGTTTTACCTTTGCCTTTGCTGTTCGAGAAATCTCCAGGCTTCCGCTTGAAATGTCATGGGGACCTCAGTCGTTCATCGCTGGCAACTGAAGCTGAACCCCAAACTCGTCCCCCATTCCGAACACGAGCTCCTCAACTTTCTGTTCCACGGCTTCGGTGGCCCCAGAAAATTCCTGTCTCCCATTCGATGAATTCTTTTGAATGTCTTCTTCACGTTGTTTTGAATTACTTGCAATTTCATTTCTTAAAGCTTTTGAATTATTTGCAATTTCATCTTTCAAAGCTTTTAGGGTCTCGAGCAATTGTTTTGAAGAATTTTCAATTTCTTCCGCTATTACGCTTAGATCAGGCTGTACTTGAAACAAATATTTCTCGGGATCCTCACCTTCATTTATTAAAAGGTCACGATGCCGATCCTGGAGAATTGTTTTTTTCCAGACGTATCTGCGTCCCTTTCTTCCAATTCTGCCCTTAACTCGGAGACCTTTAGTTCTTCCAAACGTTTGGTAGCCATTTATTTATTTATTTATTTATTTGCACTTATATTGTTTATCCCACTTCTGACACCAACTGTAACGTTTTCGGGTTCGCAATAAACAACTCGTGCAACTTATTTATTTAAAACAGTCTGTATATTTATACACTTAAAATTAATTACAATATAAAGTGTAAAAATAACGTATCACACTTAAAACTACCATTAATAAATTAAAATTGTATTTATTTCTATTACTAATATGTCCGTATATTTATGTAACACTTCTATTTATATAACACGGCACTATTATATTTATTTCTTTGGCTACCACTATTTATTTCTACCGTACGACTTATATTTATTTAAACGCGCGTCGGCTACTTCTTAAGTAACTTCTTAATCCCGAATTCATCCGCAATTACTCATACCGCAATGAATCCCCATATATATATCTGCATGAAAAGTTCTCGAAAAGTACCAGCAAATTCGGTAATATACCAGAGGAAATCTGGACTCTTCCTTGCTTATGCCGTACATCTGTGAGATGATATATTTACGACTTGTTTACATATCGTTTTTATACGTCGCGCCGAGATGATTTACAACCTTTTTTTTTTTATTGTCGCTCGAATGTCTGCTGGTTTCGTTACAATACTATACTCTGTATCATGAAGCAATAGACTAATCACGAGAAAATCACGTGAACATTTGTGACGTTACAAGGTAAAAGCTGAAGAAGTCTGAATAATGATTATAATTATAATGATAATAATTATTTTATTGTTTATTTTCCTATAATCAAGAGACATCCTCAAAAAACGGGTTGTTATAATAACGATAATAATGAAAGCTGGCTTATTCTAACTTTATAATAGAAGTTGTAATCAAATACTGGTTATGTTAAATCTAAATTAACCATATATGATATTAACCTTATTAATAATAATAAAACTTCCTTAAATTTAAATTATTTTTCAATCCCATATGGTACTACAAAAGAAGAGTAATTAAAGAAATGTTTGCAAATTAATTTAAAACATTTTTACGCTGTTATAGCACATGGCGTGTATATAAATTTTTCTGTTTTTATTCGATTAATAATTTTAAAGCAAAAACAAAAACCCATTGTAATATATTTTTTTCAAAATCAGTACATGTATATTTACAATAAATAATTCTTCTAAATTCTCTCGAATTCCTAAATCCCACATTTTAGCTTCAATACTTTTAACATGATCAATTGCCTTGATGCAATTTTCTTTAGTTACGTTGTGAATGGCAGCATTAAGTAAATTTTGCACATATTATTGTAATAAATACCTTATCGGAAATTTATCTCTTTCAATAACCTATATAATGTTTGTTTTGAGAATTTTGGTATGTCATCATTGCTATTTACTGTTGCTAAAATTTTATTTAATGTAGGAATCTCATTTTTAAAGAAATTTGTACGCCTTCTTTTTCCGCCATCCTTACGATTATACGTTATACAATCAGGGACTCTAAAATTACAACAAATTATAGCTTTACTTTATTCCTTACCAGCACTATAACCTTTTTTTTCAATGCCTTGAAAAAGACAAACACCAAGTATACAGCATGTGTCAATTTTCATTAGCCATAGGCGACCAATTCATGCAATACGTGACAACGTGGCACCCTTATTTTCCTCTTCAATGCCAGCGCGACCAATATATGCTCGAAAATACAAGTTAGCTTAGCAGTAACTATTGGACCACTGACTTGGGTGTTTGTAATGCGTTCAGAAATAATATTTACAAGTTGCAAGGATTTGTTTTTCTTTTTCCTTTCAGTAAATGCAGAGAATTATTAACTGCGTTCACGCTGCATGACACAAACAAAAGCGTAATTCTAATAAAATTAAAAAACAACCCTAATAAGGTAAATAAAAAAGGATTGTGAAAATAATAATAAACTACTAGATCAGGAGATCGCCGCGGCCATTTGATGTTTCCCGTTCCAGTAATAAGACGGCTTTTATTGCATAGTAGTTCGCAACGTGTTCGCAGCTAAACATTGAATGTAAAATCTGGTGGGGAGAAGTGGGAAGATCGGAGAAAATCGTTGTGATGTCGATTGTTGCCGGGATTGGTGACGGACAGTAGGGGTGCCACGTTGCCACGTGTTACTTGTATACGTATAAATCGCACGTAAACATTGAATCCCTATACCTAATGAAAATTGACACATGCGGTATACTCTTATGATAATCAAATAGAAATAATGCCAGACACTATAATATAACCTCAAAGTCACTCAAAACCAACTCGGGTGTTATTTGCAAATGCGTTTCATCTTCGTCAGCGTGTGTGAGGTTTCGACTTTGCAATGTTTACATCTGTCGAATCAATGAGAGAACGATCACGTGTTTATCACGCACTTTTGTTTGTCTATTTGTTCGTTATACAGAGTATAACATGAATAGCACTATAATTTTATATGCTACTTTTTTTGAAATAAGATTTTATTGGCACTCATACGCGTCATTAGTGACGTAAATCAACTGTTATAAAAATTTACCTATGCTTAATTGATATTATATATGATACTTGTTATAGATACACAAACGTAAATATGTATTACCAAGAATAGAATTGGTGTGTGTGTGTTTATGTAAAATTACTTTTGAAACGAAAAATCTTCCATTTACAGTATTTTGCGAAAATGAAGTTTTTCTAAGAAAACAATGGTTTTGGATTTGCAGTATCTAAAAGCAGACAGATTTTTTTTTTAACTGTCGGTTTTATATATATATCTATAAAATTTCATTTCAAAACCCATTAAATTATATAAATTTATTTAATTGTGTTTATTGTTTAAGTTATGATTATGTTATGTTTTACACATTGTTTTTATTCTTTTTAGTGAGCTTTTCAAGTAATAAAATTAGTAACAAAATCACCGCCAGGTGCTAATCACGTCTAATTATAATATTAATGCTGTGATTCCCATTGAAGTGAATGATAAATAATATATATCTATATGAAATTTATAAGTAGACATACACTCCAGTCAATGGATTTTTTAACATATACAATTTTTGCCAGTGTGAATCATAGAAATTGAATATGGACAGATCAAGCATGCCATCTGTAGCCACTAGAGTAATCGTCGGCGTCGGTTGTATTCTTTGAGAAACAAGGTGAGATTTATTCCGCATATTTTGTAGGTTACCTTTAGTCATTTTGTACGATACACAGTCTTTTCCACGAGATGCTTACCACTATACATGGCATAAGGTATGTCCTGATGCATTTTTTGAGAACATTTGTTGTGACTTAAGTGTGCTCTCTGCGTCATGCTATTGATATTGAAAAAAAAGACCTAATAGTATGGCACATGAACATTAAGAAATAATAACACAGTTGTTTTCGAATATGCAATTAAAATAAACTTTTTTTTACAAATGTCTTTTTTATTAACTGTAAAAGATTGTAGGGAATCTAAATATGTTCGTGTAATTTACAAACCGAAGGGTGCATTTACAGTAATACTAATATAAGTAGCAGACAAAAATATAAAGTCTAAGAACATCCCATTCATTTATAGACAATTGAAATTACTTATTACACTGAAAATGAGAAAAGGAAAAAAGCAATCTTATGTTCTTTATTGTAATAGGTAGTTTTTAACCAGATGCGAGTATTGTCTTATATTTTTACTATCTTGAATGTCTCTTGGGAGTTGGTTAAAGCTTACAACGGCTTGAGACAATATTTTCTTATTAATAACGTTCGTGTGGTTGGGTAGTATGTTTAGTTTTTACCTCGCTCTGGTATTATAATCATGCATTAGAGAAATTATAAGATTACTTTTTATTTTATACAATATGTCTCACTAAGTTGGAACCATATGGAAAACTTTTTTATTATTAACTTTAGGAAAAAAAGTTGTCTTCATAAAAAATTCTGCATGTTCTAAAATCTAAAATACAATCATCAGATATTACTTTTTTTCAATTGTATACGAGGTATGTCAAAATATATTAATTTCACTCAAGAATAAAGTACCTTTATAATTGACAATATCGAATAATGTTATTAAAAATGTTGATTAGAACTCAAAATTACGTTCAAATATGCAATTACATCCATTTATATGGAAAAATTAATTATTTTTATTTTTTTCTACAATAACAATGCAAATTTAACTGTAGTTACATGTTATCTAGGATGCACTGACATACAAATGATTTGTTGTTTGCTAGAAATGTTTGACAGTGAATGTTAAAAAGGCGTTAGAATTTATATGACACATAAACATGGTAGCGTTATTAACTTGTGAATAGAAAATAGAAATTGTTTTGATTGTGGGAGAAAACTATAAAACAATTTCGCAATTTAAACACGTAATGAATGCATGCGCATTTATTTTGCAAACAAGAAAATACAAACAAATACTAAGTTGTGTAACTAATAAAGTATTAATAATAGAAATTTATTTTTCACACATTCCACTAATGCCTCGACATATCCACCCTCTCGTTCAATACTGAAAAGGAACCTCTATTTGAAATTTATATATTTTAATGTAAAGTTTAATTCTAAAATAAAATTTAAATAAATTGTTTTGCCAGCTAAACTCAGATTCTCTCAGGGCGATTCGGATTACTAGAAATGATTAATGAAAAGGTTCCTAAACATTAATTGATTTTAATAAAAAGAAAAATGCCATTTTAAACTTTAAATAATACTTATATTCAAAATCAATGAATTTTGTATATTTTACAGACAAGGACATATTCTATACAAGCAACAAAAGAGACAAAACACATTAAAACACAATTTCAATACACTTTTACAAATATTAGATGTACACAAATATTTATATATATTCTTTGTTATATTAAAACGTAAACAATAACCCAAGAATTTACTACGCAGGCTACATACGATTTGTGTATGTTTATATACCTATACGACAATTGCGAAACATATCAAGTTACATTATACTTTATATGTTGGAGACGATGTTTATTTAAGAACTCTATTTATTTAGTTCGTCTCTGTTTGAAATTTATTTTACAATCTTTAATTCTTTATTATTAAAAATACATTCATTTTACAATAATCATTTATCATTTGAAACAATACCTTATTTTTAAATCTTTTTTTTTTCAACTTCTTTCTTCTTTCTTCGGGCGCTGTTTATCCCTAGCGAAATCTTCTTTGTTCTACGTTGTCTTCAATGGAATTTCCTTTATGGTCACGATCTAGACATGACGAATTTGCTTACTCTGCCATTAGGAGCACAATATTTTTATTACGACTGTATTTATTTAGTTTTAAAAATTTTGCCACTGTATCTTTACTTGCATTTTGTTGCATCAACGACTTCCTTTTGCGCAATGACATTGTTGGAGTTTCTACAACAGACAGCATTACCTCAAACTGCGTATTATTATCGGCAACCAACTTTTGGCGTTTTCTATTATAATTATTGTTAATACTTCCAGTACAGATTAATATTTTTATTGGGATATCTATTATTAAAAATAATCCCTGCTTCTCTATGCGTTTTATAGTTTTCTGCCACAATCAAAACAATTTCTATTTTCTCTTCACAAGTTAATAACCCTACCATGTTTATGTGTTATTCTAACGCGTTTTGATATTGACTGTCAAACATTTCTACCAAACAACAAATCATTTGTATGTCAGTGCAACCTAGATAACATGTAACTACAGCCAAATTTGCATTGTTATCATAGACAAAAATAGAAAAAATTAATTTTTCCACATAAATAGATGTAATTGCATATTTGAACGTAATTTTTAGTTCTAATCAACTTTTTTAATAACATTATTCGATATTGTCAAATATGAAGGTACTTTACTCTTAAGTAAAATTAAAATTTTTTGATATACCTCGTATACAACTAAAAAAAAATCATATCTGATAATTGTATTTTAGATTTTAGAACATGCAGAATTTTTTATGAAAAATAACTTTTTTCCTAAAATTAATAATAAAAAAGTTTTCCATATGGTTCCAACTTAGTGAGACATATTGTATATCAGTTTGACTCTGTCCAAAATTATTACTTCATTAACTTGCAATAATCTCAATTCACTATGTAGTTTATTTGTTGGGAGTTCGGAATGGTTTACTGAAAATTGTTTTAACCGCCTTATTCTGTGTTATCTGTAAATTCTGAAGGTTTGATTTTCTAGCTTGTCCACACACACATGGCAGGCAATTAATGTGAAATTGAACATAAGCATCATAGACTTTATACTTTGTGTTTCTATTCATTAGGCTGGAATTTCTTCTGAGGCAGTAGCACATTTTAAAATGTTTGTTTATACTGATGATATATGGTCAGCAAAATCAATATTACTGTCAAAGGTCATTTCCATGTACATAGCCCTTACAACTCAGGTATTATTTAAATTGTTTATTTGGAGATTAATAGCAGATTGAGATTTATTATTCAAAACTATGCAGTTGCAGTATTGTCTTTTGAATTAATGTAATTATTCCTTGTCCAGTCGCAGGCATATACTAAGTCCTGTTGAGCATCATCAAAGATAGTGTGTGTGTGTCCAATGTACAAGAATGCCATATCATTAGCGAACAAAGTTATTGCAAGTAACAACCGGCCCTAATAATAGGAAGCACTGTGGCACTCCCGCTCTAATCACCAATTTTTACTTCTTACATCACCAATTATTGTAAATTGAGTTCTTGAGCTTAAGTAATCTTGAAATAAGTCGAGCGCTTTTCCTCTGACACTAATACATATCAGCCTCCTAAGTAGTAACCTATGGTTGACCACACCAAAAGCCTTGCACAGGTCTAGGAATATTACTAGGGCATTTAGTGTGTTAATTTTATCGCATCCTGCAATAGCTTTTGATTTCAGTTGTTTAATCGTTGATTGAAGGAATATATAAAGATGCGCAACGCTATAGTAAATTAGCGTGTCTTTCCGTTAAGTCGTCCCGCAAACCCCTTGCCGAGAAACATCATCGCTGTCTCGGGTTGTTTCGAATCTCGGATCCAAACGACTGATGCAGTCGCTATAGATCTCGGATCCAGTGTTGGCTACGCTCAGTGCTATGTAGTGGCGCATCTTTATGTATTCCTTCAATCAACGGTTTAATGATATTTCTGCTGGAGTAGTCTTTCCCTCATATACAGTGACGAACACGTAAATGTACTGACGGATTATTAGTCTGGTACTGACAGATTACTTGTTATTGGCTAATCCTCTTCATTACGAATTCTCACATCATTTACAAGTAAAAATTGAAATAAATTCAAATTGAGTTCAAAACAGTTTTATTCAATTTACTACAATTGTTTCACCCTACTAGGGCTTCATCAGGTGATGAATATTATAATACAAAATATTTGTAGACGTTCTTATTTATGTCTTTTCCTAAATGAAGAGGGGGGAGTTTGTGACATTAGGTTAAGAGCGGGAGTAACTTATATATTTAATGTAATATTTAATATATATATATATACATAACAATATGATTAAGAATATTAATTTTTTTTTTTGAAAACTGATTGTTTACTGTTATTATAAAATTAAACAATTTATAAATATATACTGGGGTGTCTCTAAAAGGTGCGGAAAAAACACTACCACACATTTCTGAGGGCAAAATATGACGATCTAACCCAACTTACCTCAGTCCAAAAGTGGATGCTTTCGGAGATACAGAGTGTCAAAAGTTCAATTTGATTTTAGTTTTTTATAAATAATTTCTGTAATAATTGGTATATTGTCACAATATTTGGGTGGGGGGGTTCGTGGGGTAAAAAATTTAAATCTGCTCTCATTTTCATTGCAAAATGTAGAGGGCGCCACCTGCGGCATATTGTATCCATTTAAAACGTAATAACTTTTTTGAGACACACTGTATTTAAGTTTTAAATAAAAATTCTTATTCTCCAATGTTTTTTACCTAGAAAAGGTATACCTGGTAGGAGTTGATTGGAGCAGCCGTTTATGAGTAATCTGGATATAAAAAATTCATTCCGTATATGGACACATATGCTTCTGTAATTTGGGTGTTATTCTTGTGGCAATTCAATGCAATGGTGCATCCACTTTTGGACTGAGGTAAGTTGGGTTAGATCGCCCTCAGAAATGTGTGGTAGCGTTTTTTCCGCACCTTTTAGAGACACCCTGTATATAACTATAAGAATTATTAAGTTGATTTTAAATATTTAAATTTAACAACGGTGAATTATTCTCTTCTAGTTGGTCATTTAAAATAAGGTTTAATTTGTTTAATTTATTTATTTCTAGGTTTTCTAATAAATTTAATTTTTTACTCTTGTCTTGTATATGTAGTATGTCAAACTTATTATTGAATTTATGTTTTTGTTCAATACAGTGGTTTGCATATGTGGAATCTGTTTTTTGTAATTTATAACTTCTTTCATGTTCTTTTATGCGTGTGGAAAAGGATCTACCAGTTTGTCCGATATAAGCTTTTCCACACTCGCAATTTAACTTATAGACCCCAGATTTTAAATTTTTGTCAGTTTTAGCTTTATTATTTTTAATGTGATTCTGTAGTTTGTTGTTTGTACGAAATGAAATTAATGTGTTTGTTGTTTTTTGTAAATATGTTTTTATTTTTATGGAAGGTGTACCTATATAAGTCACAGAGGCAAATTTTGATAAGTAAGTTTGGGGAACTATAGGATAAATTTTGGATATGATTTTTGTTTTTTGTTTTTTATGAAGGAGATTATTTATTAATTCTTTTGAATAACCATTATTCTGAGCTATGGTGTAAATTCTATCTAATTCTTTATCAAAATTTACACCATATAAATTAAATAAATTAAACAAATTAAACCTTATTTTAAATTTAATGACCAACTAGAAGTGAAAAATTCACCGTTGTTAAATTTAAATATTTAAAATCAACTTAATAATTCTTATAGTTATATATATATTTATAAATTGTTTAATTTTATAATAACAGTAAACAATCAGTTTTCAAAAAAAAATTTTAATATTCTTAATCATATTGTTATGTATATATATATTAAATATTACATTAAATATATAAGTTACTCCCGCTCTTAACCTAATGTCACAAACTCCCCCCTCTTCATTTAGGAAAAGACATAAATAAGAACGTCTACAAATATTTTGTATTATAATATTCATCACCTGATGAAGCCCTAGTAGGGTGAAACAATTGTAGTAAATTGAATAAAACTGTTTTGAACTCAATTTGAATTTATTTCAATTTTTACTTGTAAATTATGGAGTTTCAACACGTATCTCCGTCTTCAATCAATTATCTCACATCATTCATTATTTTTTCACATGCAGCACTATTTATTTGCCCTGAAAGTTTTTTGATGACTTCCCATTGTTTTTTTTTTTTTTTTTGAAAAATTCGCACCATTAAATCTCTTTTCAGCATATTATTTTTTGTTATATTGTAGTTTGTTCTGCACTTCTTTCCTTAAACTTTTGCAAATTCCTCTTAGGATTTCTACTTGAGAGTATGTATCCTTTGCACGTATTTTCATTTTTTCATTAAGTCCTTTAGTCGGCCAACCCTCTTCAATATATATTTTCTTGCTAATAGCTTTGTACACTTTACCATGCAAATATAAGATTTCCCAATGTTCAAAGTTCAAATCATCATATTCTATTTTAGAGATTTTTTTACTTAAAAACGCATAAACCAAAATAATAAAACCATTAATGAAAAGGCTTACGCTAAAGTTCACTTAAAACTTCCATTTTATGTTTGATGATACAGTGAAATCTCCTTTGGCCGGACACCTTCGGGACCAACAAATTGGTCCGTTTAAGGGAGTTGTCCGCTCAAGAGAAAACAAAGGCAATCAATTCAAGTTTTAGTTATAATGATTAAAGTAACGTTTGCTCATAGAAAATAACATTTACTTAACTTCAAATACAATAATTCATAAACTATAAGTAATAATACATGTATTATATCGCGGCTTACACATAAATGACATACATACATATATGAAATAAATAATAATGCTAATATGTAATAACAAAGAAACTAAATATGTATGTATGTACATGTGTAGGTACATATCTTATAGAGATTTGCAAATTTATATCCAAGAGCTAATTATTTTAAGAAGTCTAATATACCGCTTTGTTTTACTTTTTGTTTACTAATGCATTTTCTAAATAAATTTCCAAATTTGCTATGAGCTGTAATGCTCCGGCATCACCATTCCTTTTTGCAAATGCTTTTAAGGATTGTGTCTTCTTAAGCGCTTCTTGATATGATTTTATCGGTTCATCGTCAATTTCTGTTTCTGAATCTTTCTCAGATTGGTCTACTGTTTCGACGTGTTCTGACATAAGCGTTGGCGCATTAATTAAAATTTCCGTTGTATCATCCTCAACTGCTACATTGTCATCCATATTAATGAAATCGTTAGCATCAGTATGAAAACCACATTCCCTTATTGCTTTAAGTATTTCTGCTAGCATTGATAGCGGCAACTCATCTTCTACATCATAGCTATCATGATCGTCGTCATTGCGTTCTAGTGAAATTCCGGACTTATGAAAACAATTCGGTATCGTAGATGAAGAAACTTTATTCCACGCATCGTGAATAAAATAGATAGCATCTAAAATGTCTATGGTTTTTGTTAATTGATAAGCGAAATCTACAGTATCAATTTTTGACAAAATGAGCTTTAAAATTGCTGTCATGTAGTAACTTTTAAAACATTTTATTATTCTCTGGTCCAGGGGTTGAGAGACCGATGTCGTGTTTGGCGGAAGAAATATTATTTCAATATTTTCAAACTTGACATCCCGTGGATGAGATGCCGCGTTATCCAGAAATAGTATAATTTTTCTTTTTTGTATACCCATTCTATGATCAAATTCCTGCAACCATTCCTTCATGATATCACAGGTCATCCACGCTTTCCTGTTTGCTCTATATGTGACAGGAAAAGATTTCACATTCAGCTTCTTGAACGCCCTTGGCTTATTTGTTTTCCCAATCATAAGCAATTTCTCTTTTTCGCCGAGCATGTTCGCACATTGTAAGATGATAACCCGCTCCTTTTGCTAATTTCTCACCGATACACTTTTCGCCTTTTAAAGATAATGTTTGGTCTGGTAACATTCGAAAAAATAGTCCTATTTCGTCGGCGTTATAAATGTCTTTAGGTTGATAGTCTTCTATAAGAAGCAGGACTTTTCCAATAAAATTTTTAACATCACTTAAATTAACATTTGCAGCTTCACCTGAAATTGCCTTGAACCTAATATTGTGACGCAATCGAAACTTTTGCAGCCAACCAATAGAAGCCTTGAAACTAATGTGGCCTAATTTTGCAGCAATTTCTTTCGCTTTTGATCTTAACCAATGTACCCGATATAGGAATTCCTTTATTTCTAGCTTCCAAAAACCACTCACAACATAATTTATCTATATTGAAGCCCCGTTTTCAAAAATGTTCGTTTTTGGTTCACATTGGCATTTGAACTCCACTGTAACATTAACTCGTTCTTTTTTTAATAATATCAGATGCTTGAGTTTTCCCCATATTAAATCGTTTTGCCAAACCACGTAGGTACACTAAGCTTTACTAAAAACACTAATAACATGCACTTTTTGTTTAAGTTTTAAAATATTTCTTCGTTTATTTGACATTTTAATGATTACATTAATATCTCTTGTCACTGCACTGTACTGATTAATACTACATGTGCATACACACTACTGTGCGTACAACTGTAAGGGAATAATAACTACGACGCAAATGTAAGCGATGATGCCACCCTGTCCGTACAGGAGAGAGTTTTGATGAATAATGTTCTATAAAGTACTGTCCGCGTCCGTTCAGGGCAGTGTCCGGCCAATAGAGTTTAAATTGTTAATAAATAGTATTGGAAGTTCATGGGACCGAGAAAATTGTCCGTCCAAAGGAAGCGTCCGTTCAGCGGAGGTGTCCGTTAACAGAGATTTCACTGTATATGATAACAATTTGTAGTTAGTTTACTGGCCAAGTATTTAAAACAAATAAATTTTAGATTTGAATATGTTTATTGTTTGTATACTGCATGGATGTTGAAATAATATTGGTTTTAATTAAGTGGACGTTACTATAAAAGAAAATTTAACTCTACTCATAAATAAATGAAAAAAATTAGGCAGTCTTCTGAAACTTAAATAATGTCTTCTACGAACTGTGATTGATACTTGAAACGTATAAGTGTTCTAGCAGAGCACACCGATCAACGAGAAGCGACAGTATAGTCGGATGCTCTTTGTTGTTTCGTGTCCTATTTTCACCTTGTCATATTTACGTGGTAAACAACCAAGTACACTACAAACATTGGAGAGGAGGCAGCATGGCAAACCAGAGAGCACGTGGCATTGGTGACTAAACAACCACGCTGGCCTTGCCCACCGAAGAAATAGGGACACGCTTTTAATGTCGGTTCTCGTTGATCGTTATTTTCTGGTTTTGGGATGCAGGTACTGCCATACATAAGGCTAAGCCAACCGTTCCATATTCTGTTAACGAACAAACTCGAATTGTTGATTATAGGAGGCGTGCTTTATCTGTATTATATTCAAAAATAACTTGATCATTTAATATACGGTCTCTAAATTTATCATTTTTGTAGCCAAGCAATTTTGTAGTAATTTATTTACATAATTTCTTTAAAATTGCTTTGATATTTTGTTGTCAAATGTAGATATCGGAAATAATTTAAAAAATGCAATATCACTGTCGGAAAAGCAAAAGAAAACTCTTAATTTTCATAATTAATCTAATATTCTAGTATGTATTTTACAGTATTTATTTATCACTCGCATATTTGAATTCACAGTTTTCGGTAAAAATAAATATGTATAACCAATATGCTCCAAATTTAAGCCTCTTACAAAATGTTAAGAACCTAGTTGATATACATTTTTCTTTAAATACCAGATATGTGCAAATGTATTTTTAAATAATTATGTAGTTAAAAGATCCATTGGCCGAAGTTTAAATATATTTAAGTATAATTGTTTTAATATCTAACTTATATAAAAGAAGAGATTTATAAGGAAAATAAACAAAAATAAATTAAAAGTAAATACGTATAAACAACGAAATTATCAAATGGCTTCAGAGAATTATAATAGAGATTTTTTAGTTGTATAACGTATTAACAATCCAATTGCTGTATATTTCTCTTTAAAGACCAGTCATATGCAAGTGTATTATTAAATAATAATGGGTGTTAAAAAATCCATTATCCGGAGTTTAGTATAGTTTTAAGTAAAATTGCTTTATTATCTTGACCTGTACAAGATATTCACATGTATATTGTATATTAAAATACAAATATCATCAGAAATCATTTTTGTGCACAATTTTAAGTTTAGAAGATGTTAGAAGCTTAGCTTTTTTGAATTTCGTTACACTGACTTTTGCATTATATAACCATCATGTCATATATAAATAATAAATTATCTGTAATGATCATTAAAATTTCTCCTGTACCTTCTAACTAAAATTACAGTGTTATAAATTAAGACATTTTATAACCAATATGGGGTTTATAAAGTGAACCGTATAGGGCTGAAATAGAAAAATAAATCTTGTAATACAAGTCTAAATACGAACACCTATTATTAAAAAACCTAGCAAGGGGAACGTTACCCACCGCCAATACACATGTCAACATCAATGATACATTAGTGTGAAAAAGATTTTTCAAGTTTAACATTAATGTGTGGGTTAAATTAGTTTCTTATGAAAACTGTAATTTCTTCCTTCTACGGAAAAGAGAAAATATTTTAAATATTTAAAATGCCTCCATCTACACAAACAACCTAATCTATTACAAAACCCTTTAAATTGCTATTTATTGTATATGCTTTCGTGACACTAAGTGATCTTTTAAATACATCTTGACAAGTTGAACTTAGCAACGGGCTGAAGTTAGCTCTACAATTTTCTATCGTAAAAATCAAGTTGGTTGACAACATCAAGCTGGTAAAATAATCCGACGTGGCGCGACAACAGACAAATAATCTTGTATTATTTTGATTATTTGCTGTCGTTGAAAAAGTATATAGTATGAAATCAGTTTTATGAACTCGTTAGTCACTCATTTTACTAAATACTCGCTCCGCTACGCTTCGCTCGTGATTAATAAAACTTCTGACTAAAATGATCTTTATAAAACTTCCTATTCAGATACTGGATTACGGTTGCAAATATGGGCGTATAGTCTAATTGTCTAGTATTCCAGTCTACTCGTTTAATTTACTAAATACTACGTTTTGCCATTATACGTTATATTCTGATTTTCTTTGAAACAATAACGATTTATGGAGGAGTTACGTAGGTCGTGGGATAAAAGTAGAATGTATTGAAGGAAATTGTTATTTGTTAAATCAGTGTTTGGAATTCCAGGTTATTCAAATAAAGATTTAAATCAGAAAATTGATTTATTTTTCCGATGATCTTTTCAAAAATTTGTACAGCAAGTCGCACATTTTGATTAAAATATTTTAGTACAGAAATTTTAATCATAGCCACATATAAATTTCGACTTATTTTATTTAGGTATTTCTTGACCAAAATAAAGAAACTCGTTTAAAAAAAATATAAGATTATTCAACTAATTCTTCAAAAATATTATTATTATAACGTAACACCGTTAAATAACTTTTATTAGTGTTCTTTTCTCTTGCTCCTCGATGTTATTTCTATCTTGTGTTTCCATATCGAGAATTTGGTAAATTTTTTTTATCTTAATAATTATTAATAAAGTCGATTAAATGGAGATATGGCTGTTTGTATATATACAGTGTGGAAATAAAGTAACGGATAGAGCCATTAATTTCGTTAATATTAATTTTTTGAAAAAAATCTCGAGGGGTATAGCGATTTTAACTAAAGACAATATTTTCATCGCATTTTAAGTTTTTTACTTCATTTGTTTTTCATATTATGACGTCATCGACATTTTTTTTAAATGACAACCTATAATTTTTTTAATTGATTTCGATAGCACTTTCAATTCCCTATGATGAATGAATTTAGTTTTAATGTGAATATTAACTTTGAATGGAGTAGATAGTAAATTTATAATTCGGTTTTTCAATATTTTTATATTATATACAATAAAAGCCATTTTTATAATAAAAACCAATTTGCCGTTAACTTTTCCATCAAATTTATGTGACTAAATTCGTTTAATGAATTTTTAATATTTGAAATTTAAGACTCTTTTTCTCAATTTTTTTCAAATATAACATTTTAAAAATTTTATACCATTAGATAAGGAATTGAAAGTACTATCGAAATCAATTAAAAAAAATAGAGGTTGTCATTTAAAAAAAAAGTCGGTGACGTCATAACCTGAAAAACAAATGAAGTAGGATACTAGAAATGCGATGAAAATATTCCCTTTAGTTAATATCGATATACCCCTTCGAGATTTTTTTCAAAAAATGAATATTAACGAAGTTAATGCCTCTATCCGTTATTTTATTTCTACACTGTATATATATATTGGCCGTGAGCAGTGTTCCCCTTGACAGCTTTTTTTAAATGCTTTATCACTAGGTAATGATGCAGGCTTGTAACTAATTTTGGCGCAAGACTTCGTATATTTTGATGTATGTAAGTTACGTATAAGATCTGTATAGTGCCCATCATCCATTTTGCTTCATATGAGAAACAAATATTTATGTTGAAATTTTAAGAACTTTCTGATAATTCTTAATTACTGCACGAAATGTTAAATTCGAGTATAGATAATGATCAGAGAACAAATTTTATTCGTCAATTCAGACATGTATTGCAATTTTTTTATTTAATACCTAACAAAATTAAGATGCTTTTTCAAAATGAAAATGTCATGTACTTGTGCATTTTCAAATTCAAAATTACAAACAAAGCAAAGTGTCTTGTTCTTTTAGTCTGCTATTGCGCTTGTAGAGGGATAATGTTAAACACCGCATACAAAACTTTCACTCCATTAATCAATAGTCACCTGAAATCCATAAATGGGTGGAGACTGTGGCTCAAAATCTGAAACAAAATGCAAAAGGAAAAATTCCTTACCACAAACATTAAAAAGATATAAAAATCTATATACGTATTTCGGCAACTAAGTTGTCATCTTCAGTAGAAACCTGTAGAAAAACAGAAAAGAGTGTTAAAGTGTGTTGCCGAAATACGTATATAGATTTTTTATATCTTCTGCATTTTTGTGGTAAGGGATTTTTCTTTTTGCATTTTGTTTCAAATTATCTGAAAAATTTTTGTTTCTGATCTTTACCTAAACCCGAATTCTGGGTAGTAATTATATATATATATATATATATATATTGTTCATATACAGGGTGTCCAGAAACTCTCCTGACAAACGAAGACCGGAGATTCCTCAGATAATTTTAATAATTTTAGTCCGAAAATGCTTCCTAAGGTCATAGGCGTCCGTTTTGGGTAGGTAAACGGTTATTTTAACGCATAACTTTTTTTTCTTTAAGTTTTAAGCATTTGTGACACTAGATTATTAAATTTTCAGGTATTCTAGTACTAAAAGGTACTCTTACTTTAAGTCGGTAGGATACACCGTTTTCTAGAAAAATCGATTTGAAAATTTTTCGTTTTTTCGTCATTAAAATTCAATTTATTACTTTTTGCACTAGTTCGCTCTGAACTGCCAACAGAAATAAAACCTACGTTTTTAATTGTCAAATTGTTGTCAGTTCGCGAAGTTGAAAAGACGAAAAAACGAAAAATATTCAAATCGATTTTTCTAGAAAACGGTGTATCCTACCGACTTAAAATAAGAGCACCTTTTAGTACTAGAATACCTGAAAATGTAATAAATTAGTGTCACAAATGCTTAAAAGTTAAAGAAAAAAAAGTTATGCGTTAAAATAACCGTTTACCTACCCAAAACGGACGCCTATGACCGGTACTAGAAATTCGCAATTCATGGAATCGATTTATCTCTGGAGGATAAATAAGCATACCAGTTTTTGTTTTTCTAAATAGAAGCGTTCGGGAGATATTAAAAAAAAACTAATTACCAGGCGCCATTTTCTTCAAAGAGCTCTAGCTCCCTTAGGAAGCATTTTCGGACTAGGGTGAATTGAGTTAAATTGTCTTAAAATTATCTGAGGAATCTCCGGTCTTCGTTTGTCAGGAGAGTTTCTGGACACCCTGTATATGTATATGTAGACAATTATATAAACTCTTATTTTTAAACTATAATTTAATATCACATATTTATATCTTTGTATACAAAAAATTATTTTTATGTTTATTAACTTTTAGCATAGTATAGATATTCTAATTTTGTGTTCCTTTTTATAAGAACACATACATTTATTTTTGTATTTTAGTGTGGTTCATACGCTTTGTTTTTTAATTATACTTCTAACATACTATAGATAGTTTTAAAGACTTATTTATTATTGTATAAAGAAATACAGAAGATTAAGTATCAGTGGCCTAGTAGATCTTAAAATATTTAATAAAGAAATTGTATATTTTTTGTACATCTAACTATGGTTTCAATAAAGGTGTTGAAATTGTAGTTTATCTTTTCATGATTTTTCCAAGTTCCTTAGCCATGTAGTGCACAATGTTGCAATGATGAGGCTAATTTACTCATGTTTACATAAACCGAGAAGGCTGTGGGTGTGTACTACCAGGCAATAGAATTAGAGCCATCTTGCATATGAAGAAATTTATATAACAAGTCGTTCGGATTTAAACGTATGCGCTGGTCAAAAATAAAAAGAAATATTCCGGTAGATGATTGGAAAAAGGTAATAAGTACAAATTTTGTCATTAATATGTCAGTTCTCGAAAGTATGAATTTTAATAATAAATTTCATTTTCACAAGTCATATTCTGCTTGCAACAGGTGATCTTCAGCGATGGATCTCGACATGTAGCAATAACCGAGAGGGTTAATTTCGTTAGACGAAGACCCAGTGAACGTTATAATGATGAAATTATGCAGAAAGCACCACCCACCGTCAGTCATATAGTAGTTCTGAAAGATAATGATCACAAGCATTGGCAAAAGAATGCACAACTGCAAGTAATGATAAAAACTCGTTAAACTATAAATTAACTAGAATGCGAGGGGCATTCAATGTATTCTTGGTATTGAGGTAACAAACTAATTAAGTGGGTACGGACATGACCGGTTTAAATTACGATGAAGTTACAACGGAGCAAAGAAATAATGTAAACAACACTCGCTTACTGAATAGCACCAATTCATATGGTGAACTGCAACATCTGTTTACGCCCGAGAAGTGCCAGAGAATGACAGCAAAAAATGCCCATAAAATAAGGAATGTATGAGTAAAATCCTTTTTTCATCGGCGTAGCTAGGAGCGTGAGGGGGTTTTAAAATTTATTATATTTACTTTATATTTCGCAAGAGAAATAAAATTTTCATTCATACCTAGTTAGTTTCGTTTTTTCATTGTTTTGACTGTTAATTGCGTACTTCGTAATTTTTGTAATAGTCTGTTTAATACCGGTTTATTGAATCCACTTTTCCCAATTATCTAGACGTAAGTGTGCACTGGATTTCGTTTAGTTTCAATAACATACGCGTACATTTTATATCATTTATTTAGATCTAGAACGTTGTTTATGTTATTTTTTCTGATATGAAAATGAATTGTCAGTGATTCCGAAATTTATTACAAAGCCTGTAAAATATCGTTACAGAATGCCAAATTATCGCACGTTCGTCACTTAGCTTTGCTAAAACATACACAGAAATAGTTTTTATGCAGAGAATTTCGATAGTTTACAAAATTTCGTTACATGTTTAAATGACGATGCTTGAAGTATTTCTGAGTGCAAGGAACTAACACAAATCCCAAATTTAAAAAATCAGTTTTTATTCCTTCAGGAACACTTTCGAAATTTGCTTAAACTAATCACATATTTTGAAAATCGAAATCTCAAATTAAAAGATGGATTAACCACATTAGACGTGGGCTATTAATAATTTCAAAAGTATTCTAAGTGTCTTCGGATGTGGCCTTCGGCAAAAGTTAGACGCAGTTTTTAATAGAAATCCAGATTTAATAACATTGCGGCAATTGTGTATGCTAAATACGCTGAAATAAAAGAATATTTCGAGTACGCACCTATAACCAGTTGCGATGTAGAAAGGACGTTTTGCTATCTACAAGGATGTACTCAATTCAAAAAGAACAAGTCTTACAGAAGAGAAAATGAACAAATAATAAGGTATTTTGTATTTTATAGATCAGCCACTTATCCAATTATATAAATAAAATTAAAACCTCTTTAAAAATACAACATTTCAATAGTGCGCCCATGGGCGATGAGTCATCAACCGTACGTGTCCGTGCTCTAGTAATAACTATTAAATTATTATATCACCTGAGGTTATAAATATAAAATTTCACATAATTATGATCATTATTTCTCTAGTAATCCTAAGTGAAAGACGATCGCAATGACTGACTCGATAGTGTTGAAGAAGATGTGAATTTATTACAAAACAAGGAAAGAGGCAAAACATTATTCCCAAAGAGATAGTGGCTGTTTATCACGATTCTGCACCTTCATTATCTACAGTTCAAAAGTGGTCAAGTGAATTTAAGAGGCAGGGAGAGCGTTGCTCGAGCGGTACCGTTACTGCCGCTACAGTAGAAAATGTGAAAAACTTTTACTGGAGGATGCCCGAAATTGAAATATTAGCAGAGATGACTAAGCTATCCGTTGGTACACACTATTTATCACCATTTTAACCTGTCAAAAGGCAGTGGAAAATGGATGCCTCGAATACTCAGTCAGCGAGTGAGTGCTGCAGAGATTCTTTGGAGCTCTCTTGTGAAGATTATACGAGTGTTTTCGACAGCATTGTTTTAGTAGGTAGCATTCTGTGCAATGACATAAGGGTGCTAACCATTCTAAGATACTCCATCTTGCTGATTGAGGACATGAAAAAAGGCGGAAAAACTTGGCGCTGATGTGTTGCTACTTCACGACAGCGCTCAGAGTTAACATTGAAAAATAAAAATTAATTAAATTTTATGTGTATTCTTTTTCACACTGATACCGAGAAAACATTGAAAGTCCTTCGTATAAGTAATAGTTTATAGAATATGGTGCCAGCAGATTGCCTGAGATTATATATGTTAGTACGGTAAGTAGTGAAATTAAAAATTCTAGGTATATATTTATTGCAGAGGAACAGTCTGTGTTAGGGATAACAGTTGTTTGTCTTGTTTCATTTGTTGGAATAAATATTTACTTTTTAACACAAAAATCAATATCTTATGATAATATTCATTATTTTTTTTTTATAAAATGACTCCCACAGGGTAAGAGGTTGGTTTGATATATAACTTGGTTCGCATACTATTAGATGGCGCTAACGTAATCTGTGTTGTTATAAAGTTTCCTTCCTGTGAATAAATAATCTGTAGTCTCAAGTCATTGTGACAGTAATTCGATGTTTGACAGTTACTTAAGCAGAAGTCTTTCGAGCATCAGTGAAAAATCAATAAAATTGGAATTCGTGGTGTGATTCTTTTTCTGGAAGGGAAAACAGCGAAGGAAATTTATGAGAGGATTTTACCTACATTGAGTGACTCATGTCCTTCTTATGAGATTGTTCGACTTTGGGTAAATGAATTTAAGCGAGGCAGAACAAGCACTGAAAATGCACCACGACCTATACTTAATTCACGTTAAGAATGCAGTAGATAGCGCAACAATCGGTGTCTGTATGACACTGGCACAATCATAGAAATAAACAATGGCGGGTGGTTTGAAATATAAATGTCAATTTTATTCTCTTAACCTCAAACTTCCACTTCAAATTATTTATTTGTAAAATAACTACAACAAATTCAAATTATGTTTTCAAATAATGTACCTATAGCTTCCTATATATAATTTTTTCAATGTAAATCGCTCGCGCGTAACAGCCAATCTGTTAGCAGAAGCCACAGGCTTCTCAAATGAGCGCGTTCACTTCATTTTGCATAAAGAATTGCATATGAAAAAACTTTGTGCAAGATAGGTGCCGCGTCTACTTACTCCAGAACAAGAGCAAATTTGCATGCGAATACGTAATAACAATTTACAAATGTTTGAGAAGAATGCAGTAGATTTTTTACCTCGTTTAGTGACAATGGACGAAACCTGGATACATCACTGTATCCCCTAATTGAAATAGCAGGTCCAGTCAATGGATGGCACTTGGAGAACCGGTTCTGAAAGAAGCAAAATGCGTTCCATCTGCTGGAAAGGTGATGGCCTCAGTTTTATGGGACGCAAAAAGATTTCTCCTAATTGACTATATCAAAAAGGGAAAAACCATTACCTAAGCATACTATGCATCACTTTTGGGCCGTTTAAAGGCGACAATGAGAGAAAAGCCCGGGAATGGCCAAAAAAGGTGTTTCACCATGATAATGCCCCTATGCATTCATGCCGTGTAGCTTAGCAAAAATTGATCGAGTTAGGATTTGAGCTGCTTCCGCATCCTGCGTATTTTTCAAATCTATCTCCCTCAGACTACCATCTATTCCCGAAACTAAAAACTTTCCTGGCAGGACGAAAAATTGGGTCAAATGAAGAGGCCATGCAGGAAGTTAACCAGTATTTTCAAAGCCTCGAAGAAACTCGTTTCCGCGAAGCAATCACGAAGCTGGAGAAATGTTGGGGCAAGTGCGTTGAACTTCGAGGGGACTATGTCGAAAAACAAAGTACATTAATAAACTTAAATTGTTTGCTTTCATATCAAACCGAGTTAATTATCAAACAAAACACACGACTAACTCTGCATATAGCGATACCACAGATTAAGAAGATTAGAGATAGCCTATGTATATGGAGCAAATATAAGGGAGATTATTGACAGATAACTGGTGTGTGTGTCAAGTGGAACGAGCGGATAAGCGCGTTTTTCAAATAAAATTTATTTTCTCAGGTGCGAATTACAAATCTATTTCTATATTCGCGCATTTTTGTAGAACGATCTACAATAGTATATTTCATTGCATACCTGAAGTCGTTACCAATTTGTAGCAACTCTTGTTTAAATGTAAGCGCATGAAAATCGGAAATCAACGAAAGAGCTTAAATAAGTAGGTAAATAATGATAATCAGGCGCGCACATGGGGGAGGGGGGTTGTTTAAATCAGGCAAATTGGCCTAATACATTTATAGAATCCCAAAATTATTGCCATGTAAGGATATTTACATCAATCAGCCGATTCATGCAGATTGGTGCAATGTTACCGGTGTCTGTCGCTTCGAGCGAATGTTCATTTTCCACGCTTCGAAGACTGAAAACATACTTAAGAAGTAAAACCAGAGGAGAAAGACTCAATGGTCTAGCTCTCCTAAACGTTCACAGGGATGTAGAAGTGAAAACTAAAGACATTTTAGATTCAATGGCCCAAAATAAAAGAAGATTAGACCTCAAGCTTGTTCTCTAAATTTTAGTTAATATGCTAAAAAAATTAAATAAATTTATAAAAAAAAATTTAAAACCCCCGGAATTTTTTTTCTGGGTGCGCGCTTCATAATAATAAATAATCATCAATCAGGTATTTTACTGCATAGTGAATGCGATTACAAGTCCAATATCTAATGTAATAATCAAGACAAGAGATATAAGTGAACACAAATGTTGCACACTTTACAAATTAGTTCAAACAGAAAATGTTATTTGGGCGCGTTCTCGTTTATGTAATTACCTGCCACCTGGTATTTTTGGCTGCTGCCATATGATAGAATTATACAGATGAAATCAAATAAACAATAATAGTACAGCATTGTTTTTCTGCATTATGTTTCGGCGTAGTTCTTTGTGTAAGTTCAATATTATAATACATTTATTTCTGGACAATACCTTTATAATAATAATAATAATAATAATAATAATAATAATAATCTTTATTGTCCAACAGAAGAAATTCCAATTACAGGACAAAAATTAAATATACAGTACATAATAGTAATCTAATAATATAAGTTTGTCTTACTTTCCTAGTAACTTTCTCAAAACTTTGTGTTACACTGGTGTTGCGATGTGTTAATGTGCATGTGGATCAATACGTTCACTAGTGAGCATAGAATTTTTCTGTTCAATAAAATGGCGACCGCTCCACATGTTCAGAGTGAGCGTATAATCATTTGTATGCAATCACTGAACAGGCCTAACTTATTTTCTTTTGGTATTTGCTTTATCATATAAAAAAGATTACTACTATTATTGCAAGGTCATAATTAAATTATTCAGACAGCACCTTATAGAATTGTTTTATTCATTTTAAACTCATATCCGAAAATCAACATGACTTTTTCCCAGGTAAATCAACAGATTTAATTTCTTAAGCAATGTTTACATTTCGATTGACCACAATCTTCCCTAAGTTTGCTAATAGACTTGTCTAAAACGTTTGATTGTGTTGACCATTTAATATTACTGCATAAGCTTAGTAGATATGGTATCGGTTTGAAGTGGTTCGAGTCATATTTGTCGGGAAGGAAACAGATCATGAACATCGAAGGGAATTTTTCTTGTAGCACTGGTGTACGTATGGGTGTTCCACAAGCTCTGTCCTGGGGCCAACGTTATTTTTGATTTGTATCAATCCGTGCGTTCAGGGAGTTACGGCGCCGCTAGCGCTGAGCTGTGCTAGGTCGAGCGGTGTCCTGAACGCGACTGCTGACTGCCGGCACTGGAGCTAGCGGTCGCCATCTTGCCTAGCGAAAATAAATTTCGCTTGATGACCTAGCGGCGCTAGAAAGAAGTGGGGATAAGCGGTGAATATTCAAATATGAATTTAAAAATTCAAACCCGCGGATTAATGAACACATTAATTTATTAATTGTAGTAGTAAATATCATTTTTACAGTTGATGTTGTACTTGTTGTTATATTTAATGTTATGCGAAAGTTATAGGTAAATTTATCATATAAAATAGATATTGATAAGTACTATTATATTCTGTTTTCATATAAAGTGAATATCTTTTTTCTACTTGAAATAGATTATTTATTTCTAATAAACAAACAACTGTTAGTGAATCCTAAGTAATATATAAAAATAAATTTGTCTCGAACCAGTGGCGGTAAAAGAAAGCGGTTAAAATTCAAATTTGAATCTTTTGAATAATACGATCAATAAAAACTTCAATTATGTTGCACAATAGATCTTAAATAGTGCCTAATAAGTCTTTTTGATATGTTTATATAGGTATTGAAATGTATTTTGAAATAGATATAACTAACAAGTAATGTCAAACAGCATAATTCCTTCTAATTTGGCACTAAATTTAATCAAAAATATTAAGAGCTGCTACTGAAACTAATGAGCTATATATACAATATTGTTTGTTTTTGGGCCTTATCTTCTTATTATATTTTCGTGTTTTAAAATACATTAGTATTGTATGCATAAGTATAGATAGCTACATAGTCTATTAGGTAAAGTAACTTAAGACTTTTACACAAGATCTACCATCAGATTCCAGTACGATAAATGTTGGAATAATATTGCTTCTTCAACCACAACATTAAAACAAACACACAATGTTATCAGTTTATGTCATATTTATTTATCAATAGGATAGGCGATATATTTATTTATTTATACACTTATTACAAAGTAGCATTCAAAAAATACATCAATTAATTAAAATTGAAATGAACAACTATTCACAGTGCCGATAAATATCTCAACCAACACTGCTAATATAATAGTGTTAATCGTTACATCATCTTCAACTAAAACCTCAAAACATTCCAACGAATTTGCTAACATCAGATTTCAATAAGTTAAATATTGGAAGAATATTGTTTTTACAACTACAGTAATAAAATAAATACACAAAGTTATTTGTTCGTAATAAATTTATGTATCAGTTATAATTCTGTGGTTATACCTACTCTTACTGCAACATTAGCATTCAGAAAATTCATCAACTAATTAAAATTTAAATGAATACTGTTCACAGTGCCGATAAATATATCAATCAAAACTGCTGATATAATATTGATAATAGATTACGCCAACTTCATCGAAAACTTCCACATAATCCATATAATAATACACTGTAAAATGTAGTATTAAATATTTAATACTACATTATACTTTATATTATAGTAAATAATTTACCATCTCCTCGGTCAATTCTAAAATAAGGATTTTATATTGCTATCATATATTAATTACAAACCAAATACGTTGACTTTATTTTTAGTTTAGATTTTAAAAGTACGAAAAGTACGCATGTCCAAGCAACAATTTTAAAATGTACTACTGTGACCCGTTCAATGACTTCAGGCGCTGGCCACAAGCTCTAGCGGTATACGCTTCCAGCGCCGTAACTCCCTGAACGCACGGAATGACTTCTCCAATTGTCTAATTGGTACTGCTATGCCGATGACATAAATTTTGTAATTTCATCGAATAATTTTGACAATGTTATTAGTGCTGCTGAGGTGGCCATGTTTAAAGCAAATAAGTGGGTAAAGTTTAATAGGATCATCGTGAATATCGAGAAAGCACAGTGTATGCTTTTTTATAACGAAAGGAAGTTTAACATTAACATTGCTTTCATTCAGCAGGCGGATCGGGAACCGATCCCGCTCCAACCGTTCACTTCACAACAGTTGAGTGTACGCTGGACAGGACCGCTCACCTTTATGTCATCGTCTGTCATCTGTACTTTTCATTGCTGCCATATGTTAAAATTATAGAGATTAAACCGAATTAACAATAATAATAAATTGTTTTTCTGCATTAAGGTTTTACATAGTTTTTAGTGGAAGGGCTGGTTTTCCAACCCCTAATAAAATACTGAGTGAACTCCAATATTATAATACATTTATTACTGCACAATACCTTTAATTTGCTGTATTTTACTTTTCTAGTAACTTTCTTCAGAAGTATGTATTAGGTTGGTCTTGGAATGAATTAATGGCGCATGCGTACTGAATACGCTGACCAAGTGAGCATAGAATTTTTCCGCTCACAAAAATGGCGACCGCTCCTGAACATGTTCAGAGTGAGCGCTCGTCTACGGGACATGATCACTGAACAGTTGCGCAACTGTTGTGTCTGCTGAATGAAAGCATTAACTCAAGGTTTACCATGGCTGAGTCACAAAGTGATTTGGTAAGCAGTTCTAGCTTGCTCGTTGTCATTAGATTTGTTTTTGTTTCGCTAAGAACGATTCCAGAACAGTTCACGTCATGCGCAGAAATATGTTAAGTGTTCGAGTTTCCGGAACTGTTCTGGAACTAAAAATTTCGTGTTTTGGTTTCTGATTGTCAGTTCTGGAACCGTTCTAGAACTGTAGAACTAATTCGGGATAAAGGCATCGAATCGTTCGAAACCGTTCCCAGACCGTTCCGAACGGTGTACTATGACGCATACAGTTCTGCGCAGTAACAGAACTGTGTTAGAACCGTTCGTAATATTAAACCCGAACAAACCTATTGTCTATAAGGGTGTAAAGTACACATAACGACATGGTTAAATATCCATGTCTCAACTCTAAAATATTAATTTACTCCCTTGATACATAAATAACTATAACATAGGGATGCAAACTGCAAGTCTCAAATAAATTACATTAAGTCAGCTGGCTGCTTCTTTAGATGCAGCCTCAGAGTTTACATCAAAATCCTTATTAGGTGTCCTATACCTAAGCGATTAATTAAGGTGTCCTATATATACTAGGGTATATCCATTTAGCAGCACACACTATGAAAATTTTATGTGAATACGATTTTAACATTTATTTATGTACAGAAACATAAGCTGTTTTTACTCTAATATCACTGCTGCAATAAAGGCACCGACTGGGCTTGGCGCGGGCCTGACTACGAGTGCCTAATTTAATTTCAAATACAAAAATTAAAGCACGTTTAAAATACATATCTCAAACTGTTTGTTTATACACCATTTAAAAGTTTAATTAAAAAGAATTTTAGATGAGGGTGCAGATTATCGTTTTCCGCTTTGTCATTTATATTGTGCATGACTTTAAATCGCTATTACACTCTCATTAAACGTAATAAATATGCAGACTCCCTCTTTTATTTTCTATGACTACCTTATTAAAATACATTATATGGATGATTGTATTAAACGTGTCCCCGTTGTTTTCAAATTGCATATTTCCGTTTGGCAGATTTAAAATAAATAGCAATCCACTGAGGCGCTCGCTTAGTGCTACCAGCGAATTGATAGTTGGTTCTGCATCATCTCCAGTTTCGGTTATTTTGTGTGCACACGCAAAATTTTAAATTTGTGTCAAAAATTATTTTGCGTTAATTTCGTAATTTTTATTGTTTTGAACATTTTGTGAAGCGACATTCCCTTTGGACCACGATCCACATATATTATTTGGCATGTATATATATTATGTATAATATAATTTTAAGGATAGAAGGAGAAAGTTATTTTCGAAGATATACGTATTTATGTATTAAGCATTCCAGTGAATAATATGATAAAACATAGTTTTTTTCGTAATAAACCTTCAATCTAATTAAAAAATTGGAATATTGTAGAGCAAAATAATTAAGGGAAAGGGACAGCCAATGTTTCATGCAAGCATGAGCAAAATTTACGTAATTAATTTCTATTAAAATTAAAATTTGTAATCGTCAATCAAAGAGAATGGTCGGCTAATATTATTAAAACTGATTAACTCATCAATCTTGTACAAGACGATTTTAGTAATACAACTGTAAGTTTTTAATGGCATCACGCTGTAAAGAATGCATTCTGCTTGTACATGTTTGTATATAATCATCTATATAATTTATCTCGATTATAACCAGAATATTATATTTAATTTTATTAAATTTAGATTAAGAAATTCACATAAATAAAAATAAATTGTGTTAAAAAAAATCAGTAATTAATTGATTACTCAAGTAAAACCAAAAATAGAAACGACACAATTACATATTCATATTACCAAATATCCCCAATCATACCAAAGATCGAAGGTTATCATTTTTATAAACACTTATTCCATAAATTATAATTTTAACTATGGCGTGGGTGAATAATCAAATATAAAAATTTAATTATATTGTTTTACAGTTGAACTCCTTTAACTCGAACCACCCAGAGTCCTAGAAAAAGTTCGAGTTACAGAAATTTCGAGATAGAAAGATGTTTAATTTCAGTAATTTATTTAACACTATGTACTATACAAATACATACATAGATATTGTACATAGAATTCATATATGTACACAGTTATATATTGAAAACTAAATTGAACTACTACTATACATGAATTTAACTTATTTTAGAAATGTAATCAGTAATAAATAAATTTCTGTTGAGCATTAATTGATATATCTTTTCAGTTTTATTGACTAAAAGCGTAAGTAATATCAGAAGTTTTCTCGTTCACAATAAAATAATTCTTCAAAGTATTAAACGCTTGTACGACCTATGTATGTGATGGCATTTCTACAATTTTTTCATCACTTTCTTCAACTGTTTCATCATTCACAGTAGTTGATACACATTCATGTATGTCCTGGTCTGTGGGATAGTCTCTAGTTAAGAGATTGCAGTCTATTTCACGAAAACCATCGAACGATACATATATATGCTGTATATTCAGCAACTCAGTACTCGTATGAAAATCTTGCCTTAATTCAAAAAGTAATTCTTCATTTCCATCGCGCAACCTTTGTCTTAGCTGAACAAAAGGAATTGTGTCTTCATCATCTTCCCTAGGAAAACTAGCCGTCTTAAAACAATTATGAATAGTTTTTTGACTAACATCTGCATTCCATGTCAGGGCAATCAATCTCTTTGACACAATCTAAGAAATATTGTAGGCGACATTTCGTTCTCTAAAGCGTTTAAGATTTTTTTGAGAATCCTGCGTTTGTAGTAATCCTTTAAATTTTTTATGATACCTTGATCTAAGGGCTAAAATTTACTGGCGTTTGGTGGAAAAAATTGAAGACTGTAGCCTTCAAGTTTTTCTGTAATGCGGGATGAGCAGGGGAGTTATCAATAAACATTAATTTTTTTCTACCTTCGTTAAAAAATTGTGTGTCTAGCTTAGTAATCCATTTTTCAAAGATATTAGAAGTCATTCATGCCTTTGTATTGCTTTTGCAATGTACTGGAAACCACTTTACTCCTTTAAAGCACCTATGCTTGGCACTCCTACCGATTACTAGAGGCTTTAATTTTTCTGTGCCGTTCATATTTGTTGCAAGGAGACACGTACCGCCTTCTTTGCTACGTTTGCCACCGTAACACTTATCACCATCGAAAGCCATAGTTTTCTTAGGTAAAAATTCAAAGAATAGCCCTGTTTCATCGGCATTGAATATATAATTCTCGTCATATTGCTCCAAAAGTCTTGGTAATACATATTGAAGCCAATTATTAATTTGATTATCGTCGACAGCAGCACTCTCGCCACAAACGGTCTTATATGATATAACGTGCCTAATTAAAACAGACAGAAAATACATAATATATAAATATGCATGTGTATGTACATAATGTATAATTTTATATTTTCTTAAATTTGTGAAGCCAACCAGCGCTAGCCTTAAAATTTGTTGCACCTAAATGCTGACCATATTCCAAAGATTTTTCTTGTAAAAGTGGTCCTGACACAGGAACATTTTTATCTCTTGTAGACGTAAACCATTTAAATACAGCAGAATTTACATTTTATTCGTAACATCGGTTTTGTAAGATTACTCGTAAAACTTCGAATAGACACTTTATTTTTAATTATAGTGAATAGTGTACTTGCTGGTATATTATATTTTGTGGCTATTATTTTCTTTTTAATTCCATCATCCACTTTTTTAATATTTCAATTTTTTGTTAATTAGTTAGACTTTGAAGTTTTCGTAGAGGAGACATACTTAATTAAAAGCCCAACATTAAACACTGAACAGATGATTTGTGCTTGTTTCGGGCGTCGCGTTTCGTGCGGGATCATAAAACCTTCTTGTTTCGGGCGTACCCCTTAGATGCAATAAAATGTATTGGATCGGTAGGATTATAGAGAAATAATAACTAATAATCTTACTTATATACAGTAGATATTTTTTATTTCTTAAATTTTACATTTGGGATCAGTGGCGGCCCGTGATTTTTTGGGACGGGAGGGCACCGGGGGTCTGAGTGTTTAATATCAAAAATTAAGTACAGACAAAAAATAAACTCAATATGCTATTTAATTAACTTGTTTGAAAATAAAATCCATCCGCAGTTCCTTACGATCAGCAAAATAATTAATAACTCATTCATTGAAGTTTGTTGTTGATGTCAGTAATTGTTTTTCAATGGAACACATTGTTAAGGCACATAGTCTGCTTTCCCGCATGGTATTTCTAGAAAATGTTTTTATTCTCTTCAAAGTAGAAAAACACCGTTCACTTGATTTTTTCTATTTTGGTTATTAAAAGTTCAAAAAAGCTTAAAATGAGAGACATGTTTCGTTCGAACATTTTAAATATTTGAATATATGCGGTGTTTATGTAATTATGATTAAAACGTCTATGGAAACTGTTACTTCGTACGTGTTCGGACGTCTTCGGAATGTCAGCGGTGGCTTTGCTTTGAATTCGGCCAACTTCATATGGGTTCGGACGTCTTCGGAATGTCGGTGAAGGCCTTGTCTTGTCTTCGGGCAACTTCTTATGGGTTCGGACGTCTGCGGAATATCGGTCAAGGCCTTGCTTTGTCTTCGGCCAACTTCGTTTGTGTTCGGACGTCTTTGGAATGTCAGTAGTGGCCTTGCTTTGACTTCGGCCAACTTCGTATGGGTTCGGACGTCTTCGGAATGTCGGTGAAGGCCTTACCTTGGCTTCGGCAAACTTCGTATGTGTTCGGACGTCTTCGGAATGTCGATGAAGGCTTTGCCTTGTCTTCGGCCAACTTCGT
The DNA here is from genome assembly GCA_963170755.1 of Amphimallon solstitiale. NCBI lineage: Eukaryota > Metazoa > Arthropoda > Insecta > Coleoptera > Scarabaeidae > Amphimallon > Amphimallon solstitiale. The sequence goes on along the minus strand of OY720684.1, from coordinate 38,009,969 downwards.
GAACATTTTAAATATTTGAATATAGGCGGTGTTATATGTAATTATCATTAAAATTCAGGCTGATTTATGCAATAAATTATTTCAAATTATCAACAAAAAGGACGAAATAAATAATTGCACGCCCCCAGAGATTCGCAAAATAGCAGAAGACAATTTACAAAATCTTTCGCCATCATAGTCTCGACATATTATCAAAAACAAACTTTTATAACAGTTGTACTATTCAACCTTGGAAGTAAATTACAATAGTAGCATCAGAAAACTTATGATCCAACTCTGCTTAACAATTTATATTGTTAATTAGTAAATAAAATGTTAGCATGTGTGCTTTTTATTCTTTGTACAACTTCTATTGCACATGTTTGTTACATTAAAGGCTTACATTTTGACATTTAAATATAATTTGGTTCCATTTTTTTTTTGTTACCAACGTCAATACATCAAAATTAGCGTGCGATAAAGAAATACTTTTGCAACCAAAACGGATGTCGTAAAGTGAATTTTATAGCACCGGAATAGAAGAAAGCATTTTGCACATTACACCCACACAACCAGTCTGATAAACTGTAAGAGCTTCTGTTGAATTTTCTCGTCACGGTTTTATTGTTTTTCAAATTGTGATCTTCTAGTTTAATCAATAAATCTGGTCTAGGGAGACCTAGATTTTTTAATTCTGTCTTAATGTTACTAACGCAATTCACAGTTGCATTTGCACCGATAGAAATTACAACATACACTCACCGCTGTATATTGCATACTGGACCGCCACCGGGACCCGGTACCATAGAGTAGTGCCCCGCCGCCTACATATATACGCACGCTACCCGCGCCAGTTTCATCGCTCGATTTCTTAATACAAACGGGGCAGTCGCGCGAGATGCCCCGGAGCTTACGTCAGACTGCGATTTTTAAACGCGCTGAAAAGACGGACTGTTACTTCCGAAAACATATTATTTGTTATCAAACAAATCAGAAAAATTACATACAAATTAGGTATTTATAATTAATTTATCTGTTAAAAGAAATTTGTCACGGGGAAATTTGTCACGGGGGGGGGGGCAGTGCCCCGTTGCCCTCCCTGCAGCAGCCGCCACTGTTTGGGATACAAATTGACGTGTCATAATAATATTAATAAGCAACTTTTAAATTAAATTCAACTCTCACTCAGGGTAACAATCACACACACCGTTATGCAAAAGAGGACATTAGTGTTATCGGATGATAATACAGTTCGAAATTACTAGCAATATTTGCATATGGTTTTAGTTCAAACTATCGTGCACAATTTTACTACTTTACGAAACAATAACTAAGGATTTTTGTTTAAATATATAATATAATAATTTACTCAGTAGATATTTTTTATTTCTTAAATTTTACATTTGGGATTCAAATTGACATGTTATAATAATACTATTTACTGATACACAATCATATACAATACATCATATACATACTTTTATTATTTACAGCTTATTCAAATTTAATTACGCACATCAATTTTTTCAAAGTTTCGCCTAAGCTTACTTCATTTTGTACAAAATCGTCAACACTCTTATTTATACGACAATCTAAGTCACTGTACTTTTTTGCACGCTTTGGAGTGTTTATATTCAGCTCAGTTTGTTTTACAATAATATCGTAGTACCATATTTCTTCTTCAAGGATTTTTAGCAGTTCATAAATATTTGGATGCGCTTTTCCAACACGGTTGTTAAGTCGATGATGCCATCCTTCTACCGAATTTGTTGTGCGGTGTCGCACCCATATGAATTCATCATCGTCAAGCCATTGCTCCACAAAATAGTCGTTGAAGCTCACCAGGGCATCTTCCTGTGGGGAGCTTTCCATTATTAGAAGCCATGCCTCAGGAATATACTCTTTTGGCAAATGTGCCAGGGCTGCACACATACGAACATGTTCCCTAATCTTTGTATTTTTTTTGTAACCTGTAACTAACCCCAACTCTTGCACTTTTCGCCACAGGCATTGGTTGAAGTTAAAATTACACCCTTTGATTTTCACTCCTAAGTAAATTTGTTTGAGAGCGTTTATTACTGCCCGTTCAAAGTCAATGTGGACTTTTTCTGTCTGTCTAGAAAATATATATTTGAATTGAATTAACGCAATAAAAGTTCATAGAACACTATTAAAATTAATAGGAAAACATAACCGCTTCTTTGAGGTTTATTCTGTTTACACTTAACTAACTAATATTTGTTCTATTTCTGTTAGGCTGGTCTTTTTAATATTAGCAAGTCCTCATTTCGTTTATAATACCTATGTAATCCTAGGACACTTTTTACTCATTTTTATTTTCTGAATCGACAGAAATTCCTATTCCCAAAAGTCATGCCAAAGTAATTTACGTTTCTTACGAAAAGGTGTCACTTTCGGGGCTCAGTTCCAGGTTAACATCTCGCAGCCTTAGAAATACATCATTCAAAATTTTCATCTATATTTTGATCTAAGGGCTATAATTTACTGGTAGCGTTTGGTGGAAAAATTGAATACTGATAGCCTTCAAGTTTTTCTGTAATGCGGGATGAGCAGGGGAGTTATCAATAAACATTAATTTTTTTCTACCTTCGTTAAAAAAATGTGTGTCTAGCTTAGTAATCCATTTTTCATAGATATTAGAAGTCATTCATGCCTTTGTATTGCTTTTGCAATGTACTGGAAACCACTTTACTCCTTTAAAGCACCTATGCTTGACACTCCTACCGATTACTAGAGGCTTTAATTTTTCTGTGCCGTTCATATTTGTTGAATATTAGCAAGTCCTCATTTCGTTTATAATACCTATGTAATCCTAGGACACTTTTTACTCATTTTTATTTTCTGAATCGACAGAAATTCCTATTCCCAAAAGTCATGCCAAAGTAATTTACGTTTCTTACGAAAAGGTGTCACTTTCGGGGCTCAGTTCCAGGTTAACATCTCGCAGCCTTAGAAATACATCATTCAAAATTTTCACGTGATTTTGAAAAGCGTTCCAAATCACAATCGCATTAACAAGATACACGCACACCAGATTTTTCAATTTCACAGGAGAGTTGTGAAGCCCAAATGGCATTACTACTGCCATATATCAGTTATCATTCAGTGAGAGCAAGTAATATGCTCTTTGGCAGACATTGTGATGACAACTGTTAGTGATTATGTGGTTGATATGTAAAGTTTTCAGTTTGCTTTCATATATCAATATGTACGTAGATGACATGCTGTAAATGAGACGCATGATTTATTCAATTCCTTTAACAAACTCACAGTGAGAACATTATTAGACTTAGATGGTACAGGAAAAAAATAATTCTAACAGACTGCTTAATTTTAATTTAATTCAAACTGCCCTAAAAACTTAAAGTAAAGAAGTATTTAAAAAATAGAATTTGGAAATCTCGCACACATATTTTGATCATCAAGACCTATTACTTTTAGTCCCAATGAAAAAAATATTTTAAGGTACAAGAAGATTTCTTACATTCTAGGCTTAATTGATAAAATGAAATTGACTGAATTATTCGATATAGTCACTAAGTCATAATGACAGATTAATTTAATTACATTTATTGTATATTTGCTTAATAATTATAATATATAAATAAGTTACGAATTTTGGATTACTCTATATTATCAAAAATGTTTCGTAGACATTCAATTTGGATTCTGACATTTAATTTTTGTTTCAGGTGCTAGTCCATGACTTTTGTAATGAGCAAATAGTAATTGAATTGGATTCGCCAGTATAACAGTAATTAGTGTGACGTTAATTACAATATGACCGATAAGAAAGAGGAGGCACAAGATTGTTTAGGAAACACGTTAAATTTGAATATGCACGTTGAGGAGTGCATAGAATTACCGTCGACTAGTATACTAAGTCAAGCTAATCAAATACAGCCTCCAAAACATTCTGGAAAGCTTATGCCAGAGAGAGGCACTTGGGGTAGCAAATTAGACTTTATACTGTCCGTAGTAGGTCTAGCAATTGGACTCGGAAACGTTTGGAGATTTCCTTATTTGTGTTACAAGAATGGTGGAGGCGCCTTTTTAGTTCCATACTTCATAACATTATTCCTAGCTGGAATACCAATGTTTTTTTTAGAACTGGCTTTAGGACAAATGATGACGATAGGTGGACTTGGAGTATTTAAAATCGCACCTATTTTCAAAGGTACACACGAAACATGTTACTTAATAAGTGAAAATTAATTTATTATATAAAATGTAATAGGTATTGGATATGCAGCTGCAGTTATGTCTTGTTGGATGAATATATACTACATAGTTATATTGGCCTGGGCAATATTTTATTTTTTCATGTCACTAAGAAGAGGTACGTATGAAATTTATCATGTAATACATTAAAGTAAAATAATTCAAATCACATTCTCTAATGAATATATATGGAAATATTACTGCTGTGTTTTCGCATTTATTTAAAATATAAATAATACATGCATATGAAACCAATACTAAAGGAACGAATAAATAATAATTTAGAAACAATTATGACTGTTTTAATATTGTCGTTGAATTTTGAGAATTCTGTTCAAATGCAAAATATGTATGTAAATTGTGATAAATGTATCTCACAGTTTTCCTTTTGTACATTGATTCAGCATTTCTCTGAATTACGTTTTTAAATTAAGAGCAGTTTTAACAATAATATAGTATTTACAAATATGACCTCTGCATCTAAATGTATTATCAAGAAATACAACCAAGCTTTAGCTTCATCCACAATTGGTATTCGTCTACTATTTACAGTAATATTTATAATTTTACTTAAATTACGGCATCACTATGTCAAAGAAAACTTTTCTGTTTATAAAAATAAAAACTGAGAAATTTTCAGATGTACCTTGGAGAACTTGCAATAATTATTGGAATACAGAATTTTGTGTTAATCCTTACGATCGAGGTGCGCTCCTATGTTGGGAACAATACAACGCAAACGCTACAATCACGAAGATATGTGCTTTAAATCAATATACTAACATTTCAATATCTGAGCTTACGGATCCTGTCAAGGAATTTTGGGAGTAAGACAAACGTTTTTTAACATTTTTCTTAAAACAAAAACATTTATATGCACATTAATTACATGGTGATTCAGAATAACAGTTTAAATTAAAAATGACTGGAGGTATTAGTACCGTGACATAAAGTTTCTAGGACGAAGATCACATTGCAATAGAAGACATGTGTCTGAACTTAAGCCATATTATCATACTCGTAACACAACCATAACTTTTGAAAATTATTTTTACAGTGTCATCGTGACATCAATAAATATGTCATTTGATTTAAAGAGACAATAAAACAACAAGCCCAGCTAGTATTCAAGGTTTTATTAATAAAAAAAAGGCGCAATTAAAGCAAGTGTTGAAATTGTTGTCCATTATTTTCAATTCCCAAGTTTATACGCGTTCCCGTGCTGTTAAACGCATTTTGCAGCATTGTAGGCGTTATTTATGCACATTCTTCAATAATTCTTTGATGCAGGTCTTGCAAATTAGCAACAGGAGTTTTAAATATTCTATTCTTTAGGTGAGGACACATGAAAAAGTCCATAATTGTTAAACAAGGTCACCGTGGTGGAAATTCAACGTCCATATGTAAGCTTATAATCCTATAGTCCAGTGGTTCTCAACCTGTTTTCGCCTAGCGCCCACTTACTGGATTTTGTATAGATCCCAGCGCCCACTGCAGAAAATCGCGAAGGGACACGTCATGGACTACGACTATGGATTATGGACTAGTTAACCTGGGCACAGTAATTAAAACAAGAAGTAATAAATTCTACCTCTAAATTTATTTAAAAATATTAATTAATACAAACAAAAATTATTATTTAAATATTGAATTTTATTTAACAAAATTAAATTAATAAATTTGTGAGCCCAACCCATGCAGTCTTCACTAATGCGATCCTTGAGGTTGGTGCTTGCTCACCAGCTCTTTCACGCGAGGAGTCAGCAGAGACAAATAAAGCCGCAAGTCCCCTCTGTTGACCATGTCCAGCCTTTTCCTCTTGTCTGAGTGCAGAAATGTAGCCGCACTAAATCCGGTTTCCACTAAATATGAAGTCGGAAACGTGAGAAGAAGCTTGTGAACAATTCCCCACATTGTAGGGAATAGTCCTGCCATGCTGTGGTTTTGCCAGAGTTTCTTGAAGCCTGTTTTGATTCGGACTTTGCAATCCTCGTTGTTGCGAAGTTCCACCAACTCCTCCTGCAATTTAACGTCAACGTCTTCCAGCACGACTCCGAACGGGTCAGTGATCCAGGCAGGTACACCCAGTTCGATGAGGTCTTGGAAGCGCGATATAAGGTCCTCTTTTAGTTGCTGAAGATGAGCCCCATATCGAAGAAGATCTTCATCTATGGGTGTCTCTGTCATTTGATTAATTTCACTAAATTGGTAAAGTTCTTTCCTAACGATATTACTGCGGAGAAGGGCCAGCTTGTCGATAAAGGTGGTCACTGCGCTCTTGCAGTCGATGAGTGTCACCAGTTTACCTTGAATCTGGAGAGACAACTCGTTGAGTTTCCTGAAGATTGTAGCCAAGTAGAAAATGTCGAATTTGTGTTTCTTCAGCTCACCGGCCAACTTCTCATGTTTGACTTGCAGGAAAGTGACAACTGAATCGAACATTTCACAGAATCGAGCCAAGCAGTTGCCCTTAGAGAGCCATCTCACCTCGGTGTGAAGCAGCAGCCGATTGTAGATCTCGTCATTTTCCTAGCAGAGGTGGCGGAATAGTCGATCGCTTTTTGCATTTGTTTTTATTACGTTCACGGCCGTGATCACGAGATTGAGAGAGTCATGAAGGCTGGGGGTCAGCCGTTTCGCTGCAAGATGCTCTCTGTGCGCTACGCAATGTATGCAGATGATATCTGGATGCTCCTTCTTGAGAAGAGCAAGGAACCCCTTGTATCGCCCAACCATTGCTGGTGCTCCATCTGTTGCGCAGGAGTGAATGTTGATTAGCGGGATTTCCTTTTCTTCAAAGTACTTCTTGACAGCAGCAAAAATGGATGTACCAGTTGTGTCACAACATGCAAACAACATGTCCTCTTTTGTTTCCCCAGTTTCGTCGAAGTACCTCACGTAAGACATGAGAAGGGCAGTGTTATCACTCAAAGTCGATTCATCAAGCTGGATGGAAAAGTTGGTCTTCTTGAGAATGTCCACCAACTGGATTTCGACATCACTTCCCATCTCATCTATTCTTCTGGAGACCGTGTCGTTACTAAGGGGGATAGCCTTCACTATTTCTGTCGCATTCCTATGTAAGACAGTCGAAATCACCTCTTTCACGGCAGGCAGAATCAGTGTTTCCCCCACAGTGTGCGGCTTGCCAGCCTTTGCAATCATATATGCAATGTTATACGATGCCAGCAGGCCATCACGCTGAATCTCTGTCGCCTTGGCAAAAGCAGACGAAATGGACGGGGTAGTTTTCTCCCTGTCATCACGCAGTTTCTTGAAGTATTCTGCGGGCTTGTCCTTTTTCTCCGAATGCATCTTTTCTAGATGGTCACGCATACGAGAGGGTTTCATACCTTCATTTGAGAAGACATTGGAACAAATGAGGCACATCGGTCTTGTGCGATCCGCTGGGCTTGGTACGAAACCGAAGGCTATATAGTCGACCGAATACTGGCGTACCACCTTCTGCTTTTTGCCTGGAGGGGCCATTGCTGTCGTGTAAAAAAGACAATTTTGGTTGGAGCAATATAATTAAAGTATTTTGTATAAGTTAGATTTCTAAAATAATTTGAGTTATTAAAAACATTACCAACATCAATAAATGATTATTACCTGTAATAAACGGTTTTCGATTATAAAAATTGCTCTACCTAGTTTTAATTCAGCTCAAATATATATTGTTTATTTTATAACAGAACCGTGTGTGCTAAATGTACAATATTTTTGATTAACACTCTGTTAATTAATCACACAACTATCGCACACTGAATATTTGTTTCTGTTCGAACGTTATCGCTGACTATCGTAAATAGAATGAATCATGCGAATAATGACTTCGCTATATATACCGCACTGCATGGAATTCTCTGGAAGTCGAACTCTCTCGACCTTGGAACATTCGAGATGCGGTCCACTATACTCACGTTGACTCACAGAGTCCGCGCGTTGCGTCATACATACAATAACATAGTTAAGCACAGAAATAGAAACAGCATGTACATAACCATAGCAACGATGGGGTTAACAATGCATAATAGGAACATTGGTGAGCGCGGATATTAAACATTTTGCATTTTTGTATAATTTTACTAATTCTTTACTGTGTAGTGTAGCTTTACCTTTACACCGTACAGCGCCCACCCAAAATCCTCCAGAACCACTGCTGTAGTCAATAAACTCACGAATAAAAGCAATATTTCCTTGTGTTGTGTGTGCCATTGCACCATATTGCTGGAAGTGACCATATTGTAATTCACCTTCGTACAACTGTTCAATAAATTCATTCAAAATGAAATTTAGCAAAAATGTCAAATTTAGCAGGTCATTATCTCGCATTTAATTATTTGCAAACCATTGGCAGTAGACCAGGCACCTAGGGCGGCAAAATAACATGATGTGATTGCTTGTTATACGGATGTATGTGTAAGTTTTTCTTTACAATTTTCTGGCATGTTCCACAAGAAAGTCCGATCTTTTGTGAGAAAGATGGTTCAAAGGTTTTGTGGTTTCATTTTACGTATGTTGAGACGAACATCATTTATAACGACGGACAGTTAGTCTACCAGTACGTTATTTATGGTCAACAGAACCAGTCTCACGAAAAACACCAACACAATTGGAAAGGCAATTATAATTTTTTTGTTAATTACAGCTGAGAAGTGCTCTCTGAAATCATCCAAACATGCACGCTGACTGTACACCATAAATTCCATCAATTTGCACTTTAGTTCGAAAATAGGCTTCAATCATGTACGTTTTTGCGCTGTATTGTAAACCATATTTGAATTTATTCAAAATCGATGTTCAAACTTGCTTTCAGCAGTTCTAACTCTTACACATTAATCGATGACTGTCAATATAATTTTCAAAACCCTTAAGGTATAATACTGGATTAAGTTCAGACATATATTTTCTATTTCAATGCCATCTTCGTCCTAAAAACTGTATGATATTACGGTATAAATACCTATGTTTATTTCATAGATTGGAAATGGAGCATTACTGAGATATGAGAACAGTCATAAAGGCTTCTGTGCTGTGCACTACAAGTACTCAATGGTCTATCGATTACAACTGGGTATAACATGGAATACTCACACCTACTTTACTCCTCAGCCACTATTCTCTTTCTTAAGTTTGCTAGAACATTTTTCAGATATATGAATCTCACTGAATTGTGTAGATCCGGTTTGGTGTATTGCGTAATGGAATTAAAATTTCAAAGTTTCCGAACGGTGTAAAATTCAGAATGGATGACTAACGGGAGTATCAATAAATCACATAATCCATAATCAGCCCTAAACGCTGGACAATATGTTTCGAATAAGATCAGGTTGTCGAAACGCAGTTGGTGTTGTTGATTTCGTATTTGCTAACAGTTTTACCATATTGGCTCTAGTTTTTTTGATAATGCTTTTTTTTGAAAAGGTATGAAGACAATCCCTAAAAAAAATTAAAATTAAAAATTTTTTGGTATTCAGGCGAAAAACTTCTCACATTATACAAAATAAAATTAATATAAAACTAAAAAGTATGTATCTAGTAAAAAACTACTTATATCACTACAAATGCTAGGTAAAATGCCGTCTCTATGATTTTTTATTGTCTTGACTTTAAAATAATCACGCTGCAGATTCCAACAATACTCTGCCATCATGTGTTTTTCACCTTCCTTGATACCTTTCCTGCTCTGGCTTTATGTCCTGATTGAATCGTTCCCCTTGTTCTTCACTAAAATCACCGACGTTTTCGGGAAATCCTTCTAGAAGGCTCTTAAAAGAATCAATTTCTTCATAATGTCCTGCCTCATGGTTACCCAAGAAGTTCTTAACCACAGTAATAAAAGGGCACCAAACAGAAGCTTCAACATCAGCCATGTCTTATGGGAAGTTCAAGTCTTTAATGAACTTGTGAATTTGAGGATCATCAAAAATTCCAGCCTTTAATTTTTCTAAACTAAGTCTAGGGAACGATCTACAAATATATCTAAAGGATTCTCCTTGTTTATGTAAGCCTTTAACAAATTGTTTCATAAGCCCCAGCTTTATGTGAAGTAGAAAATGATTTTATCCCTATCAAGCAAAGACTCGTTTAAGATGTTCACTACAGGTTATTTTTCTCTAAGTGGCTATTTCTTTTACGTCCAGTGATCCTGCTTTGCTCTATTATCCCACATACAGATAAAGCAGGGATACTTAGTGTCTGAAGTACGAGCGACTAAAAGAAGCGAATGCGCGGAAGATGTCTTAGTGAAGTGATTTGCACACTATTTTTTGTACGAACATGATATTAAAAATCTTTGTTTTAATATATTAAAATACAGGGTGAACATAAAACCAAGTAGGCAATGATCACTGGTTATTAGATTCAATTGCTTCATTTGACATTTCTATTTCTCCAACAGTTTGCGGGTTTTGTTCTCCAAGTGAACAGTTTCGGGAAGCTGCAAATGTGGCGGTACAGAATTTACTGCCGATAAAATCATGATGTTTTGAAATCGTTTATGGAAAATTTGTGCAACGGTGCAAAGACAAACATGTTAGAAATTATACTGAACATTATTTGTTGGCACATTTTCAAGGCTTTTCTAACAAAAAGTGGTCAATTTGTTTCTTGTATCTTGGTATAAACATATTCTGGACACACGTAAAAAAGATTATTCTCCGTGATTTATTAAATTTTGAAATGTTATTTTGAACCATTCATTATGTTATGTAATGAGAGTTTCTAAATGATTCTACCTGACATCATGAATATTTAAATAATAATGATAAATACAAACACAAAGTTATTAGTTTCGTTTACATATATCTATGTTAAATTTTTGAAATATGTAGCAGTAGTCTTTATACTTATCAGGATCAAAAATGGGAATTATGTCATGTACAGTCATTTGCGAATACAGTAGGTATGTATGTTAAGAGCTAATTACGCCACCAGAAACAAGTGAACATCTAAAATCGGTGTAAGTAATTGTCTCCTGAATCTAACCGTTCTACCTGCTTTAAAAAACAACAGCGGTAAATTGTCTCCCACATATTTGTTTTATGTAGGTCTGTGTTTGAAAATCTAATAAAATATTTACAGAAACTATAATATTCGGATAGGCAAAATAAAATGACGCATTTAATTTCGCATTTGAGGTTCGTCTAATACTAGATGTGTTTTCTGTCCAAATTTTCGGAGGAAACATGTTCATTGGATAACAAAATATCCAAGCGGTTTTTTTGCTTGATTTATGTTACTTTCATCAAATTCAACTGATGATTCTTCTTCGTTTTCCAGGATATCTTTTAGGTGCTTTTTGTTTTGCCGTGATTGAAATTTCCGTCGCAAAACAAATTTCATTTCTTTTACCGCTTCTGGTTCATCCTTATCAATCATTGAAATGAAATCCTCCATCAAAGATTGCAAACAGGCATCATCTCAGCCATCAAGTCATCGGTTGATATTCTGATGATAATAAAATTGTAGCCAATTCAAAGGATTCCAATATTTTCAATGACTGTTCCTTCATCTTTAGAACTGTCTTCTCTAGAATATAGAAATAAAACGGGTGTTTTCCTTTCTTGCCGCTTGGGCAAGGAAATTTGGGGATGTTATAAAGTATATTAATATGAAATATAAACTTTATTACTTGGCAGTGCTAAAGCATCAGAATACCCAATTGTCCCAATTCCTATGATCTCAGTTCTCTGACGTCGACCTGGCTCTAAATACAGTAAATACTTTTGCGCTCTTGATAAATCTGTAGAAAATGTATAGTTTGCGATATATTTGCAATAAAATTGTTATTAAATAAAACTGAAAGTCTTAACATCCTGTACAAATTTCAAACATTTTTTTCCACAAAATTTATTTTAAACCTATCTCTAAAGACTTTCATACTCTAAATTAGTCTTAACATGTTCTGTATAGAACGTGTGACTTGCGAGATATTCGCGAAAAAATATTTTTTTATAAAAGACCCACTTCCGGTAGAAATTTCGAAAAATGCTTTTTATAAAAATTTAGAAACCTACAGAAATCTTGTGGTCGAAAATTTTCATCATACAATACTGGTCTAGACGAAAACCTGTTCAAATATTCAAATAATTTCATTTTGAAATTATTCAGAGTTGAATATTCGAATATTTGAATTATTCGTACTCGATTTCCGGCCTTACTTCTTTTGGCAGAGGTCATGTGTAGATTTGTCCGTTGTTTAATGTAGTTGAAATGTTTAGAATCTTCTTTCAATGATTTGACAAGTTCCGGAATATTTGGTTTATGTTTGCCGATCATACAATTTAATCCTATTATGCCAAGCCTCCAAGGCGTTGGTTGTTCTGTGTTTCTCATTGTAGTAAATCCAGTTGGCTCCTATTGTGCGATTTTCTAACCACTGATCTACGAAGTAAGCATTAAAAGATTGTAGTCTTGGATCAGTTGGACAGATTTCCATAATTTGAACCAACCCTCTTCAATAGCATAAGATGGCAGATGTAACAAGGCCACACATGCTTACGTATATTTTCGTTTTCTCGGTATTCCGGCGTCATGCCTAGCACCTGTATTTGCGGCCACAAACTCTGGTTGAAATGAAAATTTTAACCTTTTATTATTGCACCTGGGAAAATTTTCTGAACAGCTATTTTTCAAAATCAATTTAGGATTTCTTTTGACTCCATAGGAGAATTTTGGATTTAATCAGTGAAAATAATTGGTGATAAGTGAATTGTTTGTTGTCTGCAAGTACATAGCTGGCGGGAATAGTTTGTGTTACCTTACCTTAACTTCCTATATTAGCACGAACTGTGTACAGTTGATCAAACAAATGACAAAAACTTTAGAAGGTTCCGCCCCCAAAGAAGTTTTCCGATTCTTGAATGACATCTACACCAAATTTACAAGAAAATGCCAATGTTCAAACTTCTTCTCCATCGTTAATTATTAGGAAATTGTCTAGTAATACGTTAGGATGTAAGTACTATATCTCTTCCTCTATAATAGAAACGGTATGAAAAGGGAATAAAACAGATAACATTTTTGTGTGGTGCAAAATGGGACGGTACTAAGTGGGTGCTACTATAAACCGGGAGATTATTTACACATAATCAAATTGACCTGGAAATTTTGGGAGACAATTTAATTACTTCCTCTAAAATATTTATTTGGAATTTTCACTTGCTCTAGGCATTTAATCTGTTCAGGAGTAAAATATAAGTGATTACAATTTCAGGCGGAGAGTATTAATGATATCTGACGGCATTGAGCACATCGGTAGTATACGGTGGGAATTAGCGGCAACATTGCTTCTGGTATGGGTTTTGTGCTATTTTTGCATATGGAAAGGTGTGAAATGGACAGGAAAAGTTGTATACTTTACAGCATTATTCCCATACATACTTTTAACGATTTTGTTTATACGCGGTGTAACGTTACCTGGTGCAATGGAAGGTATAAAATTTTACATCATGCCTAATATGTCGAAATTGAGAGAATCGGAAGTATGGATTGATGCTGTAACGCAGATTTTCTTTTCCTATGGTCTAGGTTTAGGAACACTTGTTGCCCTAGGTAGTTACAATAAGTTCACAAACAATGTATATAAGTAATGTCTATTTTTAATAGGTGTTTTCTTAAATTAACTTGTCACATTTTAGAGATGCTCTCATAGTTTGTTCAGTAAATTCAAGCACGAGCATGTTCGCTGGTTTCGTTATATTTTCTGTCGTTGGTTTTATGGCACACGAACAGCAAAAGCCCGTTGCTGAAGTGGCTGCTTCAGGTAAATAATTTTTATTATTCCCCTTCATTTTCCAAATAAATATCATAGTTAATAAATGCTGTAAATAATAATAATTATTATTATTATGATTATATTGTCCTACCAATTGCTCACAGTAGAAGTACAATTTCCACATACAGTAGAAAATACCTAATCGAAGAACCCATACAAAATTATAATTGCAAACTATTACAATAATTTTATAACAATAGGTGTAGGCGATTTGGTAGGGATTAGCCACATGAGCACAGTATTACAGGGATAATTATACATCAAGAACTTAAATCAAATACTGACCTTCCCGGACCGACATAGGATATATTACAAATGCTTAACGAACGCATACTTGAAAGCAATAATTGTATGCTATGTTGGCACAGAACAATACACACTATACCGTATGTGTCAATTTTCATTAGGTATAGGATTCAATCTTTACGTGTGATTTATACGTATACAAATAATACATGGCAACGTGTGTCACCTCTACCGTCCGTCACCAATCCCGGCAACAATCGACATTACATCGAGTTTCTCCGATCTCCCCACCAGATTTTACATTTAATCTTTAGCTGCGAACACGTTGCGATCTAGTCTGCAATAAAACCCCTCTTATTACTGGAACGGGAAACATCAAATGGCCGCCGCGATCTCCGGATCTAGTAGTTTATTATTATTTTCAGAATCCTCTTTTATTTACCTTATTTTTAATTTTATTAGAATTACGCTTTTGTTTGTGTCATGCAGCGTGAACGCAGCTTAATAATTCTCTGCATTTACTGAAAGGAAAAAGAAAAAGAAAACCTTGCAACGCGTAAATATTATTTCTGAACGCATTACAAACATCCAAGTCAGTGGTCCAACAGTTACTGCTATAACTTGAGCTCGTGCTTGAGCTTGAATCGGTCGCGCTCGCATTGGAGAGGAAAGTAGGGGGTGCCATGTTGTCACGTATTGCATGAATTAATCGCCTATGGCTAATGAAAATTGACACATGCTGTAGAATAAACTATAGATAAATTGAAACAATATGATACAACACTCTTATTAACAAGAAAATAAAGGAAACTCACATAATATATGTAAACTATACCAAACTATAAAAATATTATACCAAAAGATTACAAGAAAATGTGGTCAGTATAGCAAGAGACTGATTAATCTCATAAAAAAAAAACATTTAGGGGGAAGTAGACGAAGATTTACTATTATATAGAAAATAAAGGTATCAGAATCTTACAAAATTACAGCGAACTAACTTATCCTGTATACCACCAAAAAAAAATTATAATTACTATACCGGGTGTCCCAGAGGAGCGGTAAAGTCCATTATTGGTATATAATAATGTAAATAGCGAATCACTTTTGATTCAAAAATTTTAGATAATCATAAGCTCTACAAATTAAAAATACTTTCATTTATGAAAACAAACTTATGTTTCTTTTAAATGAAATGCTATCCATTCTTTTATATTTTATGATAGCCCTTGAAGGGCTAATCTACTTGTATTTGTTGATATTCACTGTTTCTGAGACATGGCGATTTTTCGTTAAAAATTGTACAGCATTTGAGAAGTTGCAATGAAATAACGACTCATGATGAAATAGCTATTATGGGCTCAATTACTATAGATATATTTTAATTACGTGAAATTAATGTTTATTTCTACATATCTACGCATGTTCTTTAGAATTACATACCATTCGGAAAAGTTAAAAATTCTAAAAAAAAATTAAATGGAATATATTTAATGTCATTGAATGAGGTACTTAAAATTTACTAATTAAAAATATAGTGCCTGTGGGCGGTATTACAAAAGTTATAGGATATTATATCTGAATAAACCCGATTACGATATAGAAATATGAGTTACACATAGTATAACTAAAATTAATCGAAAAGAGTTACTTCTAATATTTTTCTTTTACAAATAAGTAATTTTTAATAAAATTTGAAAACTCATGAAATTATTTTTAATTAGTAAATTTTAAATACTTTTCAATGACATATAAATATATTCCATATAATTTTTACTTTAACGAATGGTATGTAATTCTAAAGGGCATGTGTAGATATGTCGAAATGAACATTAATTACACGTACTGAAAAGATATCTCTTCTAATTGAGCCCGTAATAGGTATTTCATAGTCAGTCGTTATTTCATTGCAACTTTTCAAATGTTGTACAATTTTTAATGAAAAATCGCCATATCTCAGAAACAGCTGAAAATCAACAAATACAAGTTCATGTCATTTTAATCAGCCCTTCAAGGCCTGTCGCCTTTGCAGTTTTTTTCCCGTAGTTACCCATAATTCGTATAAAATAATTCACAACTCCCAAACTTCTAATAATTCGGTCAGCAATTTGTCTATTAGAGTAACTTTCTTCGTGAAATGACTTTCAAAATTCATGAAAATTGACCGTTTATTAATGTTTTTAATACATCTTATTAAAAAAAAAATATTGGTGAAGCTAATTCGTTGTCACAGTTTAGTCGCTTGTAATAGTGAACATTTGATATTATGTAAAAACTGACAAATTATATCATATGCACTTGTTACCATAGCTTTCTTTGTTTATAAAAATACAGTACTTACCTTTATACCTAAAATAACGATGTAAATTGTATTTTTTTTTGTGAGACTAATTAGTTGACTCGGAGTATGTAATAATACTACATGCTTTGAAAAGGTATGTCTGTAAAACCCTTCAAAATGTGGTTTTCTTCTGTTTGCCGCTTGATAGTACTTGATACGCCAATATGTAACTTGGCGACTTTTAAACACAAGTATATCTTGCAATGTTTAAGTTCAATTTGATAGCCTCTGCGCAGTGAGCGTTTCGACGTCAATTTAGAACCTCCGCTTCAATAACAATCAACTCAAAATGAAAGAGTATCATGAAAGTTTATATGTCAGACAAGAAAGAAGCTTCCATACGCACTTTCTTCCTGTGGGGGTACTTTGCAAGAACTGTTAAAAACATGCATGTATTAGAATGCATACTGAACAGAGTGTGACATGAATTGTATGGGTTCACATATTAAGTGTTACGATTGTTGCTTACATAGAACATCTAAACCCTTTATTCTGAAAACTCATACAGATCATCTTTGATTTTATGTAAAGTACGCTGATATATACTGGTGTACCAGGAAAACGATTCTACATATCAGAGTAAAACAGTTTCCTATGAACTGCGAAAATAAGTGCACTTACACGCGTGTTTGAAATTACTTATTAAATCGCTGTAGCAGCTATCGAAGAAGAGGATCATTCACATAGCAGTATGCAAATTTCTAAAATAATTGTGTTAATACTTGTTAGATATACAGCATGTGTGAAATCATATTGGGAATAGGACGTATGTATACTATGCATACCGGCAACAACGCGTAGGTCGTGCCAGTAAAGTACGATTAGCATTTCAGTTGCTTACAGTCAGCCGATGGATGAGCATGTATTTATCTAAGCATACATCATATGCTTCGTAAATACATATTTACCAAATAAGAATTCAAAATACTTCTGGGAGTTTTGTTATATTGCGTATACAACGCATTAGGAAAATAAAAGCACAATTCTAATTAAACATTAATTCTTAGTAAATTATTCCATAAATTTACTAAGAACGGAATATTAATGAAAACATAAAATATACTCTAAACAATACATTACGAATCATATCAACAACAGTCAATATGATTCGTAATGTGGCAGAAAATTTTTATGATATACTCGGACAATGCCTTGCTGCTGAAGGAGGCATTTTCGAGCCTATGCGATAACATTTTATTTTTAGTATTGTTTTGAGTATATTTTATATTCTCATTAAAATTCTGTTCTTGATAAATTAGAATTAATGTTTAATTAGAATTGTGCTTTTATTTTCCTACTGCGTTGTATACGTAATATAATAAAACTCCCAGAAGTCTTTTGAATTCTTATATGGTAAATATGTATTTACAAAGCGTGTGATGCATGCTTAGGTAAATACATGTTCATCCATCGGCTGACTGTATGCAACTGAAATGCTAATCGTACTTTACTGGCACGACCTGCGCGTTGTTGCCGGTATGTATAGTATATATACACCGCTGGTCTGTTTACTATTAGAATGCGGGATAAAATACATGTATTTCGTACATATGGTAGCAAGCGAGGTTGCCAATATAATTTAGTCCGGCATCATAACTATGACAGTACTTAATAATGACACAAATGACATTTAATAGAAAATCGTATATTCACGCGGACAGTTTTCTTTGAT
The DNA here is from genome assembly GCA_963170755.1 of Amphimallon solstitiale. Taxonomy (NCBI): domain Eukaryota; kingdom Metazoa; phylum Arthropoda; class Insecta; order Coleoptera; family Scarabaeidae; genus Amphimallon; species Amphimallon solstitiale. Next base: position 37,991,708 of record OY720684.1, on the reverse strand, counting down.
TTTGAGTTACTGACACTGTCTAAGATGTTGTACACTACGGAAGAAAGAATTCAAATAATTAAATGGTACTATTCAGGTAGTACAGCACAGGAAGTAGTTGGTCGTTTCATATTTTCATTTGAAAATAGACCCGTCCCTGCCGTTCAAACAGTTTTGAACATTGTTCATAAATTCGAATCTGTTGGATGTATTACGGACTGCCATAAATGCATTGAGAAGAGCAAAGGATGTCGTATACGGATACTGAGCGAGGAAAGGGAACAACGGGAAGTTAATGTATGTAGTGCTGTTGAGCAAAATGAACCATGTTCATCACGGCAAATATCTGAACAGGTTGATATCCCAGCGCGTACTGTTAGAAAGATTTTGAATAGGCAAGGGTATCGTAGCTACAGCATACAAAAACGCCAGGAAATTTTTCTTGGAGATCAAGTAAGGCGCATTAACTTTTGTGAAAGTGTAATGGCACGAGTCGTCGAAAATGATAATTTTATACAAAACATTTTATTTACGGACGAATCTGCGTTCTATTTACATGGTCGTTCTAATCCAATGATTACTAAATATTGGTCAAAGCAAAATAAACATCTGTTTTTGCCCCTTCGTACCCAATATCCTCAAAAATTGAATGTGTGGGCCGGTATATTGGGTGATCATATTATTGGTCCATTTTTTTATTGATGGTACACTTACAGCAGCCAGATATTTGCAATTGCTCGAAACTAATATCATGCTGGCCGTTCGTGCTCTCAATGTTAATGTTGAAGAGATTTGGTTTCAACAGGATAACTGTCCAGCTCACACTGCACGGATTGTACGGCAATTTCTTCAACAAACTTTTCTTAACCGTATAATAGGTTCAGGCGGCACGATAGAATGGCCACCTCGCTCGCCCGATTTGACGCCGTTAGATTTTTTCTTTTGGGGCTGTATCAAGGAAAAAGTTTATACATATGCGCATGAGCGAGCTAGAAATTTGGAAGAATTACGGCAAAAGATTGTCAACACTGCCAATAGTATATTGCCTGAAACACTTGCCAACGTACGGAATGAATTTTACTACAGGCTTGGTTATTGTCAAGAGCAAGCAGGCGGTTTATTTGAACATTTACTCCATTAATATTTATAGAATTTTTGTACTAAATTTTATAAAATAAAATCTTTCCTTTTACTAATTAGTTTAAAAAACATTTTAGTTTAATTCTAATATACGGTAGTTTAATTTTGTAATTTAATTTTTCAAGAATATTTTAGTTTAATTTTCTAGCGATCTTTTTACATTAATACCATTGCTTACGCAGAATTATTCCAATTTTATTAAAACGTTGCTACCTCTAAACTGATTATTGTGTTCTGTTTGTATTTTTTCACTTCTCCCCAGTGTGATATTACTTATTTTCGATAAAATATAAATTACCGTTAACAAAAGCGCGCTATACGGAAGCATTAAATGCACTCGTAACGTTTACATGACGTTCACTGACGTTTATCTAGCCTGACCTAACCAATGCACAACAACAAAATGTTTAATGTTTACATTACGTTAGTGCATAGTCTATAAGTCGATACCGGGAAAAATGTTTCAAATACATAAGGCAACACTGTGCGCGTTTTCTACTGATAGCCGCATTCCAGATCCGCTCAGACCAGCGGTGTATGTCCTATCCCCAATATGATTTTACACATGCTGTATAAGCTAATTATTTGTACTGGAATGGGAAGGTTAGATCTACGCTTATTCATTATCTGGAAAGTACACAATTTTGACATCTCGACAATTATTTAGGACCACGCTTATTCTATAATCGTTTTGAGTAGCGTAGTTGAATAATTTTGGTAATAATTTATATATATTTTTAGGACCTGGGTTAGCATTTTTAGCGTATCCATCGGCTGTTTTACAACTGCCAGGATCTCCCTTATGGGCGTGTCTATTTTTCTTTATGATACTATTAATCGGATTGGATTCTCAATTTTGCACAATGGAGGGATTTGTAACTGCTGTTGTAGACGAATGGCCTGACTTACTACGTAAAAGGAAAGAAATTTTCATAGCCCTCGTTTGTGGAATGTCGTATTTGATTGGTTTATCTTGTATATGTCAGGTAAGGATTACGAACCGACGGAAAAGGTACATAGTTTATAAGAAAATATACAAAAAACATAAATCATACTGTGCCTTATTTAAAAAGTATAAAAGAGTGTAACTTTATACTAGGAGGATTGAATTATTTATTGAAAATTCTTTTTATCAAAAATTTCCTCTGATTATTTGAAATCATATAAACAGTAAAAAAATAATAAATGCCAAAAGTTACAAAAACGTGTCGACTTGTCGTCACATAGTAACTTTGAAGCTAGTAAATTAACAGTTTCTAGATGTCATATTTACAATATAAAAATACATAACTAAGAAGTTTTTTGTACTGATTGGTGTATATCTAATGTTTTTTTTAATTTTAATAGAAGTTTCTTGCTTGTGTTGAAACTGTAAATTCATTTTTATTAACGAGTAAGTCAGGTAAGTCAGCTACGTCATCATCATCATCAATAACAATTAGGATCTAACATTCATAAATGAAGACAGATATTGGCTACACCAAATAAAGTTCCATAGTATTTTATCCAATGTTGGATTCTGAACCCATCGAACATATTGTACTACAGCACTAATATTTTCTCCGTCATTCTTGCAATATTCTTTTCCATGCCGCATTATATTTAACACGGTCTAGCTTCCTCTTTCCAGCGTGCCACCCATATGTCACTTAAATCTCTTAACGTCATCCATCCACCTTAACTGTGGCCTGCCTCTTCTTCTTCACCCCTTTCGTTTACACCCTAACGCCTTCTTGGCTCTCTTACTGCATACTTCTACATTATCTAACCATTCTATTCTTTCCCCTTTACCTCTCTGATATACTTGGCTATCCATACTATTTTATTAATTCCTAATCGGGAGTTAAAAAAATGGTATTATTGCCATCTTCCATGTCCCATTTTAATATTTTGTCCCTACATTCGTATCAGTATCTTTTTTTCCAGGTATTCAGTGTATTCTAGTCATTTTAGATAATACTCCAAGACTCAAATGCGTAAGCTACAGCTGTATTAATAAGGGTTTTATATAATATTATATAATTTTGATTTTATTCCTCGGTGACATTGTTTTTCAGTTTTGTAAGTTGTATCATATCAACATAACATTTATTACATAACTCATTTTGTTCAATAATGATGGGGCCAAGATATTTAAGTCTTCTAATTCTTTCATAACTTTCTTTATATGGTGTAAATTGCATTACTCTGCCATAACCCTTGTTGTCATGATATATTTAGTTTTTATTGTATTTCTGTTTTGTTCCTATGAAGTACTCGCGTCCCTTAAATATCTACATCTGCACTTCAAGTTTTCACCGAATGTGTTATGATATCAGTATCATCAGCATATGCTAAGATCTAACAGTGTTTGATAAAAATTGGTCCCGCGAGGTTGATTGGATTTTGACCTTAACTTTTTATTGTCTAAACATGTTTGCATGGTACTCAAATTTTCGTTAATTCACTGAATATTTCCATCTTAACTACCGAATCATAAACCTGCTTGAAATCTATGAATAAATGCTGTTGTACTCCCTGCATTTCTCCAGAAAATCTCTTAGCTTAAAAATCTGTTGTGTTATAGATACCTCTTCTGGAACAATCAGGCACTTTTGATGTACGTCCTTCATTGAAGGGTTTCAGTTTTTTCTAATATTTTAATAAATACTTAACCAACGTTATGTAGAGCTGTATGTCGGTAATTTCTGTAAATTTTCTTGTCACCATCTTTGTCAATAGATACGATATATTAAATTTCTCAAGCATTTCTTCCTGTTGCTAAATATTTTGCATTAATTTAAGTATTTTATCCCGAATCATCAAGCCACAATATCTCAACATTTCTGCTATAATGATGTGCTATTGAGGGGCTTTATTGTCATTCAGTGATTTTATTATATTGAATTTACTAGCCGTTCTTCTTCTCTATCACTTCCATTTTACCACCTTTTAAAGGTCCTTCTTTACTTCTGCATAATTGTAAACCCTTTCTTAGGTTTTCACTTCTTTACATTTTTTTGTATTACCATTAACTTATACTTTTTGGAAATGCTGAAAAATATTGATGATTTGCGGATTTTCTGTCAATCTGCATGCCGTTCCAAAGTATTTCTCAGTACTTCTAATCTTCCTCAATTTTGTATATGTTTACACTCCTCGCCAAACCAATTGCTTTTATTTTTCTTCCTTGTTTGATGCAAAATTTTTTCGATTTTCTCCAAAATTTTCTCGCTCACTGCAACTTATAAGTTTTTCTCTCCTTCTGGTTTGATTTGTTTGGACTACAAGTTTTTCATACAGGCTTCGTGTATATAAACCTCTAACATTCTCGTTGTTCCCTACATATTCAGTAACGAAATGTTGATTATGTATTTCATTTTCTTCTTTTCGGCTTATAATGGCTTTATCTCATTTTTGGTTTAAGTAGAAAGTGCTCCAAATTAAAGTCCACTCCTCTATAGATAGCTTCGAACATCGCAAATACTATTTCCATATTTTACGTCGTTGACTTTTTTGTGGTCTGATAACAACATCCATATTTACTTACTCGGAACTTACGCCAGAAATTTGCGCTTGCGATCACTTAGTTCCGTCCACTAGTAAAATCCATTAACCTTCCTCCATTGATGTTCATTTGGACATGCAAATTGTCCTTTTCTATAATTGGTCCATAGACTCTTTTGCCGGATCTAAGTATCCATATTTTTACTGCGGAATTTATGAATCGACAAATTCATCTCCTGTTTTTCGTTGAAGATGTCATTGGTTTTCTCCTCCATCGGTGCATGCGTATTTATTAAAAAGCCATCTCATTGTGAAAATTATCATTCTGTCATTAGCTGGAATACTCTAACCCATTTTTGAAATTACAAAAATATTCACCTTTGTATCTTTTCACTCCCTCCATTAAACTCTGACGTTCCCTTCGACTCCTAAAAGTCTTAAATCCCACATTCTGATTACAATCTCTTTCCTTTTATTTCTTCCTTGTCGTAATATTCCATCATTTCCCCATTTCTTGAACGGTTCCATTGTCTTTGTCGTCATCTATAACTTTCCAAATAACTTCCTATTTTGATGCGGCTCGTTTGATTTACCTTGTACAGCTGGTTTGTGAAACTATCTTCATCAAGTAAGCGCTCACTAACTTTTGTGTTGTTATCATGGACCTTGCATCTTATAATATTACAATCTTGCCTGTGTGAGATGTGGCATTGATATATTTCTCTATTTGTGTTCCCTTTGTAAAATCTCTTTTAATAGTCTAGTTTGTTTAAACACTTTGTACCGACATCCTTCACATCTGTAGCTACATTTATTTCTATTTCCAACACATGTATCAATTATGGACATGTCTTACAACAGCCTCCGTTCTTTCATGCTCTTTTTCTATCATTTTTAAGTTTCCTCTCGATAAGGTCTAATCTTTCATTCTTCCTCATAACATGTGTTAGTGTTTCTTGTATAAGTTATTATTTCATTCATATTTTTTTCTAGTTTTTCACCTATTGTTGTGTGTGGAAGTTGAAAATTTATCTTTGATATTCTGAAATTTTTCTGTTTTTGCTAACGATATCTGTCATCTGACATTACTTTTAGGAAATTTTTATTTTTTAAAATTTTAATTTCTCTGATATACGAGGGTTCTTCCAGAAGCTTTTTGGTAAGTTTTCTTATCCCGTTTTGAATGGGAGATCCCTGTAAGGACGTATCTGTTTTGATATAAGAAAGCTGTTAATATTTGGAACGCTGTTTGAACTATAGCTTTTACTTCAGATTCATTACTCGTTTTATTCATTGGCATTAATTTTGAAGACATTATTTTATTATTGTGCGAGTGAATGTATTATTGATCCCGTGCTGTTGAAGAAGCCTAACAGGAGGATTTGATAAGGAGGCGGTGACGCTTTTTTTATCTATGGTCGAGTTTTTTCTTCTGTGAAAGCACTTCACACCGTCTTCAACATGGACTAGCTGGTCGAATGATTGACAACCTATACCTGACACTTTGATTTGCGCATCAAGTAATTTTTTAATTTTGGAAATAGGTCACAATATTACCGATTAGGTGATTGACAGATAGCTGTTGAAATGATGAGATTTATAAACTAATATACGCGCATAATAGTAATAATAATATAAAAACTAAAAAAATAATATTGATAAATCTATGAAGAATTAAACAAACTGATAGGTAATTTTTAACTTATTTTAAAAATTCATTCTCTATAAGTTCCTGTTTCAAATTTTCACATGATCAAAGTTATTCCGAATAGCTTTCATTTCAAGCGGATGTCTATAGTGTGGGGCAAGTAACACAATAAAAAATTCAAAGAATGTCAAATAGGTTTCCTCTTTAAAGACACTAGGATCTGCTTTTTTAAGAAAAATTGATTAAATTCACCCAAAGCTCCTATTGTATTATATCACCATAGGAATGTATTATCGGTAATTATGTGTAATACCTTACAATATAAAGTAAAAGGACCTTATGATTTTAGAGTTGAAATTCTTATGGGTAAGACTTTTTACTTCACATATCATTTAATCAACACACACTTTCTTAGCTATGCCGTACTGAAGATAACTAAGAAGTTTGAAACACATGTGTCCGTGGCTGCTCTACGCCTAAAAGTTTACATTTGTACTTTAATTTACACAATTCTGCGTTATCACCTTTCTTTGTTTTGTTACTATTGTGCCATTTAACGTATAGGCCGGCCACTGTCTGACATTGAAATTGAATGTTGTCCCTGATAAATCAAACATATTCTGATAGAAGCTACACAAATGGTAATCTGCTTTCCTAATTGACATTTTGTTATTACTTTACTAAACTTATGACAGCTTAGTTTAATTTTTTGCATTTCATGAATATATTAGCTACTAATAACTTGAGTATTTTATATTAATATGCCTGGCTAAAATTGGCATTCATACAGTATATAATACGCTACTAACTAGAGTTGCTAAAAACTGTGGGCGTGAAGTTGAAATTTTTACTGGTAAGACATTGTACTATACATATTATTTAATCAACACATACTTTCTTGACTATGTCCTACTGGAGATAACTAACAAGTTGGAAACACATGTGTCTACGGCTGCTTTACACTTAAAACTTTACTTTTTCACTTTTAACTCTGATATATGTGTATAAATATGTGCATTATACATTTGATAGGTAGCGCATTGTTTTCAATATACTGTTCATGTTCATATTTTATATTTTGTTAATGATCGTCCTAATGGTCAGAATATATCGGAGCATATCACCGATAATAAACGCATCAGTCTTGTCTATGTAACTGCCCTCTCAAAACGAGCCCACCAGCCACTACTGCATGTGGGTATCTTTTATTTGCATGGCATGTAAAACTGAAAATATCTACAATCGACATTTATATTTAGTTATATTCCAGACAAACAAACATCTCTTGCAGATGGATAATCTACCGACAGATCCTTATAAGTAAGAACTGCATAGCAATATCAATTGTATATAATTGATATTGCTAGACATACGTAATATAGAGATTTAGACATCAATTAATCTGTTGTTATAATGAAACCGGGAGGAAAAAGTCCAGTGTCTGGGAATGTTGTAATAAATGTCCTGATAGAGCGATTTTTATTTGTTTGTTGTGCAACAAAGAACTTAAGTATTATGGGAATAATATAAATTTAAAAAAAACATCTTGAGCGCATACATCCTGTGCAATTTCGAGCAAATAATCCGTCAAGAGCTAGTAGTAGTAGCTATTAGTCTGGGAGTATATCACCGATAATTATAATAAACGAATCCGTCTTGCCTATGTAATTGCTCTACCTAAACGTAATCACCAGCGGCCACTGGCTTCTACTATTAGTGTTCGAAGATGGTGAATCCTCGAAAAGAAAACCTTGCGATTCATGTTTCTCATCTAATATAAATTACTGCACCAACTTAAATTGTATGGCACTCGTTGTAAAGAACTATCAGATCAAGATACAAATGGTATAGACAAAAAATTTGTCAAAACGATTACATCAGATTATCAGCCAGTACGAGTAGTTGAAAATGAAGGCGTCCGCGAAGAAACTAATAAATTAAATCTTTCGCAGCTGAAGGAAGTTTTAAACTTAGGGGGCATGTTGCTATTACAACAGTACCCGTCGATATCTTATTGTAACTTGTCATTACATTAATGATAGCAGTATGTGTTCCAATACAATATAAACAAAGGAAATCTTTGGATCTCATACAGCAGAAAATGTAGGAACTACTATATTAAATGAGTGGTATATTTTTGATAAAAGAGTGACTGTTTTATCTGATAATGGTGCAAATATTAAAAAAGCCATAAACGAGCGTCTGCGAAAATATCACCATCCTTGTGTGGCAAATACACTTAATTTAAGTGTAACTGGTGCCATAACTTCAAATAAAGATCTGGCAGACATTTTGCAAAAATGCATAACTCTGGTGGGACCATTTCAAGCACAGCTTATTGCCATCAGAAAAATTAAGGAATATTTAAACCGAAAAGGGGTTCCCAATACTGAAGGTAAAACAAGATGTGACCACACGATGGAACTCTTGTTTAATTATGATGGAAACGCTTCTACAAATTAAAGACACCCTTTCACTTGTTATTACAAGTATTTCAAATGCTCCAGATCTTTTAGAGAATGGATGATTCTGAAAGATTGCATCCAAATATTAAAACCTGTTGAAGTTTTAACAACTGTTCTGTCAGGTGAAAAGTATATCCGACTATATCTATAGTTATTCCTCTAATTATAGATTTGCAGCATTCTATTAGAAGTATACAAACTCAGACCGATTGTGGTGAAATACTTAACCAGAGTCTCTTGAAAATAGTGAGCTGTCGATTTGACTGCCTGGAACAAAATAAAATAGCAGCTAAAGCAACTTTCCTAAATCCACGTTTTAAAAAAGTCAGATTTGGGTTGGAAGAAAACGGAAATAACGCCCAAAAATGGATATTAGATGAGCTAACATATTTAGTTAATAAAAGAATAGCACTAGTTCCAGTGAGTTCGGAAACAGCAACAACATCAGAAAATGCTGGAGATTTATGGGCTTTTTTTGATAATAAGATGTCCCAAGTTAAATCACAAACTACTACTGGTCTGTTAACAGTAAGACAATATTTAGAGCTTCCTTATATAGAAAGATCTAAGAGTCCTCTTGACTTTTGGAAAAGTCATAAATTGATGTTACCAGAATTGTATGAACTTGCTATGAAGTACCTCTGCATTCCAGGAATATCATTTCCCTCTGAAAGGGTATTTTCCAAAGCGGGCCAATTGACAAATGCCAGAAGGAACTCTCTTTCTCCAAAGAATTTAGATAGGTATTATAATTTTTTTAAATACTTTTTCTTGTAGTCAATAGATGTTTTTATAAACTTTTCAGACTTATTTTGTTGAAAATTGTTATTTTTCGTTGTTAATAATAATAATATAATAGATATACAAATATAGATAAATTTATATTATTCACTCACTTCATACTTTCCAACTCTATTCATTTTATAATTTTACAAACTTTTCAGGATATACTATAATTGTTAATTGTAGTCTACCATTCACCTTCCTTTTTCCTAATTTTTAATTTTTATCTAATTGATTCTGCGGTTTATCCGATAATTAAAAGTATTCCAGTACAATTATCCTAGAACCCCTGGATTTGCTACTACTAGTTACTACCTACATCGGCATCAGTATCAGAGGACTTCAGAACGTAAATATCTGCAGAAATCTTAAAGTAAAAAAACAAGAAAGTAAGAAGAAAGGTATAGAGTGTATGTTGGATTTAATAAAACACACACATTTTTGCATTGTATATTTTATGAGTATATAACTTTTATACATTTCCAAATGGCAAGGAATTTATTTATTTATGTCGCAACATCAATAAATAGTATATATTAAAAATTGTAAGGTGTTTATAGATAGAATGTTTCATTTGTCTTTTATTAAAAAGTTCCATACTTACATCTATCTAATATGTATAAATGAGTATTATTCGGTACTGAAAACGGTAAAACAAAACAGTATACCAGATTGTTATTTTTGATTATACTGATTTAGATGTTAATAAAGCGTCCATTGGTATATATCATCCATCTGGCTGTATAAAACAAATAACTACGTTCAAAATAATAGCCCCTACACCTTACTCTTACAGTATTTTAATCAGATGCAGTAGTATTAAATGGAAATATTTAGATATTAGAAATAGAGGTGAAGTCCATCTGAGAAACTCACACAAGACTATAAAATAAAATTGTAACAACAATGTTAGCGATGTTAGGGTAAAACTATTGCTATTCTATGTATAGTGTTTTAAATAATTTTCTGCCTTATTAATAGAGAATGTCTTAATAGCGTGTTAGTACGCTATTAGTAACCACTAACATCCTATTAAGTGGATAGTAACACTACCTATTAATAGTAGCATATTTAGTGGCTACTAACTAGTATTATTCTAATAGCATTTGATCGTTGGCAACGTCGCAAATCCGTCAGATTCTGTCAAAAGCAGACCATAAGTGCGCATGAATTGAAAATAGTAAAGGTTATACAGCATGTGTCAATTTTCATTAGCCATAGGCGATTAATCCATACAGTACGTGGCAACATAGTACCCCTTCTTTCCTTTCCAATGCCAGCACGACCGATGCATGCTCGTAAATACAAGTTAGCGTGGTTAGCAGTAACTATTCGACCACCGGCTTGGGTGTTTGTAATGCGTTCAGAAATAATATTTACGAGTTGCAAGGATTTGTTTTTCTTTTTCCTTTCAGTAAATGCAGAGAATTATTAAGCTGCGTTCACGCTGCATGACACAAACAAAAGCGTAATTCTAATAAAATTAAAAATAAGGTAAATAAAAAAGGATTCTGAAAATAATAATACACTACTAGATCAGGAGATCGCGGCGGCCATTTGATGTTTCCCGTTCCAGTAATAAGACGGCTTTTATTTCAGACTAGATCGTAACGTGTTCGCAGCTAAACATTGAATGTAAAATCTGGTCGGGAGAAGTGGGAAGATCGAAGAAAATCGTTGTGATGTCGATTGTTGCCGGGATTGGTGATGGACAGTAGGGGTGCCACGTTGCCACGTATTACTTGTATACGTATAAATCGCACGTAAACATTGAATCCCTATACCTAATGAAAATTGACACATACGGTATAATTGAGTTGTTGGTGTTTTTTTATAAGTGAAATGGGAGATCTAATTAATATCCAAGACGAATTATATGAGGTGGTAAAGTAGAGATTGTAATAAATCGCAATCCAAAGGTATACTTGGCAAGAAAGAATCCTTTCGAAGTATACGACTTATTTTCTAAAAAAGATGATTGAATGCGTAAAGAAGTTGCAAGATTTATTATTAATCTCGTTATAGATGAAATTGTACAGGGAAATAGTAATCACGGCTTACCAATTAGTGCAGATATTCAAGTACTTGCCACTATACGCTATTTAGCAAAAGGGGCTTCTGGATAAGGTAGAAATACATACTAAAAAGAAATAAATAAGAAAGAAATTTCTGTCATAGCTGAAATTCATGGTCTATCACAGCCACTATTGAGTTTGGTTATGAGAAAACTTATTGAGGCAAGAGATAGACACCGACAAGGATTCATTAATTTTCCAAGCGATAATAATGCTTAGGGGGAAGTGATACGCGAGTTTTATAAATTGCTCGGTGTCAAATGTTGTTGGTGCAGTAGATGGCACACAGGTAAAAATCAAAAATCCGGGAGGTGACAATCTCTTATTGTTTTAAAATCATATATGGTACTATTTTTCAAATGTTCAAGTAAATAGACAATAACACTATATAAGTATGACATATTAAACAGGAAGTTTGAAGTATGTATATTTGTATAAAGTTGCCTATTAAAAACGCCTATTAACATTTTTTTAGTAGCGACTTAGTATGATGTTAGTGGCTACTAACTTTGTCTATTAATAAGGCAGTTTAATTTAAAACTGCAGTGTTGTATTGAAATTATGTAATTTGCTCATTTGTCACTGTATTATTTATTATTTTCTGAACTAAATAACATTACCGATAATCTTCAAATAAATATGTGATACTTATTACTAAAACAAGTAATTTTAAGTATATAATGTAAATTCGAACAAATATCCCGCCAAAACTCGAAGCACAACTTAAAATGTAGTTTGACATGACATCTAAACCTCTACAATTTATACCTGGTAGAATAGGGTATTTCAGTTTTGTGTGGGTCTTTTTTTGGAATCCCTGTATTTTGTTTTAAGTAGGTACCTACTGCTATTATTTTGAAGGGCGTAGATATTTCACAAATTACTTCATAGAAGTATAATAGTACAGACATTTATTATGTATATTACCATCATTTTCGAACGCAGCTGTATATGAAATAATTTTCATAAAAAAATATATAATAAAATAATTTAACTAAGAAACAAACTAAAAACTGTGTCAGTCTTCCAAAATCGCTATGATTTTTCTGTTAAAATAATGAGATTTCTTGTAAAATTCGAGTGAATCTCATACTATTTTTAAATCTATAGATCAAATTCCTTGGTCACAGTAATATAATTAAAAACAATATACTTTGAAATATAAGTATACATCACCACCTATAAACGAGTATGTATTATAAATTATTTGAATATGGAATGAAGTACAGAGGACATTCGTCCTGTTGTCTTATGTTGTATTTGACATCAAAAGCATCATTCTGAGGTGGTGAAGATACAAACATTTATAAACTTGTTACTGGTTAGACTAACAGTTAAAATAGCATATTTTGCTATAGTCAACAGTCAACTAGTTGAAAATTAAAATATCTTATTATATAATGAAAAAGAAATACCAAGTAGGTACTAGAACTACTTAATAATAATAATATGGCATAATACCAACAAAACTTACTATAATTATAAAAAGTTGCTTACAATATTTTCTATTTACAGGAGTCCTGTGAAGTTGGAAACCGAATTTGCAAATATATAATATTTCATCGGAGTTCCCGGTAGATATGGAGTACTTCTAGAGTACTTTGCGCAAAATTTCAAGAGTTCTGCAGAATTAAACGAAAAAAGGTAAACACCGATAATGAGCTTAGCAACCACTTTCACTTCGACCATAATTCTAAAGTTCTTTAACAATTTTGCAAAAAGTTCTGCCAAAATAAAAATTTTGCAAAAATCGTTAAATATTGAAAATCACATAACAGTTCTGATCGCAGTTCTCGTTAGCGTCTTAACTTGCAACGACAGTAGTTTCGATATATTTCTTGAAGTTGTAGCAAGATTTCGAAACAGAACTGTTATGCAAATTTTTTTATTCTAAATAAAGTCTTTTCTTACTTACGCTAAATTTTGAATAAATTATTAACTCTACAAAAAATATTTTTTGTTACTGTTAGCAGAACTGTTGTGCGATTTCTTCTTCTTTTCACTATACAGCACATGAATTCTAATTTTTCGAATATCTTTTAAATTTTCAACTTTACAGAAAAATATTATTAGGATTTTCGATAGAACTCTTAGAGGTCCAACGAGAAATGCGATCAGAACTGGTGTGCGATTTTCAAAATTTAACATTTTTTGCAACGTTTTTATTTTGCAGAACATTTTGCAAAATTGTTAAAGAACTTTACAACGAAAACTCACTGTTTTTCTTAAAACTGGTTGGCAAACTCATAATTGGTGTTTGCCATTTTTTCGCTAAATTCTGCAGAACTCTTGAAATTTTGCGCAAAGTACTCTAAAACTATTCGATATCTACCGGAAACTCCGATAAAATACTATATTTTTACAAATTGGGTTGCCCAGTGGCGGCTCGGGGTGGTTCACATAGGGAGTGCATAATTTCAAAATTAAAAAGTGTAATACAAAAACGCTTACCCAATCTTTATAAGTTTCACCGACATACTGTTCCAGACAGGTACTATTCATTGTACAGTTTGTTTTGAGGGAATAATAAATATAACACTACAGTTTGATTACATCTGACGATAAACGAAGTCCATTTTGCGTGTCTTTGACTTGCAGAACAGTTCTATCACTTTTTTATTAAAATTTGGGAAATCATTTATAAATTCAATTAAAAACCGGTGCTGCTTCGATGTGATCTCTGAGCGATTTATCTAATTCTGCCGTAAAATTTATCAATTCCCGAAAAATGCCCTTGGTATTCGACGTTTGCCGTTCATCATGACCCCGAAGTGCCAGTTCAAACGCGCCACAAAATCTAATGCAATTTATTATTAAATTTAACACATGCCTATTTTTTGTTACCTGTTCATTGTGTTGTTGAACTGCTTTTCTATATGATGATCTAAAACATTCTGAATGTTATTTTTTCCTAACATTCTTAGACTAAATATATTTTTCAAATGCCCTTCGGAATTTTCATGTTTCGTAATTTTAGCACTAAGATGAATTAAGTCTTTTATTCCGTTCTTTGACCAAGACGGTTCACCACCAAACGAAAGACACGGAAAACAAAACAAAGTATTTTTAATTTTCTTATAACGTCTATACCTTTAACAGATTGTTTATTTTCTAAACATAATTGAGGCATCGGCCATTTAAAATTTTTTATTGCGATTTTTTCATCATACGTTAACCGCGAAAACGTGTTATTCTGTATCGCAGACACGAAATACATCTTACAACAGCGTTGAGCAGACGGGAATCTTGCTCACATGCTATGTATTATACGATATGGAACTAGAACAAAATACAGTTCTCCCCACCTTCAATGTAATGTTTAATGGCTTAACGCAGCAACAGTAACGCTTTGCTCATGGGTATGTTTCTCTCGGTGGAAGGGGTCTTTACATCCGTGCGCTGTTAGTCGTCATTATATCTGTGACAACGATCGGTGCAAGTAGGTTGTTTCGCGTGCCGTACACGCCACGTTCCTGTTCAATAACTATGAATACGTAATAAATAAATACTTTCACAGTTAGTCGCCGCTTGGTTTGTTTTGTTTCAAAATTCCAGGGGGTGCAATTGCTCACTTGCTCTCATTAAAGAGCCGCCACTGGGGTTGCCCATTTCACACGACTGTCTACAGGTACGTATTTTCACTAAAATTCATGAATGAACATACATTGAAAACATCGCAGTTCTTGGCTGTCAAAAAATTGATAAAACTAATTTACATTAATAACTTAACTTGGATAAAGAAAAAGGAAGAGCATGATGAGGGTAGCAGAGATGAAGATATTGAGGGATATTAAGGGAGGAAGCTTGAGAGAGCAGATAAGAAGCAAAGATATAAGAGCAGATCTCAAAATTCAAGATGTGGTGTAGTTTACGAGATCGAGAAGACGATATTGGAAAGACCACGTCGACAAAATGACAAAGAATCGATGGGCAAAATGGGCAGAGAATGAAAAGCCGAGTTCAACCTCCCAAAAGATGGTGCGAGACCTGGACATCTGCTTCCCAAGAGGTTGAACGAGATCAAGAAGGGTAAAAGAAACAAGACTAAGTCTTAAGAAAAAGAAGAAGAAGAAGAAGAAGAACTTGACTTGAAAATCATTAAAAATACATGAATTTTCTTTACAGCAAAAATGTGTATAGTTTCTATTTATAATCAAGAATTGTAGCAAATTTTTATCAAATGTATACAGAAGAACATTTTGTAGTTTTGGCTTATCATTATTCACGTTAAATGAGTTTGTTTTTATGTTTTATACATCTTAACTATTAAATTATACGCACAAAGTGATTAACCAATATTATTTATGCGTTTCATCCATTAGGCCTGTTATCCTATGTTTTTTAAAATACTTATTTTTGAGTAAAGTAAATTTGAATATTTGTAGTTATAAACGTAAGTTTGGCGTTTTAACAGCAACTGGGATATTGTCAAATAATGCATAATAAAAACAAATTATTAAAAGCAACTCTTTTCGATTAATTATAGTTATGTTAAATATTTTTCGCCATCTACATTAATAGATACCAATATTGGACTTTACGACTTCGCTGGAACGCTCGGTATATAATAATGTATTATGCAATCATGGGCATATCAAGAATAATTTGTCATAACATAAAAACGGTAATTTGCCAATTTAAGCGTTAACAAACAAGTAACCCTTCGAGATTAATCAGTTAAGTAAATCAAGGGTTTTGCATTAATCTGGCGTTATAACACCCGCTAAATTCAAGGTCGTATTTTAATTTAAGTTTTAGTACAAATCCATCTTTATACTATTGGCCCATAGTAAATTCTATTAAAAATAAATTTCATTTTAAGGCGATACTACCCGGTCGAATTTCGACCTATTTTCAACAGTTTTCTTAACAAAACTACGGCAATACCAATTGATGTACACCCTTGAAATTTTTTATAGTGCATCTGTGATGAATCCATAATTTTCCTAACTTATTTGTTTTTCAAATTAAGTACACATTCTTTTGTAATAAAATCGTAAAGTTCATTAAAATCACCTTACTTTTAACAATATTTATGGTTAAAAAGGAAGACTTACATCAAAATTCAATAAGTTACGAAAGTTCCTTGAAGCTTTACCTACAACATCCCGCAATTAGAAATATGTTATCTTGTCAACTAATTAAATAATATTATTAAAATGTAGGCCTTGCAGAAGCGTGCAAATGCTGGAGTTAGTTTTCTATCCTTTACATGCGATCTCTATCGCCGTCGGACCTCGGCAGACATCTGGTTTTATGAGTGTTGTAAAATAAATAAAAATGTGAGAAGATTTAAATTAAAATCAGAATATATTTCAGTTCAGTGGTAGTTTGAATGATTGACGTGTTAGAAAATTATTTATATTCTCTTGTGTTTTTGTGGGAAGAATGGGTAAGAAATCTCAAATTTGTCTTTCCAAACCCAGGAAAAGTCGGCGTAAAATGGGTAAATTGTTCAGGTAAATTTAAATATCAATTGTTACATTTGTGTAGATAACTAATTACACTGGCCTACAAAATTAAGCGAAAACATGTTCTGTTTTTTATGACTAATTTTGTATAATGTTAGGGCTCTGAATGCAAAAATATTCATTTTTGTAATTAACAATCGAGTTAACAATGTTTACAACATTGTTCATTACATAATTAAGAACTGTTGCTTGTTTGTAACATCAAAGTCACTATACACATTTGTATTATTTATCACCTTATCAATAATAAAATCTATTCATAATCAACTAACGATTATCTTTAGACATGAATATTTGCAACGGCAAAGTAAGACTCCTGTCGAAATCAGGTCTTCATTCACACATGTAGATCCGATTCAAACCACCCCGATTCCAAGCACTTCCATGGCCGAAACACCGTCGCCACGACTGTTAGATTTTTCCGTGGATTTTACCAATAATGAGGATGTCGACGAAACAATTGTCCATGCTTTAAATAAAGACGATGACGATATAAGGTACATCCATAACAGGTATAAACTAAAAATGTGAATGTAAAATTGTTGAATTTTTTTAGAACTGAAAACAACATGGGTGGCAGGCGTTTAGTAAATGTTTCTTTTCTATTTGAACAAGCCATGAATTTTCAACACCATAACCTTTTCTCCTGCAATTCCAGTGATGTCAAGTTCATTCGAGAAGTCAGAAGTGGATTCATATCTAAATTCATTTTGAAGTGTGAAATGTGCAAAGTGGAACATACAGTGGACAGTGATAGAAATGATGGCAAATTAAATACCAATGGTGCTGCAGTGACAGGAATTGTGAACGTTGGTGGCGGATTTTCCCAACTTAATGAACTAGCTAGTTCTCTAAATATGCCCGGAATATCTTATAATTTATATAAAAAAATTGAAGATGAAATGAATGAAATCTTTGATATTGAATGTTGGCAATCCATGATGGAGGCAGGAAAGGAGGAAGCCAAACTTGCAAGAGAGTGTGGACAAGTAGACGAAAATAATGTACCACTTCTAACTGTGATTGCAGATGGTGCGTGGTGTAAGCGATCTTATCGATCTAATTACAACGCTAAATCCGGAGCAGCATGCATAGTTGGGGAAAAGACGGGCAAAATCCTTTTTTTGGGAATACGAAACAAATACTGTATTATGTGCAAGAAAGATAAGGATAAGCCTCATCGCTGTTTTAAAAACTGGGAGGAATCAAGCTCAGCCATGGAAAGCGATATCATACTAGAAGGATTCAAACTAAGCATGGAAATGCATAACGTGAAATATGCATATTTGGTTGGCGACGGTGACTCCAGTGTGCACAGAAAAATTTTAAGCGCGAAACCTTACGGGTCACTTGTAGTACAGAAGGTGGAATGTTCTAATCACCTTCTGAGGAATTACGTCACTAAACTTAAAGACTTGGCCCTAAAACGGTTTAGCTCTAAAGGTACTGAGGTAGACATATTTTTAAGGCATTATTTGAAAAATAATATCCGAAGACTCCGTCTTTCTGTTGATTGTGCAATCAAACATAGAAGATCTCAAGATTGTGAACACGTGGAAAAGATTAAGAATTTAAAGAAAGACATTATTAACAGTGTCAAGCATGTATTTGGAGATCATGAAACTTGTGACGAGTATTTTTGTAAAGGACGGAAACCGAATGAGAAGAACTTGACCCCTTTAATGAAAAGTTGCGGTCTTTTTAATGACATTATGTCGTATGTAAATAGGTTGACACAACACAGCTCTAGTTTAATAAGAAATATGACTAATAATAGTGCTGAACGCTACAATTCTGTGTTAGCAAAATTTGTGGGCGGAAAGCGAGTTGACTATTCCAAGAAAGGAGGTTACGAAATGAGATGTCATTTGGCAGGACTCTCTGTGAACAGCAGAGAGTTATTTCATGCTGTGGTCCATAAGGCAATAACAAAGAAGAGTCCTGGGTTTCATACAAACAAATTTACGCAACAGCTGGTAAAGCGACGTGAAAAAAACCGTAGCAGAAAACGAATGTATCACAACTTCAATTGTTCACAGGCTAATGATAATTCTTCTAGAAAAAAATATTGTGATTCGGACGATAATGACGACTATGGAGTCAATGTTCATGCATTGGACATAGATCCAGAAGAATTGGAGAAAAAGAAAACCTCATTTTTAAAGACACTATCACAAACAGAAAGCGAAATTAGTCAGTTGTCCTCAGCAACTGTGGAGCAATCCTTTTCCAATTTGTGGTTTTCTGAGAGAAGAAAACGTTTGACTGCATCTTCATTTGGAAAAATTTGTAAAATGAGAAGCACAACAAATCCAAAAAAAGTTATCAAAGCAATGCTACATTCAAAATTTACTGGCAACACTTACACCGATTATGGAAAAGACCACGAACCTATAGCTAGGAAAGAGTTTTCAGACCTAATTGGTAATGAAGTTAAAGAATGTGGTTTTTTTATTGGAAAAAATGATGCTTGTTTTCTAGGAGCTAGTCCGGATGGACTTATAAATGATGACGGTTTAATTGAAATCAAATGCCCTTATAATGCCCGTTTGGATACACCAGAGGATGCTATTATTAAAAATAAAATAAAGTTTGCCACATTTGAAAGTAACATATTTTCGCTAAAACGAAATGATAATTATTTTTATCAAGTTCAAGGTCAATTGCACATAACTGAACGAAAATATTGTTACTTTATATTTTGGACACCAAAAGGCTTACTTTTTGAAAAAATTTTTCGGGATGAAATTTTTTTTAAAGAAAACATGCAAAAACGGTTGCACGATTTTTATTATAATCATTACCTTGCTGAAATTCTAAAGCTGCAAATTAAGGACGGCATATAAAAATAGCAACATTCTTCGATTAGGTGTTGTAAATATACAGTAAATGTCTCATTTCTATACCTACCTGTATTCATACAAAAAATTAATATATTTTATTTAGAATGCATTCTATGCCAGCAGTGTATATCATAAAATATATGGATTATAGTACAACAAACAAATTTTAAGCCAAACAAATTAATAACTTAATTCTATTAGATTCAGAAACCGGATCTGTGAATGGATGACTAATTAGTGAAAGGGAAATTATAAAATAACAATAAACATAAACATTAAAATTAGTAAAGGTTATAACTTGTATCCATTCGCTTCTTTACATTTTCGAGCATGCTTCCGAAATTAATCGACATAAGTAAGTAGTTGAGCACTCGTATTTCTAAATTTTTGCCGTATATGCTCCCGCACAGCTTTTTTTGTTGTACAGTGTATATTTGCGTTTACGTATTCCGTTAAAAAAAGCATCATTTATCACATATTTTCATTTTCGTGTATTAGATAAGCAACACTACTAGTACGGTAAACTCTCTGGGATAATAAATAATTTGTTTGACGTTCCCTCAGTACAAAAATCGTATTATAAGCTTTTCTTTAGAAGGGTTCATTATGAAGTCACTTCAATTAATTTAAACTAACTAGCATCAACAAATCAGGCTTGTAAACTGAGAAGCAACTTTTTAAAATAAAATAATGTTACCGTATACTATTGCATATTCATATATAACCAAGAAACTGACAATATTATATCAAAAAAAATGAAAATAACTCAGAACTTTAAAATAATAACCCATTATAACCGTATGTGTCAATTTTCATTAGCTATAGGGATTCAATGTTTACGTGCGATTTATACGTATACAAATAATATGTGGCAACGTGTGTCACCCTACTCTCCGTCACCAATCCCGGCAACAATCGACATTACAACGACTTTCTCCGATCTCTCCACCAGATTTTACATTCAATCTTTAGCTGCGAACACGTTGCGATCTAGTCTGCCATAAAAGCCGTCTTATTATGGAACGGGAAACATTAAATGGCCGCCGCGATCTCCTGATGTACTAGTTTATTATTATTTTCAGAATCCTTTTTTATTTACCTTATTTTTAATTTTATTAGAATTACGCTTTTGTGTGTGTCATGCAGCTTAATAATTCTCTGCATTTACTGAAAGGAAAAAGAAAAACAAATCCTTCCAACGCGTAAATATTATTTCTAAACGCATTACAAACACCCAAGTCAATGGTCTAATAGTTACTGCTATAACTTGAGCTTGTATCGGTCACGCTCGCATTGGAAAGGAAAGTAGGGGTGTCATGTTGTCACGTATTGCATGAATTAATCGCCTATGGCTAATGAAAATTGACACATGCTGTATGTCTTTGGTGTGAAATTTAGTAGGCAACTCAAAACGCAAACGATATACAGTTGACCTTTAGACACAAATGTAAGGTTAGTCCAGTTCTGCACATGTAACTGTAATTGAAAAAAACAAAATATGTCTGTATTAGGTCTTTTTGTTATAAACAACACTACCAAAAATTGCGGCCATCTAATACGTTGTTTTCAATAAATATACTTTTCTGAAAAACATTGAATTGTCAGAAAAACGACAATAAGTCGAAAACTTTAGATTTTAGGCCTATACTATCTTATTACTTTTTATCTAATAATTATACGAAGAATACAAAAATGGGGGACAGGACAGGAAGTTCTATTTAAAAAACTGTAACTATGGTCAGTCACCAACTTATGAAACATTCTGTATAATACATAATAAATATAAAAGGCGCTCCCAATACCAAAAAATTGCTATTATAGCAAATAAAACCGCTTTGAAGTATCATTATTCATAAAGGCACAATCCGCTTTATCCACGGAAATAGCTCACTCTGTATATATCTACCAAATGAATGAATAAATTGCTACCAACAAATAATTTTAAGACTGAATTGTGCCATGTATTGATAAATAGGATCCTGTATAACATTGGTGACTTTCTTAAAATTGTTTTTTAATGTGTATATATGTATTTGTATTTCATTTTAATTTAGGTCCTAAAATGAGTTTATTTGACGTTATTCAATGCACTGTAATGTACTCTAACAAATAAATGTTTATTATTATTATTAATTGAAAATGCATATTTTTTTATAATTATACATTGTATAACAAAATCCAGAAAATCCTCATTTTTTTTAACATCCTTTTTTGAATGCTTCATAGTTTTTTTGTTACATATTTATTTTTTTTGTCTGATACCGACAGTGTAATTTATCATACGCACACACACACAAACACTCATAGAGACATGTTTGCAAACATCACCAGTCTAAAATATCACCTTATTTCTTTTTAAGAAATATTAAAAATCATAAACATGGTCTTAAACACATACCGTCTGCATTATAGACGGACGGGTGACGCCAATAAAATCTGTTTTATTTTATTGTGAATCTACGTTAGCTGTACCTTCCAGTATGGAGAGAAAAATATCAGCAAAAATTAAAATTTCTGTTTCATTTAAAAAAGTAGAATCGCCTTAATTACACAATACCAAAACAGATGTAGGGGAAGTACGGCTATGATGGCACATGACGATTTTCTATGATATCTCGATTGCTATGGTTGCAAAGTAGACAGTCATCAATACATTAGTGTGGTAACGTCTTACCTGTATATTTACAGCTAAATTACTTGGGTATTTCTGATACAATATCCCAAATTTAACTTAGCAGGTATGTAAAATTTTTATTATGGTTTTACTAAAGTATACGTTTTTTTTTGATTCAATTAGTAGAAACATACAAATTGTATTGATTGAAATATAAATGTACATTATAACATCAAATTAAGGCCGGTAGTTAGTTCGTACGTTACAATACACGTGCCACACATTCCCACAAAGACGTGTCTTACACTTCGGGCATGATGGCATACGTTTACTATGTATGTATATGATGGCATCATACCAATGTGCAGATATTCTTTATAAGTACATTAATGTTTTAATGTTGATAGTAATTAAAATTTTCTATTTGTTATAGCATAAACGACATGAATAACAAGCAAGAAAAATCTTCCAAAAGCCAGCAATGGTCAGCAGATAATATGGGAGAAGCTATGATGCTATAAATTCGAAATATATGAGATGGAAACTCGCTTCGAAGACATTTAATGTTCCAACAAGAACACTTCGGCGAGGGGTTTCGGATAGTAATAAGGTGCTAAAAGGTAATGATGTAGGATTTTTGGGAGGTAGATTACCTATCTTTAATAAAGAAAGAGAACAACAAATAGTGTTAGAACTAAGGTTCTTTGGATTAACGTGTACTGATATGAGAAAATTAGCTTTTCAACTTGCTGAAAAGCTAAGTCTAAAACATAACTTTAATAGCACAAAAGAATTAGCTGGGTGGGACTGGCTTCCAAGCTTTCTAAAGAGAAATCCTTCCATAAGTCTCTGAATTCCTGAAGCAACCTCTCTTGCACGAGCTCAAGCATTCACTAGACCAACTATCAAAGCATATTTTGAAAATTTGACAAAATCAATTGAAGAATACAAATTTACGCCTGAACAAATTTTTAACATGGACTAATCTGGATTGTCCACTGTCCAATTTCGTTCTGAAAAAAATTTTGCCTGTAAAGGAAAGAATCAAGTAGGCTCATTAACTGCTGCTGAAAGAGGTCAGCATTTCACAGTAATTTGTTGTATGAATGCGATAGGAAATTTCTGCTTAGGTCAGAAAAACTTATCAGAATCTTCTGTAGTTGAAGTAAGTAGCGTGTCATCAATAAAGATTCCAGTGACTTCTTCAAATGCGACTGATTTTATACAAGAATTATCACCAGTCCCTCAAATGGATTAAATACTGAAACAGAAAAAACGCAAAAAATCAGATGCGCAAGGTGTTTTGAATAAAACACCCACTATTGAACTACTAAAACTCAAGGAAGCAGACCAAAAAGCAAAAGAAGTTAGAAAGTCCGCAAAGAAAAATTAAGGAAAGGGTTGAATTCGATGTTGATAGTTATAAAAATCTGGATCCAAATGTACCACAATTTCAAGATGATTCTGATGATGAAAATCCTGCTTGCATTAATTTTTTTATCTATTACCTATGCCATCCTTGCCATATATGGTGTGCCATCATTACATTATATAGGTAGGTATATGATGGCACACTTGGCAATAAAATCAAAATATATATTTTATAGAAATATATTATTTTGGAATAGCTTAGATTGGTTATTTATGAAACTACTTCCTATTCTTTGATTTTGCCATGGTTAAATATCTATTGCGGTTTAAATGAACGTAGTTACGCATATTTATAAAAAAGGATGCCATCATAGCCGTACTTCCCCTACAGGTATAAGAAAAAGTACTTATCTATTTTTCTAATCGGGTGGAAATGTTAAAATTATAGGAACTTCAAACTACCAATATTATCTTTTTATTGATTTGGAATATAAAAACAATTTAGTAAAATTCCGATTTTTTCAAACGAGTGAAAAGATTGTTGACTAGGAATTTGATCTACATTAAGAAACGGCGACGTACGTTTAGGCTGCTGTGGTATTTATTATTTAAAAAGCTTCGTTTATCCATTTAGAATTTAGGGCACCTTCAGCGGATAGACGTAGTTCAGGATCTGGCTCAATCAACGACTCAATGAATGTAGCGAATGGAATGGCATCTACTCTCTTCCATTGGTATTTGTCGACTAAAACGTCTTCCGTTTTCCAAATACGTAAACGTATGTTTTCGTTATATGTACGTAGGTTACCTGTAATTAAAAAAAATCGAAACGTTTTACTAACTATTAAGATTTCTTTATGACTACTGGAATATCAGATAGGTAGGTATACCATAATCTAAACTAATGACAACTTATACAAGACAACATACACCAAAATCGTACCATAATGATTTACTTTACCGCCGAAGAATATATTTTATTGAAAAATAAATAATTTTAATTTAGCTAAAAATTACTGGAATAACTTCAATAAAATAAGAAGACTTATATAGAAATACCACTAATTTACCTTGTTGGTCGAAAAAATGTTGAGACCGTGCGCCTCGTTGAGCAATATACTTGGGTATCCCTCCAAGAGCTTCGCAGATCAAGTATACGTGATCTTCTGTTGATGAGATGGATGATGTTCTTTTTGGGTTAAACAGATATTCCGCTGTGGCTAATTCAAAGGCAAGACATCCCACGGACCACATATCTGCAGGGAAACTGTAATCGGCACCCAGTATCACTTCTAACGCTCTATATTGCTTC
Organism: Amphimallon solstitiale; assembly: GCA_963170755.1. Classification (NCBI taxonomy): domain Eukaryota; kingdom Metazoa; phylum Arthropoda; class Insecta; order Coleoptera; family Scarabaeidae; genus Amphimallon; species Amphimallon solstitiale. Next base: position 37,966,521 of record OY720684.1, on the reverse strand, counting down.
GTTTGGATATTGCAAGAGAAGTGACGATTCTTTAACAAAATTGTAATAAAATAGTTTATTAGGAAAAGAGTTTTGTATTTTATTGCGATTTTATGCATTTAAACTAAAAAAAAAAAAAAAAAAAAAAACGTGGATCACTTCAAACCAGGTATACTTGGAGAAATGTGTACGAGTAAGTATATTTAAATTCGACAACTCAAATTTAGTAAACATATCAGCAAAAACTTGACGCCTTAAAGTTTGAACTTATCTAATCTTGCAAAACAAGAATTATTCTGGATTTTGCGTACTGTAATAAACCATTATGAATTGCAAATAACCTTATTTGCTTTCATAATAACGTATTTTGAAACCAAATGTATTTTTGCTATATACTCTCATATTTAAAATGGCATTTGTCGCATATGTTTCCATGACGCTAAGTCACCTTGACAAGCCGTGGTTTCGTGCACTTTAGTCACGGAGTGGACTTAGCAATGGGCCGAAGTTAGTTGTAGGTTTTTTAAATGCAAAAATCAATTGAAACTGTAACAAGATGGTTGGTGTTTGTCATCGATCTGTCAAACTACCCCGACGTGGCGCCACAACGGACAAGTAATTTTGATCATTCCCTGTTGTAGAAAAAGTATAGTATGAAACTGGTTTTATAAACTCGTTAGTTACTCGTTTTATTAATCACTCGCTACGCTTGTAATTAATAAAACTCGTGACTAAAATAAGGTACACTTCGTACCCGTCTCTACTTTTCAGGAATAATACCTCCACTCAAGTTTCTGGCAATAATCCATGGTGACATTTTCCCAGGTAGTTTCAATTTGATTCCATAATTAATTTGAATTGCTGTATACATTATCAGAGATTATCTTTTTCATAAATCCCCAGAGATTTTTCAGAGGAATTAAATCTGGACTTTTAGGGGACAGGATAGCGTTTTAAAATTTGCAGTTTCCATCCCAACCACCACTCTGGATTTATGTATCGGCGAGTTATCTTGTTGAAACAGGAAGTCGTCACGCAATACAGTAACACTAGGCAACATGACATTAGCTAGTATATTCCTATATTGCGTACCATTTAAATGATCCTCTATTTTCCATAGAATCCCTGGCTCATCAAAAGGCATCCGTCCCCTAGCTATATCTTGGGTCATTGCTTCGTCCTCTGTCACCATGAACAAAACGAGTAACAAAACGATGAAAACACTAACACTTATTGGTTAAAATACTCAAACGCACTAAAAATATTTAGTCAATAACAAAGAAAAAGCAAAATTGTGTGACAAATCAGGTGTTTATGAGGTAGGTTGCAGTTATTGTGACGCAATCTACATTGGCCAAACAGGCAGACCCGTACAAGATCTCATTAATGAACACAAAAAATCAATTTTAAACAATAATAAAAATACAGGCTTTGCTGAACATTGCATAGACCTTGTACCTACATGTATTTGATACCAATAATTATACATTATTACATAATAGTTATAAAGGAAGGAAATTAGATTTATTAGAAATTCTAGAAATTAAAAAAGCTACAACAGCAAATAAACATGTCACAAACACACAACTGGACTTCATAAACACCCCCATTATTGACACTGTACTTAAGACACTAGCCCACACATATAAATAGGTATTGGTAACTTTCTTAGTTTAGTTTAAGTCTGGAAACTCTTCGTTAATGACCGAGAGGTCGAAACACGTGTCAGAGTACAATAAATCTGTCCTTAAGTGAAACAATATAACCAAGTGTTTTATTCGTTTAATATAAAAATATTTATTAGAACTTATATTTATGACTGAATTAATATTTATTACTTTATATCTCATGTTCACATTACTAACTGAACTAATAATAATCCCCTCCTGCGCCTGGAAACACCTTTTTATACACATCTTTTTCTACGCGATAATTCTTGTGGATTATGGTATGACGGTGAACAATTCCCCATTCATTCTTTTTGCGATTTTATGGTGCATTACGGTGAAAGAATCATCTGTTTACTCACTACTTCTTTGTTCCGTAACTAAAGTTTATTTAGTTTAGAATGAATATGAAAAAAAGTAAATTTCCTTTATGTATGTGCATAGTTAATCAGTGGAACCATTCAAATATATTATGTTTATTTTCTGTCTTTTCTGGAAACTCTTTTTTGCACTAAGTGTACATAATATACTATTATAATAAAAAAATCCGTTTCCCAGGAAGTGATGCCATATTTGAGCACTTTATTATAATATACATTAGCCCACATCAGTATACCTTCATGCTATCTACAGAACACTCAATATTCAAACCTATTTGGCGAGGAAGTAATTAAGAAATATAATCAGTTATAAATTAAAAATCTTCTTACCATCGGCTATAGGCATTTCAAAACTATACTTTTTTCGAATATTTCTTGTAACAGGTGCAAAGATTAACACATGGAACAATCTTTGCTATAGTTAAAACGCAACATAAGTCAGCATACTGACAAAGTAGCGGTTGCTTTAGCTTATTATGTACGGGAAAATTTTCACTATTTTTTTAGTGATATTTGTATGTAAGGGTTGGCAGTATGTAAGAGTAGTGATATCCATAGGAAATGGCTATCACTTATCAGAAATGTAATAAACAAGAGTATTAATAAAAAAACTAATATCGGGTTTTATTTATTAATAAGCAATAGCACATTTGGCGAAGAGAAAAACTGAACAAAAATGGGCAAGTTAATAGACATGATTGCAAACGCGGAGCTTCATTGTAAAAATTACACTGCAACAGACAAGATTCTAGGGTGAAAGCAACATTTAATCCAAATGACGGAGGCGGGAAATATATAATGCAAATTGTACCGTTACAATAATTTCTTAGCAAATTATTATTCATAGCATTTTTCTTCTTCAATACCTATTTAAAAAACCATTCGAACACTGTATTGTAAAAATTTATTTTTGAATATTTTTATAATAATTATTATTATTACCTCAAATAAAATTAATTTGTAATAGGTACCTAGTAGCCACATGATCTCAAAGGAAAATGAAACTCCTAGTTTATTGCAACAAATTAATTGTTGCAATTATTAATTTTATTATCACAATCATAGGTAACAGTATTTTTGCACTGGGGAGTTATTTTTGGAATAGCTCCTGGTTTTGGTTATTCTTTGGTAAACGATAAGGAAGCTTTCTTTGTTTTGCTCTCTTGCATGGCCTGTAGAGTCGGCTCAATAGAAGCCACTAGTTTCTTGAAAGCTCTAAAATCGCCGACATTTTGACATTATTTATTATATATGAATTTTGCTAGTCCAACTCCATCAACAATGTACTAAACAGTAACAATTATCACGATATGTAGTTAATTTTTAAAAACATTAGATATGTACAGGGTGTTTCCTCATAATTTGCCACCCCTCTTATCTTTTTTATTTGAAGAGATAGGAAAAAATTTAAATAAGTACAAAAGTTTTATAGTTTTTTTCTGAATTATCAGAATTTGATACGAACAGAAAAAGCTATAAAACTTTTGTATTTAATGTTTTTTCCTATCTGTTTGAGTAAAAAAGATAAGAGGGGTGGCGAATTATGAGCAAACACCATCTACATATCTAATGTTTTTGAAAATTAACTACATATTGTGATATTGTTACTGTTTAGTAAATTTTTGATGGAGTTGGACTAGCAAAATTCATATGTTGTTAACTATACTTACCAAGTTGATTGAGGCATATGTCATATGTTTTGATTTTTTGTAGAAGAATGTAGAATCATTGAATCTATCAGCAATCCTCAGGAGCTTAATGATTCGATTTAGAAAAATATATTTCCAATCTGAATACAACTATAAGAAATAATGTCAAAATGTCGGCGATTTTAGAGCTTTCAAGAAACTAGTGGCTTCTATTGAGTCGACTCTTCAGCCAATGCAAGAGAGCAAAACAAGGAAAGCTTCCTTATCGTTTACCAAAAACAAACCAAAACCAGGAGCTATTCCAAAAATAACTCCACAGCGCAAAAATCCTCTATTATTTTCGACAAGAAATAAAAAATCAAAAGAGACAGATAAAAGGAAAAATGTTAGTGTTACCTATGATTCTGATAATAAAATTAACAATTGCAACAATTAAAGATCATGTGGCTTCTATAAAACAAAAATCGAATAAAATAGGTACCTATTACAAATTATTTTTAATATGAAAGGTAATAATAATAATTATAATAAAAATTTTCATAAATAAATCTTTACAATACAGTGTTCGAATGGTTTTTTAAATAAATATTGAAGAAGAAAAATGCTATCAATAATTATAATTTGCTAAGAAATTGTTGTAACGGTACAATTTGCATTTTATATTTCCCGCCTCCGTCATTTGGATTAAATGTTGCTTTCACCCATGGCTGGGCAGCCGCTAGAATCTTGTCTGCAACAGGGTGCGAAGGAATAGATCAATTACCTTTTATATAGATGGGAAGGGAGTGAGCATTTCGTACACATTGCTGGAGCAGATGTTCAGGTATATGAGACGTTGCCATAGGAGATATTGGCAGAAGGAACTTGTGTATACCAGAAAACACTCGATGCATTGGATGCATTTTTTATGCCAAACTCTAACACAACATACGAAAGACACTTGTTTAGGAAAATTTGAAAGATAGAAGAAACGGTAGACATTGAAAGAAGTAATGGACATGGCTGGAATTATGGAATAAAGTAACAGACATGCAGTTTGTAGCGATCATAAAATGGAAGCCATATTTTTAAGAAATTCGTTTCCGGTATATTTTTGTTCTTTTAATAAACATTTATTTGATTACAATCTGTATTTTTTTCATGGTTTTTTTCAAATGTGCAAAAATTTAAGGCCCACCCATTAGTTTGCGTCACCGAATCGACTATTCCATAAAATAAACAAAAATAAGTATATTGTGAAAGACAAGAGCAAATTTGAAAATACCTAATTATCAAATTAAACTCAACTCACAATAATATGTGTATAATATCAGTTAATTATTCATTAAAATACATATCAAATATATACATACAGCAAAAAAAGTACACTTTTTGAAAATCCCCCAAGTTTTGGTTTACGGTAATAATAATAATAATATTACTAAAGTTCCTCATAAAAGCGAGTTATTTGGCACATCCGTATACATATTTTTTTACGTTTATGCTATCTAACATTTAATTTGTTATTTATAGACTCGCAAACTACATAATCGATTTTGATAAAATGATGTTGTTCCTTATGTTGTGTGGAAGATTGTGATCATATTCTTTTTTCCAAATTTTATCGGAAAATATTAAAAAAATAACAATATGTGAAGAAAACGAAAGACAGACAGTCGGCGCGTCATAAACACACGCACACGCACTGTCGGCGTCGTGTGTGTGCGTGTTGTGTATCGAAATGCACTGGAGTGATAGAGTGATTATAATAAAATATCATTGGTTCGTTGTTTAGCTCGAGAATAAACAAATTTTTTAGATCGGTCAATGACAGTAAACACAAAGCAAGTTTTATTTTTCTATAGAATGTGGCCGAAAACGCCGAGCTACGGGCAGCTAGTTGAATATAAGATTGCTCTAGCATTTTCGAAATAACATGAAGGGAGATGATACTTTTGTTTGCTAATCTACTGTTTCATTATAGATATCTTGAAATATTATTCTTACTGAAAATTCGTACCTCCCAGCAAGCATTGCCAAGATCAGCTATCTTTACTTCGATGTTTGGTGATATATACATAGGTTGATGTAGGCGATGGACTCTTTTGTGTTTCTCTGGTTTAGACTTTCTAGGTGCACCTTCATCTTTTGGAAAAGAACTTGCGCGTATAGTTCCGATTTTTGGTTTATCGTAACAATCGGAACCAGGAAGTGGTCCTAGAGGTGGTGTGGGTCGAGAATATATATAGTGTTCCCATGTTTCTGAACTCACTGAAAAATTACATAGAATTTTACATATTTATAAAATTCTTGATATTTCAAATAATGCACGAATTTATTAAATTTATGTGCCCAAATATTATTACAGACTTACTATGTTACCATATATGTGTTTGTTTGAAAGTAATACAATATGTGGTTTTACTTTTACCATTAAAATATGCAAGTAATTTGTGTAAAATGTAATTTATTTGGTAGGAGCTCAATAAAGATATTTAATATATACTTATTTACAAATTATTTATATTTCCTAACATAACGTAGACTTCAATTTGATATGTAAGGTGTAGGATGCGCTGGCGTGTAGGATTAATTTCACTACATGTATGCTTGCGATTATGTATCTGGAAATGCACGTGATAATTACGTCACAGATGGCGAGAAAATTTCAAAATAGGTACTACCTATTAAAATCAAAATGTTTTATTCAAAACTACGAAACATTGTTCATTATTCCATCAGTTGTATTTAGAATAATTTACTTAATTATAAGTTAATAAAATGTATCTCTACAATAACATATGTATTTTCATTTATTTTATACGCCCATAATAAACTCAGATATTTATATTTTATAGGGATCGCATACTTACCTGAAAATTTTACTGTGATGCCGGGAGTTGTTAACTTTCCAGGCTTAATATTAGTTCAATAGATTCATTATGGTTTTTATGATCACATTTCAGAAATATGCAGTAATAATTAGTTTTTTTTCTATTGTATTATAATAGGTTAGTTCGCAGAGTGATTGGAAACTATCAGAAACTGTACCACGCATGCGTATATTTTCTTTCAAATTGTTAAAATCTCCAATTACGATGTTGCAAAGATAATTCGTGCATTCGTTGTTTGTATTATACAAAGTGAACAGTTGTCTATAAATATATATTACTGTTTTTTAGCTCCAAATAAAAGTTGTAATAATATTTACGCCTTATAGATACAAATACTGTATGTGAATGGTTTATGTGAAGACATCAAGGTAAATATCATTTTAAAAGAGTGCACTGTGGGACAGAATCCCAAATAGCTGGCCAAAACCTCAAAACGTTTTCTAACGGCTTTGAAATTGTTTTCAGGGTCGCTGATAACGAATCCAATATCAGTTTTGGCAAAAAAAAGGGCGGATCCAATATGGCGTCCGAGTATATTATAAAATATTTTTGGTGAAATTTTGTATCTGGGGGGTTTACATTGCGCTAATTACGAATAAGATATTTGTTTTTAAACAAAATATTTTAATCGTAATTGTATCGCCAATTTATAATAATCAGAAAGATTCCGGCAGGGAACCAGGCACAAATGAATTGAACAGGAAAATTAGGTAAGAAAATATTTCTTTTTAATTTGTTCACTACATCTAAATTGGATTAATCTAGTTACATTCACTATCATTAGATTCACTATCGGTATGTGTAGTGCATACGTCAGTGTCGTCTTCAGTGTCCGTGTCATCGGGTACAGTTAAATGTAGAGCTTCAAGCGACATTTGTTTTTTTTTCTTTTTCGGTAGTTTTCGTACACTTGATGTGTATGGATCAGAGCTAATTAACAGACGGTAAAATACGTCTTGCATTGTCAAAGAGCGGCTGCTTTTGCTCGAGAAATCTTGGCGATATTTTTTGATATATTTGTGGCACGTATCCTGTGTTTCGGCAGTAAAGCCGAAGCAATGATTTGCGGACCATGAGCAGTTTATGGATCGATGGTGGCATGCAGAACCATGAGTATAATTCAGTAAATAATTTCGCAGTTTTGCAAGCATAATCCGTAAATCTCGGAGTATCAATTGTACGACCTGACGAAATCGCTTGTAAAATAGAGTGGAATCTTGTGATTAAACGAATGTCTACTCCAGTAATTTCGGCTGAAATTGTAGCGTTTTCGAAAAAGGGACGAGCAGTGTTGCCATCATTCGTGCTCCCAAACCCTGGCTTCGGATGGTCAACAATGAGGCCTACATTTTTCTTGAAAGATTCCTGAGTGACTTTTTTTCGATTCTTAACAATCGTTTTTTCTTCCGCAGTTCGCGCTTGTCATTTTTTAATATCTAGTTTATCGGATAAGTGAAAACGACATTCAAAGCAGCGTATCCATGAATGGAACGAAGAAATACCTAAGTTCAAATAATTATCGATAACTTCGAGCTTCAACATTTTATCGAGGTCATTAAAATATTTTGATGTAGCTTTGCAAAGATAGCGTTGAGTCGCTGCATTGTCCGCCACTGCATTACACACTTTCCCGTCTACCAGGGTTATAATTTACTTTTATACAACTATGTCTGAAAATGGAGCAAGATTTTTAACTTGATCTTGTACATATTGAATTTCAGCTTTCGTTGTATTCGTAGTTTCTTTCAGAAATTCTATTTTAATTGGTCTACAGTATCGCGGAGATGAAAGCACAGGGTTCTGTCAGATAACATATTTTTCGTTTTGTTCATTTATACTTGAAAGTTGCAGTGGAACTAATGATGTAAAGAAAATACTCGCGTCTGTAAATGTGCCATCATCACCGGTGAAGGTAAGGTCTAATAATTCTGGAAGTTCTGTGGGTGCTTGTTTCTCTGTGTATGTAATTATTTTTATTGGTGGATAACAAAGGACGGAAAAGCTCGACTATTAACTAATTTGCAGCCTGCTCTTACCACTAAATATTGATTTTTCGAAACCTTCTACGAAAACCGACAATGCTTCTTCAGGCGTCATTGTTCTTTCTCTAACGGTGTTCGAAGACGACAGGTAAGATAATGCTTTGGAGGGACTTCGCACTTTTGATCTACCACTACTATCCGAAAAACTTGTCGAAGGTCGACCACCGATCGCTTTTGACTTCAAAGTACTTTGAGAAGATCCGTCCTGAGATAAGATTAATTGAATGCTTAACTATTCCGCATTCTTCTCGAATAACCTCTCTTCCTTCCGGGATTTTTTTTCATTTCTTCAGTCATAAAGAATGCATGGCCCAATTGGCACGACACTTGCGCTTCAAGAATGAGAACTGCATCGTCCACAGTTTGGAAAGCAAGAGTATTCTTAATTATGCGGAATATCTCATTCCTTGTCAATTGCTGTACTTATCTAATGTCTGCATTTCCTGCAATCAGTGAATAATATGGGATTACATCCCTCGGAGCCGAGACTAGCCCATGAATAGAATCAACAGCGAGCGAAAACAAAAGATCTCACTATACTGTGACCCTACTATATTGTGACATATTTTAGTATGCTTTATTCATTGTACACAATAATTTATTGAAGAAATATGTTTATTCATCCTTAACAAAAAATAATATGTAAATCAGCGACCTCGAAAACCCCTTTCTTTATACCAAAATACCACGTCAAAATTTGCACGGCTTCAGAAAAAAAAAAACATATCTCCGTTCGCGCAAAAATGCGCAAGTTTGTCGACCAAGCTTTTTTTCCGTTAGAATACAGCAATTCAATAAAAAATATTCCAAAGAACGAAGGAGGACGTGCCATAAAGTTATGTCTGCCTGAAAGTTTACTTTTCGTTTGCGTTTTCCCAAAAAGATAACCGCAATTCAAAACGAATAACTTCTATCGTAACAACAATTTTGCAATTATGTAAATTGTATTTCATTCTAGGTACCTTCACGAAAAGAATCTATTTTACACTGTTCCAATTGCACTATTTTTGACGATTATATTGTGGGTTCTCTGTAGCGTATGGCGCGTGTGAAATTCGGTAATTCGATAAAGGGGCCCACAGACTGCGCTTTTGTTGGACTGTTTTATTCGACGAACAAGTCTGTTCGAACAAAAACAACGAACGTGAGTTGCACACAGACTTCAGTTTTGTTCTGCATTTGAGTGAATAGGTTTAATATTAATAATAATATGAATGCAATATACGTGTGTGCAGTGGCGGCGGGATTAGCCAAAAAATCAAAAGAGAGAAAAAAGAAACGGCCAAAATGATAAATCATCAAAATACCACAAGTTGGCTATATAAACGTCATCAGTTCCAGCGCCGCTTCTTTTCGATGCATTCACTTTTTAATTTCCTTCTGTAACTTAATGAATCAATCTTTTTCTTTACCGCTTCTTTTGTTGCATCAGAATCCACCTCTCTTAACTTTTTGAACAGTCTTTCATATGCTTTGTCTTTCCTAATGCGATCACTGTACTCGCGTGATTTTATTTTCCATAAACACGGAAGACTGCGATATAGTTCTATAAATTCTAATAAAAACTTTTTATCAATTTGCCGAAGATGCGTCATGTTGACACAATTCGATGCGAAATGCAAACTCGAAAAACCTTGGTTAACAACTACCCCATAGAACTACACCACTGTGCAAATCGTCGTCTTTTAAAACTGTTTACCCCACACACTTCAGATTTGTTCGAATGCCACGTTTGTCGAACAATTTCGACGGACATAAACAGGCCGAACCTGATTATTTTCACCAGCTTAGTACGCGAGCATCAACGACGGTTTTCGACCTACACACTTCGGTTTTGCGTCGTTTTTGTTCGAACACACTTGTTCGTCGAACAACACAATCCAACAAAAACGCAGCCTAGAAAACGATTGCTTGGGGACTCTCGATACCCATACTTCACATTCCGCAAAAAAAAAACCGAAATAAAGCTTGGTTTTTGAGGTTTTAGCCAGCTTTCTTGGGATTTTCTTCCACTGTGGAGTGTCTAAACTTTACTAACCGTAAGTCCTGGGCATTTGAACACCTAGCTCTTTATATCTCGAGCTAGTTTCAACTAAATTCCTTATATAATCATCCTTAACTTTTATCAAAATATTCTCAGGTTTTATGTCGGTATGGATGATTTTACAGACACTATGGAGATACACTAATCCCTGAAGTAGCTGCAATTTAGTACATTAAGAAAGTTATCTAAAGAATTCTTATAATTTTACCTGTTTTAAAATTATTCTAACACCTGGCAGGTGAATACCACGATAATCGCTTTGCACGAGAAGATGCAAAAGTGATGGTCCCATTAGTTCGAAAGATATGCAAGTATGAATCCCGTTGAGACTGTGCTCTTCGAAAAAGTCCAACATCTGAATAATATTCTTGTAGCCCGGATGGGTCGGATCCGCCAATTTTATACATCTTAGTAATTTTATCTCATCTTGAGCCACACAATTGAACATTTCTGCTGCTTTTACGATTTTAACAGCAGTATATGATTTAGCAACACTAAAAACGCTTGGTTATTTTATTTGAATAATATACCTACACGTCTACAACATTACATGATACTGATATCCTACCCAATATACATACCACTATCATTTTGTTACTATTGTAATTATAAAAAAAAATGCATATAAAAGTTGCAACAAGACATATTTTTCAAAATTTCTTAAATTAACTATACTCTGTAGCTTAATTTTCAATTAGAAAACTTGTACTATGTGGCCCAACAGTGAATTCGATTAAAATATTATAGCAGATATTTTAATTATTTAGTTTTTCTATTTGCTAATTTAAATTCTTAAATATTCTAAATGTTACTGATCTGTTAAACCATAGCCTTCATATATATCACCATTAGTCCTATGTACATTTTGGCCCAAGGAGAGACATTATCTACAAACTATTAACTAGCAATAAGTTGCGCCACTCTGTTTTATTCTGCACTATTCCATATGCTTCTGCTGATGTCAAACCTTTCATCTTTAATATTCTCTTTATACTCTCTCTCCACATCGTCTCTTTTCGGTATTGCCTGCTTCCTAGATCGCCTTTACTTGATGTTCTCCTTCTTTACTCCTGAAGTTCACAAATCATTTTCTCTGAGGATTTATACCATCCGACATTTGATATAACAATTAAGTTTATGTCAAATTCTCCAAGAATGAATTTTCCTTCGAATGTGAATTCAGATACAATTTTCGTCGTTTAAGATCCAGAATCAAATATAAAGTGTCTATAGTTTACAGCAACTATCAATCTTATATTGAATCTCAAATCACGATAGATCCTGCGAGCTTTTGGAGATTCGTTAGGAGTAAGAGTGGCGATACTGGAATGCCAGGATATATCTCGTACAACAACGATGAGTGTTGTACTTCTCAATCTATAGTTGATGCTTTTTCCAGTGCATTTTCCAACCTCTTTCAACCCAGCTCAACTTCTTATTCGCCAGATGGTAGTAGTATGCACTCAATTTCAATCTGCTCCGCCATCTCTGATGATGTTTTACGTTCTATCAAGAAACTCAAACCCAATCTAACAGCTGGACATGATGGTCTGCCAAGTTTCTTCGTGCCGGACTGCGGGTCTGTGTTATGTAAACCGTTGCCAAGTTGTTTGAGTTTGTCATGTATCAGCAGATAATTACTGAATCTAAATTGTTACTTTCACCCCGACAACACGCCTTCGTGCCTTCACGATTTACCATCACTAATCTCGCTGAAATAACGCAATATATAAGCAAAGCTTTGGATCAACGCCTTCAAGTTTATGATATTTACACTGACTTCGCTAAAGCCTTTGATAGTATTGTTCGTCTTCCTTGATTACCATGTAAATTGAATAGCAATACCCACGCATACGCATTTCAAGGATTTAGGAATCCTCTTCGACTCTGCTCTCAAATGTACGGACCATATTTTTTCAGTTTACTGTGCGGTTACTAAATCATTGGGTTTTCTTATCCCTTCATGCAGGAATTTCAATGGTTTACTGGCGGTGAGGTTGAGTAGCATTTTCAGTATTACATCACACCAACACAACTGAATTAGCTTATCATGTTTTAATAGTTACTTATTAAACTATTCTAATAACAGTGGAAGGAAATTGTTCCGTTTGAATTATAGATTCAATCTTCCAGAATATTTTACTTAATAATATCATGAATTCACAATAATAAAAATTATTTACTTACGTGTCATCCTTATCTTTACATAACCATACTGTAGAAAAGTGTCCAAAACCAAGTTTACGTACAACTTCGTACCGATTTCCTAGAACTTCTCCTATCTCAATAGACTTATAACCACCAAAACAATACTCAGTAGCAGATTCTTGTTCCACACTCTCATCAACGCCCGCTATTTCTTGTAAGTCGTTGGCGCTAAGGTGTTCAGGTTTTCTGTCTTCAGTCCTGTTAATTAACCATAATGAATGATCTAGTTAAGTTTACTCATTACTTTGACTACGTATTTAAATTACAGCTTTGAATGAATCTTACCGACAGAAACTAGCTTTGCATGAAAAACTTCTGTAAACAGTTTTTCGTTTTATAACGATACATCTTTTCTTAATGGGCCGTGTTATTATTCTTTTCGGCTTTTCCGATTTCAAAACTCTATCAGCTATTATTCCACCAAATATCAAACTAATACAACCCGTAATGTAAACTGTATAGCATATTTGAACTATCGAGTCTAAGTCTATGTCCGTTACAGAATCATTAAATTTCGTTTCATTGGCGTAACATACATCCATGGTTTTCTGTTATCAAAACGAAATAACATGCAATTTATATTCAAACTGAACTAGGTATTTATGTTATAGTCGGCACACGGTTAAATTTGCCAAATTTCCATGAGTTATAAATTTTTTTTTATATTTTTAAAAATACACGTACGTTACTGGATTTTGCTTAAATTCACGCGCACTATCACGGCAGGAAGAGATGCGCAAGTCCAGTAAATCCACCGTAAAAAGACGCGGGCTTTTCTTAGTTGCTTCCGTTTTACGTAGCGCCAATTTTAAAACTGTTACAAATATTTGGCATGGGATCAAAACAACTGATTTCAAGTTCCTAATTCCGTTGGATAACCGAAATAATTTTTGAGCGATGATTAAAATAAATTCGCGTTTAAGAATAGACACTCAACATATCTATTTTTCACATCTATATCATTGCCACTACTTAAATCATTTCTATGTACATATTTTTATATTACTATTATTTTTTTCTGTTTCTGAATTAAAAAGTGAACATGGAAAAGAATTATTTTCACCTTAATTTTAATACCTAAACTCAGAGGCGGCGCTAGCATCTTTGGCGCCCCCCTTGTAAATTAAAATGTTGGAATTTTAAGTTATTTTAATTCTCAATAAACATACATAGATTAATATACAGGGTTATGATAAAGCAACGCACAAAATTCATAAAACGTACAATGTTCATTTTTGAAAAACATGCAAAAACACGTCAAACAGTTTATTTTATTCCGCGTCTTTTAACATAAGTCAAAAAATAAAACGTCAAATTTGTCAAAGTTATGACGTCATCAATATGTTTTTTAAATATGAAGCTTGGTTTTTTTTTACTTTATTTGATAAAGCTTGTTTTTCTGCATTATAAAGAAATAATTGAAGTAGGGGTCTCATAAGAAAAAAATGAGGTGTGGCCACCACACGACTTTCTTATACGTATGAGCGTTTCAAACTATACAATCTCAAGAATTTTTTTATACAAAACTTATTCAAAATCCTATTCTAAGTACTTTTATTCTCTTAATAAATCGCTATAGAATGCATACTTTGCAAGATATTCGAAAAAAAAGTGCTACTCGCTAAGAGTAAAAGTGCTACTTCCGGTCCGAATTTTGAAATTTCATGTATACAAAAAATATTGCAAATATAACTCTAAATACTTTTGTACTCTTAATAAATATATATAGAATACATAATTTACGACATATTTGCCAAAAATCGCTATTTGGTAAGAGTAAAAGTGTTACTTCCGGTCCGAATTTTGAAATCTTTTTTATACAAAAGATATTGCAAATCCAGTTCTAAAAACTTTTGTACTCTTGATAAATATATTTAGAATGCATAACTTACGACATATTTGCAAAAAATCGCTATTCGATAAGAGTGAAAGTGGTACTTCCGGTCTGAATTTTGAAATTTTTTTTATATAAAAGATATTGAAAATGATGTTCTAAATACTTTTATACTCGTAACGTATTCGTCTTAAAAGCATGACTTGCAAGATACTCGTAAAAAACTGATTTTCGATAAGAGTAAAAGACCTACTTCCGGTTGGAATTTCGAAAAACTTTTTTAAGACAATTTGTTTCAAACTTAATTCTAAGTAAGTATTCTTTATAAATTTGTTTAAACTTAGTAATTGACGAAATATTTGCAAATTTCTATTTTTTCACTGAAGTAAACTACTACTTCCGGTCCGCCGATTTTGCTCAAAATCTAATCAGTTCTCAAGAGGCAGATTATACACGTAAATACAAAATTTGGAATTGATATCTGCAGCGGTTTGACCGCTATCGTGGTCACACACACACAGACAGACACACACACACAGAGAGAGAGACACACAGACATTTTTTAAAAACCACTTTTTTGGTATCAGGGGACTTCAAAACGTGGACATCTGCAAAAATCTCGAGGTCGAAAATTTTCATCATCACAATACTTCCTTATACTACGTATAAGAAAGTAAAACTGAGAGGATTAATAAAAAACAAAATAAACTTTATTATAGTAATAACATTTAAATTAACTAAACAGTCCATTAAACCAAAACGATTTCTTATAGGAATTGTTCAAACTATGTCCCGTTCACTATCTGACACAGTTTGAACAATTCCTGCAAGAAATCGTTTTGGTTTAATGGACTGTTTAGTTAATTTAAATGTTATTACTATAATAAAGTTTATTTTGTTTTTTATTAATTCTCCCAGTTTTTTCTTATGTGACCCCTAGTTCAATTATTTCTGTATAATGCAGAAAAACCAGCTTTATCAAATAAAGTAAAAAAAAAACAAGCTTCATATTTAAAAAAAAATATTGATGACGTCATAACTTTGACAAATTTGACGTTTTAGTTTTTTGACTTATGTTAAAAGACGCGGAATAAAATAAACTGTTTGACGTGGTTTTGCATTTTTTTCAAAAATGAACATTGTACGTTTTATGAATTTTGTGCGTTACTTTATCATAACCCTATATAATATGTATAACGTCTATATTTAAATAAAA
Source organism: Amphimallon solstitiale (assembly GCA_963170755.1). NCBI lineage: Eukaryota > Metazoa > Arthropoda > Insecta > Coleoptera > Scarabaeidae > Amphimallon > Amphimallon solstitiale. The sequence goes on along the minus strand of OY720684.1, from coordinate 37,950,629 downwards.
TAGAAAATTTTACGTATTTTAGTAGTTTAACAAATTATTAAACGAAATATCTTCTTGCTTTGGTGCTTATAAATTGATTAACAATTTTTTCAGTGTTTATTCTTAATCGTAAATATCATCTTCAGTCACACTTTTTGACGATCTACTGATAGTTTTAATTTAGAAAAATATATTTCGCCACTGCCATATAGACTGGTTGTGTTAATAAAATTCGTAGTACAATACATATACATACATATTTATTTATTTTATATAAGGAATTTTCAAAATTATTAAGGCTGCACCTTTAAATGCAACTGATTCGTTAAATAATTGACTGGATATTATATCTTCCTCTTTTGCATCTTTAAATAAATAATAAATAAATATCTAAAATTATCACATTTTTCGAAAGTGTTTTGTCATTTAAATCTGATAATTTGTTAAAAGTTCCGCAAAAAGTTGCAAGAATTGAAAAAAATTACCATTATTTTTAACAGACAAATTATTGGATTTTCCTCCTAATGGAAGACATTGCTTTCCGAAGTATTTTATTACTTCAATAATATAGGGTTTGTTAGTGAAGCGGGAAAATTTAAATACTCTGTAATTCATTTGACGTTTAGGTGAGGGCGCTGAAGTTAATGATAAATTGTCAGGCATTCAACGCCATTTAGTAAACATGAAAGAGTGGTTAGGTGCTCATCTTGCTTTCTGTGTTAAATCGTTTTATAAAAATGGTGACTTTGCGACAACTGTGGGAAGGTTATTTGGCAATCAGTACAATATTCCGCGTAATGAGCGGATTCCGTCTATTCACGCAATTAATTTGTACCAAAGTTTGAATAAACGAGATCTACTATAAATTTAAAACGTAAAGGAATAGCAAAAAGTGTTAGAACGCCAGAAAATGTTGATAGAGTTCGAACTGTCATAACACGTAGTCCAAAACGTTCTGCGATTAGACATGCATTAGCATTGAATATCAGTGAATCGTCGATGCGTCGAATCTTACATAAAGACTTAAATTTTCACCCCTATAAAATTCAAGTTGTCCAAGAATTAAAATAAGCTGATTTGGTTAATTACATACATTTTGTCAAGAAATGTTACAGCGTATGGATGGGGAAGAAAACTTAATTCACTAGATCTTTGTGTTAGATGAAGCCCATCTTAGCGGCTGTGTAAATAAACAGAATAGCCGATACTGGAGCGCTGAAATACCGCTTCAGTTACATGAGAAACCCTTGTCTAGTCCTAAGGTGACAATATGGTGAGCTCTTTCAGCATCTGCCATAATTGGACCGATATTTTTGGAAGATGATCGAGGACATGTTACAATCGTTACTGCAGTTCGTTACACAAACATGGTCACAGCATTTTTGAGGCAATAACTGGTTTGATTTCCAGAGATTACTTGGTTCCAGCAAAACGGTGCTACCAGTCATACTGCTCGTATGTTCCTTTCCAAACCATATCATATCCAAAAAATGGAGACATTGTTTGGCCGGCTAGATCGCCGGATTTGTCCACATGCGACTTTTTTCTTAGAGTGGTTGGCACCAGAGCAAGGTGTACGTTGAGCGACAGCAAACGTTAGAGGAACTAAAACTTATAATTCAAGAAGTTGTACGTACTACAGCAAAAATCTTACGGCGAGCATTGGAAAATTTTCGAATAAGACTACAAGAATGCGTAGATCGTAATGGTGCCCACCTGTCACGAATTGTATTTAAAAAATAAAATGGAAAATCTAACTTAACAGAAAAATGTAAAAACATTAGTGTTAAAATAAATACTTCTGTAGATACAGTGTAGGTACAGTAGTTTTAAATTTTCCCGATTCACTGACGAACCCTATACGTTCTAAAACAGGTCGCAAGTGTTGCCTTTCTCAAATAATTGTTCATGTGCTTTATCAATTGGGCTTTTTGCCAACTCGTCAATACTACCGTCATAATGTGTGTATGTAGAAGAAAAAGTTGAAGCGAAAGCATCAATAATAGCCTATAGGGATCAGTAAATTCGCCATCAGAACCATGCATCCTACAGGGAATTCTAGAAACTTTATTTTTCTCCCGTACGAAATCTCAAAAGTATTTAAGGTTGTCCACCAAGTTTGGTTGGTCATTATTACAGTAATTGCGATATGTGAAGGACATCTCAGTTTGGATTTCTCTCCGCAAACGCTGAAACTCATTCTTGAAGATGAAATTGTCAGTTATTTTCCACTTGCGATGATAATAACGTTTTAGGTTAAGTTCCTGCTTGATACTAGTGGTAAATCACACAGGATAATGCCCCGTCTTCGAATTTGCGCATTCCGTAGGTACAAGCTGGTAATTCAATAGATTTTACAATAAAATGCATCAACAGCTTCGTTAATATTAGAGTAATAGTCAACAAAAAAACAATCTATAGATAGTAAATCTGGATACAATTTTAAATAATTAGCCTTTCGAAAATTATAGCTTCTATTGTTACTAGTGTGCAGCACCGGCTTACATAGAGGATTTACAGAAAAATCCTTCAAGGGTTATAGCGATTTTGTAAGAAAGTCATTATGTGACAATAAAGATTTACTTTTGCGATTCCATTTTCATGGCCAACTGGGTTTAATTTTTTTTTAATGACACCACATTGCAATTCTATTTTTGAACACATTTCATGTTTATTGAATGTATAATAAAATTAAGAATTCGTGTTTATGTTTCTTTTTAATCAAGAGGATACTGAACGACCTCCGATAGCACAAATCGCTGTGAGCAGAATTGAAAGAATGTTTAGGGATACGGGGTCTGTCAAAGATGCACCAAAATTTGGTCGGAGAAAAGTTACCGATGACAATAATTATGTTGATAATTATTTGAAAAGCAAATTAATGCAAAAAATAGGTAATCAGGCTGCCATTTATAGCTTCTTTAATTTTGAGAACAACAGCTATGAGACAGATACTATCAACTTGCGCTATTTTTCAATACATTAAAAAAAATTAAAATCTTTAAGTCCGTGAAATAAAAAAGAAAGAAGTAAAAAAAAGATATTTATTATTATATAAATCATAAACTTATAATAGTAACAAATAATAATAACAATAAAGCGCCTGAGGTGCGATCTCAGTTCTAGCCTCTTCGCATTTTCCAATGGAGTGAGAGAAATAGACCATAAGGCTTGTTTGGTATACATTGCCTTATGAATCTGACTGAAAAGAAAAAGGAATAAAAAAAGATAGGTTTTATAAGTAACTAATTAATCATTTAATTAAGCCCTTTATACACTTTATATATATATATATATATATTTGTAATTTAATGCCATAATTACGCTAGTACCTAACGCATCGAAAATCATGCGTTTATAACATATAAACGCACAGTGTGCGTTTATAGATTATCTAGTTCATTTTAGTTTTTCGAGGGTGGATACTTGTAATTTATAATTCCAATATCAAAAAATCAAAATGGGATCTATATTTTCAATGTACAATGTGTAAAATATGTATATAAATGAAACGAAGTAACATATTTTACTATAATAATTTGTGCGGACGGTGTTCATGGAAAATTTTTCAAGTTTTAGATATAATATTACTATGTAAAATGAATAAAAGTTGCAACGATCCATTCTTCAACAAGAATCTATTCAAATATTTTATTTTGAATTATGTTCTTGAATTGTACAGTTACTGTATACATTGATAGATACATGAGATGTATCTTGAGCATTTATAGTAACACCAGGTAAACCACTCGTACTTGTTGATAAAATATTTTGATGAAAACTGTTAAATGTATCATGTACATCCCAGAATGTTTGTATTAGTTTGAGATCCGATATTTTTATCTTTTTGTTTAAGGAGGATTCAATATAATCCTCAGCCACAGGTGAGGAGTTCCAACCCCATGATTTTTTAAGGTCAACAAATAACCACCATGATTTGCCAAATGTGCTGCCTAGATCTTCTAAAACGGTGCACTGTGAACAAATTCTGGATTTGGCAATTTCAAAAAATTCGCAATCTCCTTCAGAATTTTGCCTATAATATTAATACCCATTGGACTATTAGTACACAAACCATTGCGATAAGTCAAGAAAATTGGCTCATGACTAGTATTAATATACCGTATTTTATATATTTCTTAATTAAATCCATCCATATTGTATCTGTAATTACGAAGAATCTCGGAATATTATTTTTTGTTTTAAGTATAGATATAATGTTGATATGGTGTTAAACTTGTAGTCAATGTCTATATTGGTCAGCTCTTTTCGTCTACAAACTCCGCTTTGTAGGTAGTCATGATAATAGGTTACATTATCAAGACTACTGATTAATACCATTATATGCAAAGCTGCTATATGTGAAAAATGTACTTATATTTTCATTGCCAAGTATATTTTTTATCTGCCTCTTGTATAAATTTAATAATATCTATTTCTTCTAAGATTTTAGATTTTCTTGATAGGTAAACTTGAGATAAACGATTCAGGAACGCCTGTAATTTCTTATATTACGATATATCTACATCCTTATATAGTTAAGCATGACCTCAGCCTAAAGCAAATTGTCCATAAAGTAGATGGTTCATATTTAGTTTGTTGTAATTGAAAACAGGCAATTAAAGCATTTTCTGATATAACATGAAGTTCTTTTTCTCTACACCATTCTTCAAATTTCATATCAAAACTGATAATGATGGTATACAAAACTAACGTTCACTCATTGTTTGCCCACAGACGTCATATTGAATCAGGTGGTTTGGATTGTCCCATATCTTATAGACATGTAGCGAATGACGTTAACTCGAATGCAACATCAGAAACTAAACCAGATATTCTGAATATCAAAAGAGAAAGCATTTGAGAATTTTGAACTGTTTTCAATTAAAATGGAAAAGCAATTAGATAATCAAAAAGTGTAAACCCACTTTTAGTTAGGGCATTAATGGGACTCTGTCACAAACATATAAGAAAATAAACTATCCGACAGTCACTTTACAAGAAAGGTGACGCATGAATTGTTAAGCTCGTTTTACATCTATCAATTTTAAGTTCAATTTCTAAAAGTTGGTCAAAATTGATGCCATGTCGGGTTTTACATTTGTCAATTTCTAGTTCAATTTAAAGTTATTATAATTGACGCATGTGAATTTTGGTGACCTTCAATTTAAGTTCAATAAAGTCACGTATGCAAAACAAGCTTTAGATAACCTTATGGCCATCACAAAGAAATGAACCTCTCGTACCATGAAGGTCAATGTGCCCATAGACCAGCATACATGTGCGTCATACATGTGTGTCATACATGTTAGACGTACCTACTTGTATGCCAACAGAGTTCATACACAGACCCACACACTAGTTTGTCAAACAAGTTAGTTTGGAAGTGCAAGATGTGTAGGGATGACGCCTACATTTTGTTAGCAGCGGCGCACGCTGCTTTAATTAAAAGGAAAAGAAATAAATTATTTCAACAGCCAAGAATTCGTACAAAATGGGTGAAAGAGTGGCTTTTAAATCGATCAAAATATACCCATATTTCTCTTCTGGGAGAATTACGCTTAGAAGCTGATGATTAGCGAAATTATCTTGGAATGGATGAAGAAAGTCACATTATTAAGGTTAGTGTCCCCAATAATTGAAAAAGAGGACACGATCTTGAGAGCTGCTATATCACGTCATGAGCGATTAACAGCCACACTTCGCTATTTAGCAACAGGAAGGAATTATAAAGATTTAAAATTTTCAACGCTAATTTCTCCTCAGTCATTGGGGAAAAAATATCGAAGACTTGTCATTATTTCGATTTTTGTAATCACTAGTTTTGGTTTTCCATAAACAAGGATAACTTTTGTACTGTTCAACAAAGTCTACCATAAAGGCGTTCGAAAAGTGTTTTAAATCTAACATCGAGGAACTTCTCTTGTAAAGACAGAAAACAAACATAACCTAAATACGCGAGATACTGTACTCAAAATGTATGCGAATGAAGCGTGATACTTGGCCACACACCGACAATCTTGTATTTACAAATATGCTTGCGCGTTGATGTATTCCGGTCAAACTCGAAAACTTGTATGACGTACATGTTTGCGATTTTTTCGCCACACACTGGCAAACATCAACGCGCAAGCATGTATGATACACATGTATGACGCACAAGTACGCTAGTCTATGGGCACGTTTAGAGTACACCTGAATGTAAACACTTTTTCTAGTTTTTTAATGTCATCGATGAAGTAGGTATATTAATTGTAGCATAAAGGCATTTATCACAGTACTTAGGTTAAATAATAAATCTATGGTATCTGAATATAAATATACAAACAAACAAACTAGGGCAGTGGCGAAGAAGACAATAGGAACTTATGTATTCTGTCTAAATGTAACTAATAACAGCGGCGTTTAACCTATAATATAAATCTAAAATTGATATGCATATAAACAAGGGAGAAAAAGAGATATGCACTTATATTTTCAATATAACATATATATACATAGATAAAATGCGGATATGACTGATATAATTCATAGAATACTTTTGAAAATGCTTATTACGTTCTTATCTAGTACATACCGTGAAGGCTTTGTATGAAGGTATTGTAGAGGTTTATCTCTTTCAATAGGCGACAGAGATAATGACAGGTAATCTGACGATATGGAATTGATACATCTTGTCGATATTTTCTCGTCGTAAGGACATCGCACTTTGGAGATTTCAGAGTCCTTGCTTTGGTCGAGATACTCTTCAGAGAATCGTCTGAAATCCCTGTACGGGTATTCGCATTCATCGAAATGGTTCCGGTATCTCTTTGATATGACATTGTTTTCATCTTCAGAAATTCCGTCGTCTTTTTCTGACTGCTGCCTGGTACAATTATCCGATAAAGAGATGTGCACGTCACTGACAGCTGAGGTTTTAGTTCGTGGTTGTTGCTGTTGCTGTGTATGGATGTTTTCGTATAAATTTTCCGTTCTGCTTGAGACGATTTCGACTCCTTCCTGGTCCCGGCTGTTTGACCTGGAAACAGCACCGCGGGCGGAGGGCTGAAGATTTGGTACCTCTGGAGCCAGGATGGAGCCTGGTCTACCTCCGTAATATATGGGAAAAATGCTTTTACTACTTGACACACTAGCACGCACGTATGGTTCCTGCCCTTTTGAATATTTAACAAATCAGTCATAATGATATCCGTCTATTGTATTATGATATGTATCGAATCGCGACATAGGAAATATAAAAGTAAACGAGGACTACCAAGGACGATTGTGATAGGGCTAAATTTCAGCGCATGTGCGGGGGTAAAACACCGTTCGATATTGAACCATTATTAGAAACTAAATTGATTATATACTTTAATTTAAATTATATATTATATATGGGCAGGCATTATTTACTACTTTAGTATTCCTATTAAAGATACACTATTTAATAAAATAAATAACATTGAAATTACATAACTGTAAGGCAATTTAAAGTACATATTATGACTACATTTTCTGTAAATAAAAAATATATAATAAACATAATTTTTAACAGAATGTTTATTGGGTTGCCTAATATTGCATTTTCATAGTTTTTCTTAAAAAAATGCAATACACATCAAACTTCAAACTACTGTGCTGAGTACTGGGTAACACTCCAAAAAAATAAATGTTGCAGCAGGTGTCGTGATGTATAACCTATCTAATAATTCTTGTATTATGATTAGATATAGATGATAAACATATCATTAAAATTAAAATATTTATGTAGTAATTATTATTTGAAAACTCTTGCGACAGGCACGATTAATACAGAGAAACTTAACATGTGGATTTTTGGTTATGGTTCTTTAATATGGAAAGTAGGTTTCCCATATGAATACAAATCAGTTGGTTGTATTAAAGGTTTTAACAGAAGATTTTATCAGCACAGCACAGATCATAGAGGCACCCCTGAAAGGGTAACTATAACAGTCACTAAATAGCTCTCTTAATAATTTTCTTAAATTATTTTAGCCTGGTAGAGTTGTTACTCTAATACCCACAGATAACAGCGAGGTACTATTATGTTATAATTCAATATATTACTGAGTGGAGACCACACATATTTTTTTCAAGAGAGAAACGATGAAGATTTGTATTAAATTTTAATCATTTTTATAGGCCTGTGTTTGGGGTATCGCATATAAGATTAAAGCAGAAGATGTGGAGAAAGTCGTTGAGCATTTAGATCACCGTGAAAAAGGTGGCTATCATCGAAAAGAAGTTAAATTTTATCCAAAAGATGGAACACATTCATTTAATGTAACTGTATATTATGGTGCATCTGATAATTTCCAGTTTGCAGGTGAAGCAGATTTAGACACAATTGCAAGACAAGTTGTTACCTCTATAGGGCCAAGTGGTACTAATCTAGATTATGTATGTACTTTAGCAAAATCTATGAGAGATATCGCACCTGGAGTGCATGATGAACATTTATTTGATTTAGAAACGAAAGTTATAGAATTACAAAAATGTAGTTAGAATGAAATACCAATAATTATTATTAGGATAAAATATTGTATTTAATTGTATGAAACCAGTAAGAGGTAGTATGTGGGATAAGTAGTGCTGTGTAATGAATACGATTAGGCTGCTTTATGCATTTTTAGTGGTATGTGTTTACTTGCTATCATATTGGTGTATGGATAGATGAGCAAATGCATGCAACTGAGAATGATTGAATTGGTATTGTTTATTGCACAGTCCTGATAAACCTTACATACCAGCTGCTAATCTATAAAATTAATTATTTTTTTATAGATTAAGAACATGAGTCTCAAATGTTTGAGTAGCACACAAAAAATTTCAAGTATCATTAATATTGACATAAACAAATGTACATTCTATCCTGAAAGAGTAAGTTTTAGCTGCACAGTTAATTTCTTGGAATTTATTTTTGGTATGCATAAGTGCTTTGTTGATGTTTTCATTTGGAATGTTTTAAAAAGCATTGTTATTTCTGCTTGACTTTTCTGATATATAAGTGTATCACTTTTCTTTTTTTTTTGACAACAGTTAGTGAAATCTATATTTTTGTTTTAAAAAAGTAAATAAATTTGCAAATATTTCAATTATATTTTATATATATGTATTTCTAGCAATACTATTTTATTGATAAACTAATATTGTGAGTTCCTTGATTAAAACTTTGAAATTGAAAATGCTTGTTTAGTACTATAATGATGAATATTAGAATTGTATAAGAGTCTTAGCGATAAGAATTAGATATTGTGATATATATTAGTTTTATTCATTGCTTCTACATGATTACCCTACACATATATCTATTATTTGATTCTGAATTGCTGGTAGTATGCCTTGGCCTGTCCCTTACCCAAAACAAGTGAACCAACCCAATTTAAAGATGTCAGACATATCTGTTACTCAGCATATCTAAAAATTTCGAGCGAATTATTGCTGCCCAACTCATGGATTTTGATTTTATATCAACTTATGGTATCGTACCGTCGACGCAGTCAGATTTTATGGCTGGGTACACCTGCGAACCAGCTCTGTTGCCTGTTACTAATGACTTGATTGCACCTGCAGATAAGGGATACCTACCATTCTGTTTTGTATTATTGAATTATACTTAGGCTTTCGTCACGATTGACCATGGTATTCTTGGATCTATATTACACTATATACCCTTGGGTGATGCTGCAGTCACTCTATTATAAAGCTATCTGTCTAATCATAAACAGGCTGTCAAATTGGATGGCTATATATCGAAATATCGTGCTGTATAGCGATGAGTTCCGCAGGGGTTGGTTGTTGGGCCTATTTTATTTACTATCTACATCTCAAAACAATTGTATTGAATTAAACACTGCAACACGCATAGTTATGTCGATGATACACAATTGTACTATTGTTCTTTCGTCCCATCTAATTGGTTGTGCAGCTACTACTAACATGAATTCAGATCTTGATTCGTTTTATAAATCTTCCATTAATCATTGTCTTAATTTAAATCCCATAAAGTCGCAAGTTATTCTGTTTGAACTTACAAGTACCTGCAGGAATCTTAGCAGAATCATTAATATTTCTATAAATAATGTTAATTACCTGTGTTGGATGAGGTTAGGACTTGGGCTCTTCTTGGGTAACAACACATTCAGGTAACGAGCTCAAATTTTGAAATATATCATCAATCTAAAAAAAAAAAACCTTACAAAGTTATTCTAAATAGTCAATCAAAAAATTTCTGCCACACGTTGGTTCTATCACAGTTACATGTTCGATAATCTCTGACCTGAATTTGAAAAAATTGAAATGTCGGAATTACTAGCTTTTAAGTAAGTATATACTTATGCAATAAGAAGTAACAACACCTCTCATGGAGAGTATACAGAAAAATGAGGCTCAACAAATATTGTAGTAGGTAGTAATATAAAATAAAATTTGATGCGTGTATAGATTGCTGTAAATGCTGTACAGTATCTCAATTTGCACTTCAGCTGTAGGTACCAAATTCCAAGCGGTGAGATATTTTGATGTCAGCTATGAAGTTTAGTGTACCTTTTGCAGAAGATACAAATTACAATTGCACTGCTAGTCTATAAATGATTTTGAAAATTGTTTAATTTATGATCTTAGAATGCATTATGCGCACCGAATTTCTTCTTTGATCAAGGAGAATATGTCATAATGAAATTATCTGTTGCTAGTTCAAATTCGACAAAAATTGAAGGGATTTCTTTATTTTCTACAAATACCTACAATAATTTTGTAATTATTCTATTGTAACTAAAAATTAAAGAGACGAAAGCTTTGAATACATTGTAAGAGTATCGAAAATGGAAAAAGAGGAGACACTTATGGTAATGTGTACTATGTCAGGCTAAAAATTACCGCTAGATTAAATAAACATTTTTGTATTACATGTCTTAATTAAGAAATACCATATCTAATAGAATTTACCTATTGCTAGAGTAATTTGTTGTAGAAAACAAAATTGGTTATGATTTCTGTATAATTAATATGTGACCAGATTTAAAGCAGAACACCATTGACCGTATATTCCCTTCCCGTTCTCCCACCGTCCCATAGCTTACCGTGTATACTCTTCAAAAATCAGGACTTTTTTAAAACGCTGCGGGACAAGTTGTTAAAAATCCGGATTGTCCCGTCAAAAGCGGGACACCTGGTCACCCTAATAATTAATAATTAAGTCAACGCGTAGATTTATGTGTTTGCTATAATTATAATATTTGTCTTCTTCATCATTTTATAATAAGGTTAAAGTACATAAAGTAAAAGCCTGATTCGTAATCCAATTAAATAATAGGTAGGGGGGCAATCTAGAATAGGCAAACATCTACCCATCAATTCAAATTTATGCGAACCGCTTTACTAGAATTTTTAAATGTTTGAAGCTATATTAATATATCTTTTGGGATTTCATTACTAAACATTTTACCAATAACGTAAGATACCAAGACCAAGTTGCCAACATCCTTGAAAATGAGTATAAATATTTGAAATGTGAATTCAAGGCCTTGAACGCCAATAAAAATTTTAATTTTCCTTAACGGTGCGGTCTTCGATGCCTAACCCTAACCATAGATGGAGCTGTGATTGCACATGGATTTCTTGCAGTTTTTATTATAACCCTTGTTCAATAGAGAAACAAACAGAGAAATATTTATAATAAAGATAGTAATACAACAAAAATTAATACAGAAAGTGTTCCTAAATTCGAATTAAAACACCCATCTAATGGATTTTTTCGGTACCATTTTAGGCGAAACCAAAAATCTAAATTATTTTTTTTTTCGGATTCGACATCAGCATAGTGCCTTTTATAAATTGAGTTAATTTCGTTCTGTTTCTTCCAAATTTACTAATTTTATGATTTTTTTTGAAAAAATTAAGGGCACTGGGATTGAAACTTTAAAACTGAGTTTTGCATTTTAAATAATTTGCCTTTTTTTACAGATACATTAATTTCAATAAGAATAAAAAGTAAAGTACGTTACGACTAAATTGTAATAACATAATATTCATAGCTTCTAATAATCAATATCTTCTTTATATTTTTTGTAACATTTAACTTGTGTAATTATATTAATTTACACTACATATAAAGGAGGTATGCCCTCCTTATCGGCGTCAACACGTAAAACGGTGTGAGGTTTGTTTTATCGATGGTTTTAAAATTCCTTTAATAATAGATATTGGTCGTTAGAGGGCAGCATTTTATGTGTAAGTAAACAGTGATTTTAGAGAGTAATGCGGAACTATTTACCATCAGTAAATCTAATAAGTTATAATTGGTTATAATAGTGTAATTATACACTTTATAATGCACATGTAAGGTATACAATATAGAATAGTCATTTATTGTTATGAAATATTATGAATATATGGTTAGGCGCAAATGCTTATGCATCCCAAATTACAATTCCGTATGAACTACATAACGCCAGGGCGTATAAATATCTGAAGTTATCAGTTTTTCTCCTAAAAAGAATAGGAAATTTTAATCAAAATAATGCAACTACGATTCTTTAATAGTATAATAGTCCACTTATAATTATCTTAGAGCCTTCGGCCTGATTGGGTCCCCGAAATGTCGAAACCAATGCTAGGTTGATATATTTTAATTCAATTAAATTGATCAATTTTACTAAAATATATGGTCTATGTTCACCCAAAGTTAACAAAACAGATGTGAAACCGTGCCATATAGTAGTCACCTATGTTAGCATAGCAATTTAGTCATTTAATTTCTATCTATATGTTTGATAGTCATCATCATCAATAACTTTGTTTACACATTATGTATACAAAGAACCGTATTAAACGAAAATATATTGACTTAACATACATTTTTTCCTTAGTGTTTAAGCTTGCATACTCAGCGCAACCTTCAACTGCTTTACTAGTAATACCACTCTTTAGTGCTCTTTACTAGTAATACCAGAGAATAAGGATGACCGAGAAGCGTCAGTATAGTTGGATAATTTGATGCTTCGTGTCCCACTTTCGCCTCGTAGTATTTTAGTAGTAAACAACTAGAAGTACACTGAGAAAACGTATTTTTATTTCGACTGGAATAAACCGCGAGTAATATAGCTCGTATAATGCGTGGGCAAATGTTAAATTACACAAAACAAAATGTTGTAATAATTTTAAATTTTAATTTAGTTTAATAATATTAGACGGAGTAAAACACAATTTACAATAAATCCAGTATATTAACACAACTTATTACAAAATATATGACATGTTTCGCTATCACTGTAGCTTCTTCGGATATTCAATTACTACTAAACTAAATATTTTCTACAAAATCAGGTGTTCAGATCTTACAATGTCTTGGATACTGTGGAGACATTGTAAAATCTGAACACCAAAAGAATATTTAATTTCCTCTCAGCCTTTATGTCATCTGATTTTAATTTTAACTCTCTCTTTGGTACCGAGAAAGAGGAAACAGGGACATTCTTTGCACGTCTTTGTCGCTTCTCCTTGATTGTTATTCTGATAATACTGCGAGTTCTATCCACTTCACACAACGAACAAGTCGTATATTATAATAATTAAATTTGTTTTTAAAACTATTGTAATTTAATTCACAGAAAAGATGTGTGCTTAAAACGATATCTGGACATATAAATTATATGTGTTTTTCTTACTTTTATTTTATGAACTTTTTTTTAGAAATATGTAATTACAAATACCTACACGATGTGGCAGCAGTGCTTAATTTATTGAAATAAAAACACATACATTTTTTTACTTAACTCTACTATAACACATAAAATAAAACCCACCGCTATCCTCTTGCACGAGCAATGATGGTCTTCGCAGCTATAATACCTTTCATTATGCTTTAGAAAATGTGTTGTGTGCAGATATTTTTACAAAATTATTTTCCTTGATTTTCTTTGAGAAAGTGAGTAAATGGCTTCTTCATAATTAATTAAATTAGCCTCTTGGCTTTCTATAGACAGTATTGCGAGGTTTCTCAATCTGTCTTGAGTTATTTTTGATCTGAGAGAGTTTTTAATTATCTTCAGCAGTCGCGGCTGGTGAGTACGTTTATTGTCTATGTAATTGCTCCATCAAAACATAATCAGCAGCCGCCACTGATCTTCAGTTTGCTGAAACTCCTCTCGGAGTTCGCTGATGGATTTGGGAGCGCTAAGTAAACTCTTAAGGCTTCCCACACATTTGGGAAAGCATCAGACAAATCTCTTTCTTAGATTAGGTTTAGAAGATCAAGTTGATTCATTCCTTCAAAATTAACTGTTGAATTCTGTAAATGGTCACGAGGAACTAGGATTTCAGTAGGGAACTCATACTTACTTGTATCTTCAAGATATTTACTAGCTAAGTTTGTAGCACAAGACAACTGGATCAATATCACATCGATTACTTCTTTCATACTCTGGTAAAAACTTTCTTTTAGAGAGAAACTTCTTCTGGAATTCTGCGAGTTTCCATAGTTGGCTCTACTTCAATTTTTTGCGCAATTCCTTTGGCAGTCTTTATCTATTCATTTGTTTCGTTTCTCTGCCTTTTGCTTAGTTTTGGTGATACCTTCCAATAATACGAACATACGAAATAAATCGGAAATATTTCAATGTACGAATGAGACATGAAGGAGGCAACAGATTTTGTTTCTGGTGTATAGATTTCTTCTTGGTTCAACTCAATGAGAGAGCTAATTTCTCCTTGAAAGTTTTCTACAAGAGCATGTACAACTTCAGATTTAGCAGACCATCGAGTATGACTGGCTCCTTTTAAATTTGTTTTTGTTTCTTCGTGACTTCCCACCGCTATGTTAATGAAACAAAAGTATATAATCTCTGGATGACTCCAAATATGTTCGGTGTTTCAGGAGATGTAGATGCTGCATGTAGTCCCGCCAGATTCAAGATGTGGGCTGTGCACGGGACAAATGTTGCTAATGGGCTGATATCCAAGAATCTAGCTTGAAATCCACAAAATACCACAAATACCACACATGTTCAACCCATTATCATATATTTGGGTTCGACAATTTCTTATTTCTAACTCATCTTCCTCCATCTTATGAAATATTGTATCTGCTAAGTACTCCCCAGATTTTCCAATAACTGCTATAAAATCAAGGAAGCTTTCTCTCTCTCTTTCAAATTGTCCATTTCTATTCTTAGCAACATATCGGATTATTTTGCTCATTTGTTCTGTGTGATTTATCAGGTGTGCAATCAAACAATACTGCGTAGTACTTTGCGTGGTATGTGTATGTATAGTTCATTTGGAAATATAAGAAAATAGCTTTTTGAGATGTAAATACTTTAAGTAGGCACTCTACGGTGAGGGTCAAGAGAAAGCAGAGCAGTATTAATTTTGGTAATTATATATACAGGGTGTCCAGAAACTCTCCTGACAAACGAAGACCGGAGATTCCTCAGATAATTTTAAGACAATTTAACCTAATTCACCCTAGTCCGAAAATGCTTCCTAAGGGAGCTAGAGCTCTTTGAAGATGGCGCCTTGTAATTAGTTTTTTTTAATATCTCCCGAACGCTTCTATTTAGAAAAACAAAAACTGGTATGCTTATTTATCCTCCAGAGATGAATCGATTCCATCAATTGCCAATTTCTAGTACCAGTCATAGGCGTCCGTTTTGGGTAGGTAAACGGTTATTTTAACGCATAACTTTTTTGTCTTTAACTTTTAAGCATTTGTGACACTAGATTATTAAATTTTCAGGTATTCTAGTACTAAAAGGTACTCTTACTTTAAGTCGGTAGGATACACCGTTTTCTAGAAAAATCGATTTGAAAATTTTTCGTTTTTTCGTCATTTCATCTTTCGTCATTTCAACTTCGCGAACTGACAACAATTTGACAATTAAAAACGTAGGTTTTATTTCTGTTGGCAGTTCAGAGCGAACTAGTGCAAAAAATAATAAATTGAATTTTAATGACGAAAAAACGAAAAATTTTCAAATCGATTTTTCTAGAAAACGGTGTATCCTACCGACTTAAAGTAAGAGTACCTTTTAGTACCAGAATACCTGAAAATTTAATAATTTAGTGTCACAAATGCTTAAAAGTTAAAGACAAAAAAGTTGTGCGTTAAAATAACCGCTTACCTACCCAAAACGGACGCCTATGACCTTAGGAAGCATTTTCGGACTAGGGTGAATTGGGTTAAATTGTCTTAAAATTATCTGAGGAATCTCCGGTCTTCGTTTGTCAGGAGAGTTTCTGGACACCCTGTATAATCAAATAATAATATAAAAAATGATTTTAATTTAAACAGATAGGAAGTATTACATTGTTTTATTACTTGGATATCAAACGGAAATAATAATTTATATAGATATACACGTGTGTCACAAAAGCTATCATATACCATAAGACCGCGTGCGTCTGCATTATCGCGATACCTGTAGAGTAAGCGAAACAGATAGAGATGTCTGTGTATTAGAACGGTAAACAAGTGGACCCAGTGTTATACTGGATTACAACAGAGCTAGTATTTCGCATATGCCTATGATGCACTCGATTTGTCCAAAAAATCTACATTTATACGGTGTAGTCGGGCAGTCGCTTTCGCCCTGCGTCGCTTCCACATATGGGCGTCAGTTCGAGTTTTATTATTGCTTAAGAATAACATTTTTTTAGCTAATTACAGGTTAATTGCAATGCTGAATTACAATTCTGTTTTAAGAAGTAAATATTTTATGTTTCAGTATTTTATTATAGTTGAGTTTTTAGATTATAATATTTGTTGAAAAATATTATTTTAGTTAAGAAGTTTTTTTATTTTAAAGTCTAGGAGTTATTTATTACTCCTTATTTTTGCTCTTTTATGTTGTTTATGAAGCTGTGATGAGTTACTTCACTGACATATTATCAGTGATTATCTGATACTTCAAACAACTACAAATAATTACTTACAACGGGAACGCAATACCTATTACACTGCTTTTCACTTGATTTGCCTACGAATACATTTATACGTATAACTTATACGCCCGCTGTCGGTGTGGCAATTCAAGTTGGCATGCCCATTTATAGTCGACCAGTAGTTACTTATACATGCATCGCGCTATGAACGGCGGCCACACGGTATGTACAATTCAATAAAAAGAGGGAATATCAGAAATACAAACTGTTCTAGAGCGCAGGAGTCAGCTATAATGAATGAGACAACTAATTTAACAAAATATTTCCAATTTATTAATTATATAATACTTACAAAGTAGAGATTGTTACACATTACATATGGATATGCATTAATCTTCTCCGGAATCTTCAACACTTGTTTCATCACCATCACTTAAATGAATTATAAATTCCTGATCCATACATGTGGTTTGGTAATATTCATTTTCTATAGTAACTGTATGTCGAATACAATTTCTTCAGCCTTCCTGAGTGATATTCCCTGCAGCTTCCCGAATAAGGTTTAACGAACATTCGCTAAATTTGGGATTGATGTTGCTACGACGAACATTCTTCTTCAGTTGAGTCCAGATTAATTCTATAGGATTAAATATGCAATAGTAGGGCGGTAATCGCAAAATTGTTTGTCCCGCCCTTGCAGCTATGTTGTCCACCTGATATTGTTTCGTAAACGTGCTTGTACGGAGAACTTCTAACAATTGTACTTTCGTATAACTGTCCTCCTAACCGTTTGATTCCAAAAATCGTGCTATTTCTGCCTTTTTGCTGCTACAGCCTGGTATTTTACTGATCTGTCGTGAATGATATGGAGCGTTGTCCATTACAATAACACTATTTGAGGGCAAGGCAGCCAATAATTTCTTTTCAAACCAGTCTTCGAATAATTGTGCTGTCATATCTTCGTGGTAGTCAAGATGAGATGATTTGATATTTTTTGCTGATAGCAACATTTCACCAACCCAACCATTATCCGAACCACAATGTAAAATTATTATTCTCTTTCCTCTTGATGAAGGAACATTTAAACTACACATATCAGTGCAGCCTTTTATTACGGTGTCGTGAGTATCATACCACGTTTCGTCTAGGTAACAAATAAAACGGCCATCTTATCTAAATTTTCTTATGCTTCGTAAATAGTCGTAACAGAGCTTCCGTATCCTTTATGATTCCATGATGACACGCCGTTTATCAATTCTGTGATATTTAAAACCATTGCTTTTTAACGTTTGCCTTAAGGTGGCCATCTAATAGAAAGAGAATCGTCACATTGCTCTGTCCTAACCATTAGGCGTGTATTATGTGTTGCATACGTGACTGTATTTTAATTAGCCATCTGGTTGCCAGTAGCAGCGATATTATTTGTAAAACAAATTTATTGGATAAAAGATGCTACTACTAACGCAACGTATCTCTTAGATTGAACCAAATTATACAGAGACTGGCAGACCAGACCGTTGTTTTTTGTGTATGAGACAAAAAACAGAGTTTTTGTCTCATACACGATTTAATAGAATATGTGTCTATTTTGAAATCATTGATATTTACCCTAAATTGTAAAAATGCAAATAACGTCATTACAAGAATAATAGGAACATACTGTTACATATAATGTTTGTTTTGTAAATACCAATGTAGATCTATGTCCTTTATCTATTTGATTTAGATAATAAACAGGTATTTTTTTAGTGATTATTGCATTTTTGAAAAAGGAATATGTAGGGTGATTCAATTTTGACGGTCACCATGGGTATTTCGCGTATTATTTGGAATAGAGAGTAGGTTTGAGTTTGGCAAAGTTGGTAAGTTTTGTGTTTTGTTATGTTACTCGAGCATGTGCCAAGTCTTAGTTGGAAGAATTAGATTGGGAGATGAGAAGTAACACTTGAGCGCGAAATACATAGTTACCGAGTATGTTGTCAATGGTTAGTTTTTTCAAAATGTGTAATGGATACAAAAGTATTCAGAAGTAAGTTTGGAACAACTTTTGCATAAAAAAATCTAATTTCACAGAGGCAGTACATTTTTATTCTTATACATACTTTTATGGAAGTATTTATTCAAATTCTTTTTTTGGCCATTAATAATAAAAAGAACAGAACTCTTTGTTCAAGAAAACCCGTAAGTAGTGAACCTGTTAGTGTAAGAAACACTAGGCCTATAATGTGTGTAAAAGTAAGAAAAAGAGAAACAATCAATATATTTCACATACCTACAACAGTCTAATTAAATAAGTTAAATATACATGTGTGCTCAGACAGTAGTCTTGGATATTATAAAATGCCTTCCTTGTCATCAAGTGTTTTATTAACTTCTGATACCGTATCAGCTATTAGAATGAGCAATTCAATTGGAAAAAAATTTGAAAGACCGCCCTGAAATTTATCCGACAGTGTGGATTTCGCACGTTAATAATAAATTATTAAATATAATTAAAAACAAGATCTGAAGAATATTAAAAAAATTAAATTTCTTACATGCCTATGTAAGTAATTTTTATTACAGAATTGAAGAAAATAGTTTAAAAGTTTTGTATAGGTACCTAAATAACTTGCCTAATAATTAATACCAGTGGTCGACCAGTGGCCGAAATTCGAGCTTAATTCATTAAATTTTTATGTTTGAGTTATTGAGGTTATTTTGTCAAAGAGTATACTTCTATAACCATTGCATATAATTTTTTTGAATTGCGTCAGCTGCGAGCCTGTAGAAATACGTCGTTATGCATTAATTTTCGAGTTAATTAATTCAGGTATTTGTAACACATATTATACATACATTTTATCTTTCTGCACTCCTTCTCCATATGAACTGTAACAAATCTCACACTAATCCTTGCGCGCAATATGCTTAAAAAGAGGTGCAAAGTTTTTTCGTCACGTATTAATATATAGACAGTTCTATTATTTATTCATTTTATTCATTTCAATTTTATTAGGATTTCACAAAAATGAAACAGTATGCTAGTTTTCATATAAAAACTAAAAGAATATATTTTGTCACATTAAGGTGGCTACCTGGCCAATTTCAATTACATTGCAAACATGCTGCTATCATATGGCACCAGAATCCGTTAGTAAGCAACAAAGCGATACCAAAAAAATTCCGGCATAATCCTTCAATAAGTCTTCGAACCGTTAAACTGATTATTATTTAATTATAAGTATATATAAATAACAATAGCACCTAACATTTTCTGTTACGGTCCTTTTATTTAATAGACGACCGACCGCCTGGTTCCTAATCCGTGTGTAAATAGACCGCAATAAAGTACTTATTGAAACCCTTAGGCGTTTCTTATATTTCGGAAAGAACTATACAGTATCTTTTTCGAACATGATCTCCCATCACGAGATCACGACAATTAAAACTCTGCAACTGGTACTGTCTTTTCTCTCCACCTCTCATCACTATAAGTCACAGGCCACTCTCCCCTCTTGTAGTTACTTGCTTGTTTTTCGGCAATAAAGCATTCTCCACAAATCACAACAACGCAATTAGTGCTCTTCTGTTATTGAAAATACGCTTGTTTTACTTTTACATAAAACCATGATTTGAGTTTACTTTCTGTAATTAATAGTTTAGTAATACCCCACCAGTATAAAAAGAAAGTGGTGTGATGATATCTAAATTTTCTGTTTTTATTATTATTTTTATGGTACTTTGAAATTATAAAAAAAGATCAATTTTCTAATTCCATTTTGCCGCCCGGAGGAGTTGCCCCCTTTTGCCCCCCTCAATCCGGTACTGGCTGGTAGCACTGATTAAATTGAAACGTTGAGTGGAACTTCTGATTTTCAATTCGCTTTAAATGTTTGAAGTGTTTATCTGCTTTTTCTAACCGATCCGAGAAATAAACTGCCCATTTGAAAACGTGTGTAAGTCAATACGCGTAGTAAATAATAGATGTCGTCTATAAGTGATTCACAAACGAAAACGATAGGTTGGATGGGGTGGGGATTCCCCTGATTTTAAGTGGTTTCCCCATACACAAAAAAAGTACAAGTACGCGCTTGTTTTCGATAACATTTATAGTCCGTTGTAAGATATAGTGGGAATGCAAGCTCCCATAGGTTGCTATATCTTGAAACGGACTATACATATACCGGGTGCGGCAATTAGTGTGTCGGCGGAGCTTAGCATGAAAACTAATAACGGTGTAGCAATGAGACTTTACGCGCGTATCTAGTAGACTACTGTGCATTTTGTAATTTTATTTACAAATGTACAGGCTGTTTCAAATTTTTGCAACCACTTTCAACTTTTTTATTTTAAATAGATTGCTACACTTTCTAGCTATCATAATGATAGCCACCCAAATTATCTTTACAATGATATATGGATATGTGCAATGTGCACTTACGACTGTTAGTTTTGGTTTTATTGATAATTTTGTTGAAATCTTGACAGTTGCAGCATCTAACATTTTAAGCCTTAGTCTGAAAATGGGTAGAATGCCTCACATAACTCTTGTGTTACTAATTTATAGACTAACACGTTATTTGTTTTGAGGTTGAACAAAGTGAATAAATATACAGGGTGTTAAATATGTCGTGTCTAAGTTATCGATCTTTATTGGCTTCTCGTTTTTTTTTAAATCTAACCTATAATATTTTTTTAAGTCAGCATATTCCTTGTAAAATTGCCTTTAAAATGGTACCACTAACATAGCACTTATTTCCAGTATTTTAAAGTTATAACCCTTTAATGGGATATACCCATGTTTATAATATGCAAAATGGGGGGCGTCCTTGGTTTAAAAAAAAGACTGTGTAACCAAACGTCAAATTTCTACTTCAAAATTACATATTTTATTGTTATAATTTAAGTTTGGCTAGTTAATTATCAATGTCTGTTTGTTTATTAGTAATTATTACGTGTTGCATTTACCTAGTTGTCAGTTTTGTTGAAATTATTTGAAACTATTATGGTATTTACATACCTTAATAGTTTATTGTTCCCTTTAGAAGTTGAAGAGATTTTGATTTTTAAGTGACAAAGTCGCTTTAAAGCAAAGCACCCACGGCCGGGGCGGCCAGCAAAGTGACAATTCCAGAACTTGTTACAAATGTCGAAAAAGTAATAATCGAAGATACTCGACTAAAGACACAACTCGCAGAAATGACTGGAATCTCTGATACAACCATTTTTAAAAATTTTCATAATCATCTTGCCGCGGCAAAAAGAACAGTGCGCGGAATATTTTCGCGAGTTTTTGGACCGCTGTATTGAAGGCAGGGATTGTCGAATTTTTACAGGTGATGAAACTTCGCTTCATCATAAAGGGCCTTAGTCCAAGTAAAGGTTGAAGCACATCTAACCGGCCCGCATCGGCTCGGACCGGTACGGAAAAATTCGTGAGCGGAAGAGACCGCGCACACTTGTCCTGCCGGAATCGGCTCTATCGTCAAATAATTAAGTACCTACATAATATCAACACCGTGGTATACAGTTGTTAAACCAATGCAAATATGGAAACAAGTAGCTCTGAAGAAGATTTACTTCTGTCGTTATTAGCAGACGTAGATGCTGCAGAAAAAAATGAGGTGTGGGCACCACACGACTTTCTTATACGTATGAGCGTTTCAAACTATACAATTTTAAGAATTTTTTATACAAAACTTATTCAGAATCCTATTCTAAGTACTTTCATTCTCTTAATAAATCGCTATAGAATGCATACTTTGCAAGATATTCGTAAAAAAGTGCTATTCGCTAGGAGTAAAAGTGCCACTTCCGGCCCGAATTTTGAAATTTCATGTATACAAAAAATATTGCAAATTCAACTCTAAATACTTTTGTACTCTTAATAAATATATATAGAATGCATAATTTACGACATATCTGCAAAAAATCGCTATTCGGTAAGAGTAAAAGTGGTACTTACGGTCTGAATTTTGAAATTATTTTTATACAAAAGATATTTAAAATATAATTTAAATACTTTTATACTCGTAATGTACCTGCCTAGAAAGCATGACTTGCGAGATATTCGCAAAAAACTGATTTTCGATAAGAGTAAAGGGCCTACTTCCGGATGGAATTTCGAACAATTTTTTTAAGATAATTTGTCTCAAATTTAATTTTGAGTACATTTTAATTCTTTATAAATTTGTTTAAACTTAGTAATTGACGAAATATTGGCAAAATTCGAAATTTTCACTGAAGTAAACTGCTACTTCCGGTCTACCGATTTTACTGAAAAACTAATCAGATCTCAAGAGGGAGATTATACACGTAAATACAAAATTTGGAATTGATATCTACAGCGGTTTGACCGCTATCGTGGTCATACACACACATTTTTTAAAAACCACTTTTTCGGTATCAGGGGACTTCAAAACGTGGACATCTGCAAAAATCTCGAGGTCGAAAATTTTCATCATCACAATACTACCTTATACTACGTATAAGAAAGTAAAAAGCGAAGAAAGTGGGTTCACAATATTAATACAAAACGCGAGGTGCGAACTACTTTGGTCATATAGTTCTTTATAGTCTTGAACAAGAATTATTAATTTCTCCTCTATTATGTTTTACACATTATTAGTTAAATAAAACCACTACCAAGTTAATGTCGTCGCACCCCGAACAAGTAGGAGTATACACAATATTTAAAAACATACAGCGTATGCTGGAAGTACAGACGCACACTTGTGCGGTCGGAATCGGCCCGCAAAGGATTTTTGCCGATGAATGCTTGTCCGAGCATTCCCTCCGGAATTTCCGAAGCTCATAAATTACGGTCCGATTCCGGCCGGTCTAGTGTGCGGCGTTCGTATTGAATACTATAAACTAGATTTATCGGAATTTTTCCGTGTCGGTCCGAGCCGATGCGGGCCGGTTAGGTGTGCTTCAACCTTAAGACTCTACACCAGCACCCAAGAAGCTTAAGGTGTCACAGTCGTTTTTTGGTTTTTTGGGACTTACGAGGGCGACCTGAAATGTTTCTGGAATCGGCAAGAGATGGCGCACGAAGGTTGAAGTGGATCCATTGGTCGGCAAGGGCAACCCATTATATAGCAACGGTCAAAATTTCGGACGCCTACTGTCCATAGTTGTTATTTAAGAGTGTGTCTTGTGTAGCAAGTCAGGCGGTTTTGCAAAAATGGATAAAATTAAATTTCGTGCAGTGATAAAACACTTCTGGATGGCTGGGAAAACAGCCACGGAAATTCGAAATATTTTGCTAAAGGTTCATGGCGGATCTACTCCGTAATTTTCGACCATCAGCGTCGACAAGATTCATGATGTCATGTTAGCCGATCGCCGATTGAAGCTGAAAGAGATAGCAGAGATAACAAGCATCTCAGAAGAACGCGTTGGCCATATCCTGCACGAAATTTTGGGAATGAAAAAGCTTTCGGCGCGATGGGTACCGCGTTTACTCACACCAGAGTAAAAACGAAATCGGGTGACCGTTTCGGAGGAGCGTCTGGCCAAGATTCAACGCAATCCAAGATATTTCTACATGCGTTTCATAACCGTGAATGAGACTTGAGTGGGCGAATCAGCTCCGAAGAAAGCATCGACCGGAAAGGTCATGGCGACCATTTTTGGTATTCCCAAGGTGTGATCCTCATCGACTATCTGCAGAAGGGAAAGACGATCACGGGGCAATACTACAGTGATTTATTGACCCGATTCGATGCAGTATTGAAGAAGAAACGGTCTCGTTTGCAGTGGAAAAAAGTGCTTTTTCACCACGACAATGCACCGGCTCATTCATCCCGCATCGTCTTGTCCAAATTGAATGAGTTGCGATACGAATTAGTTTTCTATCCTCCATATTCATCGGGCCTATCCCCAGCGATTTTTTCCTATTCCCAATCCTGAAAAAATCGCTGGCAGGAATGAGATTTGCCTCAAAAGAGGAGGTCATCGCCGCTACAGATGCCTATTTTGCAGACCTCGAAAAATCCCACTTTTCCGACGGCTTGAAGAGACTGGTGCACCGCTTGAAAAAGTGTATTGATCTTCGAAGAGACTACATCGAAAAATAAAAATAAAAAACCACACCAGTATCGTGCTTTTCTTGTCGATTCCGGAAACATTTCAGGTCGCCCGCGTAGAAGAAATCCTGTTAATTGATTACAAAATGAAGACGTTTCCAGAACTGCAGAATAATACGCTTCAATCTTGGGGCGGTTTAAAAGGTCATTAAAGAAAAAAGGAGAGTCAAATAGACGAAAGGTGTCCTCTTTATTCAGGACAATGCTGCCATCCACAAGAGTCCTGTTGCGCTGGTAGTCCTGCAAAAAGTAGGCTTTCATGTTTTGAGTCAGTCCAGACCTGGCTCCTAGCGATTTTTTTTCACTAAAATGCAAAACAGCTGCGTGGTAATGGGAAGAAATTTAAGAGCGAAGAAGTAGTATCGGTTTATTCTTCAGACATGGATAAGACATTTTCTTATGAAGGCATACACAATATAATTGCAAAACCTAAAAAATGTATTAGGGTTGCAGATGAATAAAGCAGAAAAAAAGTATTCATTTTCTGTCCTTTTCTCCCATTCCGCGAACTTAAAAGCGCTCCCTTGTATCTACCACAAAGACGGGCCTAAGGACATCGACATATTTAATTCATGCAGTGATTAACAAGAATGTGTAATTTCTTCGTCTCGTTTTACCACTGTATATACCTACAACATTAATTCACTTGATTATTGTTCCCGACTTCTGACTATTTTATACACATAATAATCGCTAAAATTCAGATTTATTGCCACAGTTTTGTTTCAAGATTCCTCCGGTTTCTCCATAATTTATATGAAAAGTAAGTTCGGCACCACCCTAATAAAGAACAGATAGTTTTCCGCTTTACCCTTGAGTGAGTTTTGCTTTCCCGATGATGACCTAATGAAATTCTATGAGGCATAGCGATGAAATATAACATACCGGGGACGCAATCGTTTGCATGTATATGAGAGCAAAGCAGCAATTCACACGATTAACAGGGAGATCTATAGCAGTGGTGCAGCATTTCTAAACGTTGGTTTGAAGATGTTCCTTTGACTCGTCTATCATAAAGATTTTAGGACACACAAAGGAATATGCTTTTTTCTCTCTAAATATGTGCCTGGTTTATCGCTTTATGTAGATACTTAAATTTATATAGTAGTGATTGCATATTTTATATTTTGCGAAGGTATACCAAATATTCTTGAAGTCCTGTCATTTTTTAAGAAAATATCACAAATTAGCGAAATACACTCCGCAAAAAAAATTATAGAATCTCGTTCTGAAATTCTTTCATTTTCCAAAATTTTATGTTCTTTAACTAAGTAGTACATAAACATATTAAAAATAAAACAAAATGCAAAAGAAAAACCAAACACCGCAACTTGATAAACATAACAATTGAAAAAGTAACACCAACCTACAGCATTTAATTAACAGATAGTTGAACTAATAATGAGTATTTCCGCCTCGGGCCCGAATTACGGCAGCCATCCACCTAGGCAAAGACTCAATAAGTACTATGATGTAAACCCACCTGGTGCCATTCTTTAGTGACCGCTGTTTCTAGCTCTTCTAGCGTTGTTCGTGGAACTTGTCTGTTTCGTAGTGCCCACTTATGTGGTCCCAGACATGCTCTACTGGATTCATATCCGGGCTTCTAGCTGTCCACTCCAAAACACGTATGCCAACCTCATTTAGGTAATTTTGTACAATGTTGGCGATGTGAGGGGCGAGCGTTATCATGCATTAAACGGAAATTCGGGCCTTTATAATGTGTAACTGGAACCACAAATGGCCCTAAGATAATCCTAATGTACCTTTCTGCGGTCATACAGCCATTACGAATAACCTCTAACTTTGTCTTAGCCTCGGAATATACACCTCCCCATTTCATAATCGAACCACCTCTGAAATTAGTTGTTTTCCTGAAGTTGCACTGATTGAAGCGCTCACCATCTCATCTATATACTGGCAGACGTCTATCTGATGAGAACAGGCAACATCTAGACTAGTCTGTGAACAGAATGTAAGCCCAATTTTCATCGGTTCAATTTTGATGATATCGCAAATTGTAGTCAGTGAGCTCGGTGTTCTGCAAGTATGGGGCCTATGGCCGGTATTTTGCACGTATACCTTGTTCTTAGGTCGGTTCTTTACCGTCTGAGACGTAATATTTAAATTTCGAACGGTAAACAGCTCGTTTTTATCTGTCTTGCAGTGCAATGCCTTATTCCCAAGGCTGTAAGTTGTAAAAAGCGATCGTCTATGGCCGTAGTTGACCGGTTTTTACCTTGTCCTGGTCTCTTGTTATATTCTCCAGTTTCTCTATACCTGCGCACCAGTTTCGAAATTGTCGATTGTCAGACATCTAACACTCTAACAACGTATCTTTGACTCCTACCATCGTTAATTAATGTAATGGCTTGGACAGTTTCTTCATAACTCAAATTACGTACATTGCGCATTGGGAGGCCAGTCAGTCATTCATCTTTACCAAACCAGCCAAAAGGATTCTACATGAAAATACGTGAAAAATGTTAAAAGAAAAAACTGTAGTTTCAAACTTACCAATTTTTGAAAGAAATTAGAAAATGTAATGCACCTAAAGCTCACGAAATTAGAAAAAAAATATCTTGAACTCAGTGAATGACAATGTCATAAAATCAAAACAAACAAACACTACTGCAAGGATTTACTTTTCATAGATAAGGTGATTCCATACTTTTTTTGCGGAGTGTATATTGTTTACAAAATGTTGGAATGCATTTGATGTATGTTTACAAGAACCGGTTTGCCTATTACGAGTAACAAGTAATATTTTCGTTATCAATATTGAGAATGTTCTATTTTGCTTGTTTTCGCTCAGTTATGGTATACAGGGATCATCACCAGATATCATTCGCGTTTTTAGAATGCAAAAGAGAGCATTGAGAATTATGACTAGAGTATCTGCAGGGACTAGTTGTAGAGATTTGTTCAAGGAGCACAAGATTATGAAGCTGCCGTGTGTCTATATTTGGCGGCCGCTGTTGTATGCTGCAGAAAATTTTAACATACGGCTAAAACTACATAAGAATGTCTTCTGCTAAATAAGAATGCTTGCACGCTCGAGATTCCTAAATACAGATTGAGTTTTAGCGAAAAAAGTCCCATATATCTGACCGTTAATTTATATAATAGATTGACAAGAAAATTTAAACCAATGTTTTAATATCAATTTAAAAAGGCAACTAGGGAATTGCTAATTGAAAAGAGTTACCACTCAGTATAGGAATACTTGAGAGATACACTATTGTGATGGATAAAATGTTTTACTTTTATATGTGTTTTGACTTTTATGTATACCGGGTGTCTGTTTAAGCTCGGCCACCGTCCATATCTCGGCAACCGTTTATCGTACAACCTCGCGGAAAAAATCTTGATAGTAAAATGGTCGACGAAAATTACAACTAAAATATTTTTAAGTTTCCAAAATAATCGCAAGGGGGCGCAATTCTCAAGATAAATTAAAAATTCGACAATTTTTCATTAAATTCTAGATTAAGATAGATTGAAAATTTTTCTAGCAAAATTTTTAGACGTTTTTATACAACTTTCATTTGATACTTTTTGATCTAACTCCCATACGAAGGGAAGAGGGGAGGGGGTATGTCTGCGTACAAAAGTCGGTATAATTTTGGTTTGCACAAACGGATTTTAATGTTTAGATAATTAGATAGAGAATCTTACAAAGAATTGAAGGACATGTAGCACGAAATTACGTGGTTGTCAAAGAAAATAACAGGGGGCGCTGTTCTCAATGTATGTATATTACTTGTTTTTTCTTTAAAATTTTAAATGGAACGGCATATCTTTCATATAGTAATATTGAAGCACATAAAAAACTGAAGAGAATGATGAAAACCGCAAGTTGCTACCTTTTTTCTTGACGAAGATATAGTCATACGAAGACAATCCAAAAAAAATAAACAATTTTTAATATAAATTTATTTATTTATTGTGAGTAATAACTTTATTTTAATTTTAAGTGTCACTAGACAGTGTATAGTTCGCTTTCACTTGAATTTTCATCATAGTTTTCCATAAATGTATTTATTTCAATCTTCTCACCGATTTTTTAATTCTTGCACATGTTACATTAGATTCTCTTCTTAAATGTTTTCAAATTCTCTAGCTATTTTTAAATTTCATGTCTTGCCTTTTTAGACATTGAAATAAAATAATAATAATAATGATTATAATAATAATAATAATAATAATAATAATATATTTTTATCACCCAACTGATTTAGGTAGATCTAATTGTAGGAAAACAGCAAAAATAATTTCCATAACTCATGAACTAAGTCGACTATAACGAGAAAAAAAAACAATATAATATAATGCAATAGTTATAATCAAATCATTTACTCATTAGTAACGAAAGGGTACACATATTGATATCTAAATCATCCCCGCCTGAAATGAAAGTAAATAAAAGAACCTATTATATACCTAAACATAAATAAGGAAATATATTGACCAAGTAATATAAAGGAAAAGAAAATATATTTAAATCAGAAAGTGGAAAAAAAAAACAAGAAAAAACTTCAACTTAACAAATGTTCAAAGTGTTCACCTTCATTTTCAATACACGTTTACTTGTCGATTAGTAGAGAGCAGAGTTACTTCCATTTCGTTGGAAGGATAAGAAATGATATTTAAAAAAATAATAGCTAGAGTATTTAAAAACATTTAAAAGGAGAATCTAACATAACATACCGTGGTTTTTTTTTATCACTGAACATAGAATAGAATAGAATAGAATAGCTTTATTGTACCAACTAATATAAAATACAAAAGCATGTAAAATACAGCGGTAACGTCGAAACAAGAGGTGTGTGTGTGAGCGTGTGTGTGTGTGAATGTGTGTAGGCGTGTGCTATATAACAATGTATGTGTGTACTAATGGTAGATATAATTCAATGAAAATGAAACTTCTTGATATCTTGTAAAAACTCAGTAACCGAATAGAAGCTGTTTTCTAATAAGTATTTCTTAATGGATGTTTTGAATTGTGGCACTGGTTTTTCAATCCAAGTGTTCGGTAATTTATTAAATAGTTCTAGATGTCTATGTTTGGCACTCGTGGTCTGCAACCTGTGATTCGGAAGTAGAACCTGTGATTGAGATCTTAGTCGCAACTGCGTCACATCTCCTTTTCTATTTAACGTGGGTAGCTCCAATTTAGCTCGAAGAAGCTGTCTATAGATGTATGCTGATGGCAAAGGCATGATTTTGTTTCTAACAAAGAGAGGCCTGCACGATGTCATTCCATTGACCTGCTCTATTGCTCGAATTGCTTTTTTTTGTAGAATGAATATGTCTACAGCATGTGTCGATTCGCCCCACAGTTGAACACCATAGCTCATACGGGAATGAAAAAGTGCATGGTATGCCGTTATTGCTGCATCCTTATTTAATAAAGTTATTAACCTGCGTATGGCGTAAAGAGCACTGGAAAGTCTTGTATGAAGTTCATCAATGTGAGACCGCCAGGTCAGCCGAGTATCCAGGGTAATTCCTAAAAGCTTTGCAGACCCGGCATTTGCAGGTGTTTTGCTACGTTTACAGGTGAATGATAACACCTATGTTTAGTTTTAAAATAAACGCGTCAACGCATGGAACATTATGCAACCAACATTGCGTTATGTAACTACTTTCGGTCAATTATTTGTTTCGACAAACGTCAAAATCAATGTCATAACAGAAATGACATTTTCAATATTTCAATATTTCACATTTATATTCACCTAATTTAAAAAATGTATACAAAAGATGATAAAATAGAAATTTTAAACTGGTATAAAGCTGGAAACAGTTTAAGGAAAGTGCGGGGGATCTCTTTTCTGTCAAATATCCTGACAAGCCCATACCATCTATCGGAACAATTCAGGCGATTAGTAGGAAATTTGATTCTGATGACTGTATAATAAATACCCACAGAAAGAAAATTAAAACTACTCACATCCTAACAGAAGCATTAAAATTAAATGTGTTATGCTACATTGAAGAAAGCCCCACTACACCATTAAGTAAATTAGCACAACAATTTAATATTTCGAAGACATCTATATTTAAGATTCTCAAAGAGTACAAATACAAATCTTACAAGTTTTCAAATCACCAACAATTATTTGACGAAGATAAAATAAGACGTGTTGAGTTTTGCGAAACACTATTTAATTCATTAAATGCAAATGATAATATGTTGAAGAAAATACTTTTCACTGATGAAGCGTCTTTTACATTAAATGGTTCTGTTAACTCTCAAAATTATCGGTATGTTATAACAGCACCTTATTTCACTAAATCAATGATTTCATTTTACATTATTAGGTACTGGTCACGGACGAATGATCATATTCAAAATTTAACACATACACAGTATAACGCTAGAGTTAATGTATGGGCAGGTATTATCGGCACTGAGCTTGTGGGACCATATTTTATTGATACAAATTTTAATTCCATTTTTGGAATTACTTCGTACACGAATTGTTCCTCGAATTGAAAATTTAAACATTGAGAATCCTTGGTTTCAAATGGATGGAGCCCCAATTCATTCAACTGTAGCAATTACAAATTTTCTGAATTCAAGTTTTCCTGGTCCATGGATATGGAGGCGTGGTCCGATTGTTCGCCAGATTTATCGCCAAATGACTTTTTTCTTTGGGGATACCTTAAATCTAAAATTTATAATAATGTAATTTTAACTAACATTGAAGATTTAAAAGCACGCATAAGTACATCCTGCGACGGATTACAAACTAAACCGGAATTTTTAACTCGCTCTTTGCAAGAATTTCATAATCGACTCGCATATTGTATGGAATGTGAAGGTGGACATTTCGAACATTTATTAAAAAGTTAAAGCATTTTAAATAAAAATAATTTTTGTCTTAAAATTCATTATAATAAGTGTTAAAATAATTTAAAAATACTAATTTTCACCCTTTGTTGACACTGACAACTAAAATGCCTTATTATGACAAGTGATGACACTCACAATTATCGCAGTGTTGGTTGCATAGTGTTCCATGCATTGACACGTTTATTTTAAAACTGAACATAGTTGTTATTATGTACTATGTTCAGTGATTAAATAAACTCACGGTATGCAATGAATTAAAAAATCGATAAAAAGATTGAAATAAATACATTTAGCGAAGAGTATGATGAAATTTCAAGTGAAAACGTACTATACACTGTCTAGAGACCCTATTAAAATTAAAATAAAATTTTTACTTCCAATAAATAAATAAATTTATATTTAAAGAGTTTTATTTTTCTGGATTGTCTTCGTATGACTATATCTCCGTCAACAAAAAAGGTAGAAACTTCCGGTTTTCATCATTCTCTTCAGTTTTTTATGTGCTTCAATACTACGATATTAAAAATATACCGTTCCATTTGAAATTTTTAAAGAAACAACAAGAAATATACATACATTGAGAACAGCGCCCCCTGTTATTTTCTTTGACAACCACGTAATTTCGTGCTACATATCCTTCAATTCTTTGTAAAATTCTCTATCTACTGGGCCCATAAACATTAAAATACCTTGGGGCAAACCAAAGTTATACCTACTTTTGTACGCAGACATACCCCCCTCCACTCTCCCCTTCGTATGGGAGTTAGATTAAAAAGTTTCAAATAAAAGTTGTATAAAAACGTCTAAAAATTTTGATAGCAAATTTTTTAATCTATCTTAATCTAGAATTTAATGAAAAATTATCGAATTTTTCATTCATCTTGAGAATTGCGCCCCCTTTCGATTATTTTGGAAACTTAAAAATATTTTTGTTGTAATTCCCGTCATCCATTTTACTATCAAGATTTTTTCCGCGAGGTTGTACGATAAACGGTTGCCGAGATATGGCCGGTGGCCGAGCTTAAACAGACACCCGGTATATGTATTGATGTACTTTATATTTTATTTTATATTGTATATTTACCATATTTGTGACGTTTCCCATACTCCCTTTGAGACGAGTTGGAATAAAGATTATTATTATTATTATCTTATTTTCCGCTAATGTTACTTTTATGTGTGTGCAGGGCCCGATCCGGCCAAATGGCCGGGTCGACAAAATTGAGGGCGGTTGGCGGCTACTAAAAAAGTCATTTTATGAATTTTGTAAATTAATGGAGGCATAATTAATAGTTCGTCCTTTTTGGATGCTGATTCAGCACTGTGGTCTGATAGAATAACAGATGCAGTAAGAATATATTTAGTAAATAGAGGTTCTCCTAACCAATTACATTAATTTGAATTTCCACGAGATAGCAATGGTTGAATGTTTACTTGGAGATATTATAATAGAAACCTTAATAACGGTGAAGAAATTTTGAGAGATTGGCTCGTTTATTTTGTGGCTGTGTATTGTTTCTGCTGCAAAATATTTAATAAATTACAACTTCTGGTATATCTGAAGCTGGCTACAACCATTGGAAGTATGTAAGTGATATGCTTAAATCTCATGAGACATCACGAATTCGCGTAGAAGCTGTAAAATCTTGGTTCGAACTTACACGTTGGCTAAAATCGTCGCATACGATAGATGTCGAGTCACAGAGAATAATTAAATCAGAAATAGAGCACTGGAATGGAGTTTTGTTACGTATTGCCTCTATCAGCAAAAAGTGGCTTGGCTTTTCAAGGAACTGCTGATAATCTGTATCAATACACCAATGGCAACTTTTTAAAACTAGTACAGATGTTAGCCGAATTTGATCCTGTTATGCAGGCACGTGTACGCAGAGTTTTGAAGGAAGAGGAGGAAAAGGCAATCTACTTAAGTAAACCTATTCAGAATGAGATCATTAATACGATGTCAGACAGTTTAAAAAGCCATATTCTGAAAGCTATTATTAAATCGAAATATTATTCTATTATTTTAAATTGTACCTCGGAGGATAGCAAAACTGAGCAGATGACCCTGATAATTGGGTATATTTCTATTAATCAAACCAAAGACCATCCAAGAATGTCAGAAATTGTAATTAATGAAAGTTTTTTAGGATGTAAACAAATCAAAAATCTACAGGTCTCAAATTGACAGAAATTATCTTCGAACAATTATCAGCACTTGGATTGTCTTTAGAGAATATAAGAGAGCAAGGGTACGATAAAGGATCCATTATGAAAGGTATTGGAAGTGGGGAATGAGAATAAAAAATATGAATCCACGTGCATTTTTGTTCTTTGCAGTAGACATTCTAGTAAACGACATGGCAGAGTCTTCACTAGAAGCTATAATTTTTTGTAATATTGTGCGAAAGATACGTTTTCTTTTCCTCTTCAACGTTCAGATGGTCAATCCTTTTGACGAACGTAAAATGTATTACTCTAAAAGTACTTAGTGGGAAAGTCGAATCGAGGCAATAAAACTAAGACATCACATAGGGCAAGTTTACGATACACTGATTAGTGTTTATCAAAACACAGATATAGATACCTCAACACGCGATGAAACTTCGAGTTTGTTGAATCAAATTAAACAGTTTAAATTTGTATTCTCTGTAATAATTTGGTACGGAACTTTGAATCGGAAAAATTCAGTCAGTAAATTAATGCAAAGTAAAGATTTTGACTTAGCTTCTGTCATTAAATTAATACAAAATACCAAAGTTTTCTTTGAAAACTCACTTTTAGATGAGTACTTTACTCAAGTTCTTGAAGAGGCTAAAGCCTTAGCTGCTGAAATCGACAGCAAGGTGTTGGATTTTGAAAATAAGCCTAAACATCGTGCTTGATGCAAAAAGAAGCAGTTTAGTTACGAGTGTGATGAAACATACTGATCCCCGTCAAAAATATAAGATCGAAGTATTTTTTCACATTATAGAGACAGCTATAAACACCTTAGTTTTCCCAAATTAGTGAGCATAGTAAAAGTTTTGCTGTTTTGTATAACATATATGCCTTAAGAGAACTGCCAAAAGATGAATTGTTAGAACATTGTAAGAACCTCGATATTATTTTAACCCCCACGAGGACTCATATGATATAAATGGTTTAGGACTTTCCGAGAAGTTGACAGTTCTTTGCATGATTTCAGATTGTAATTTGTTTCCTCAAGATGTTTTAAAATTTATAACAGATTTAAGCTTTTATCCAAATATCAGTATTGCTCTGAGAATTCTTTTGACTTTACCAGTAAGAGTTGCAAGTGGTGAAAGTTTTTCTAAATAAAATATAATCAAAAACTATCTGCGGTCCACCATGACACAAAAAAGATTATTTGGATTGGCTATGATTTCAATAGAATACACGGTTTGCCACAGTATGAATTTATCAAAAATTATTTTTTAGAGCAAAAAGCGCGGAGAAAGTTATTTTAGTTACTAGGTAGAGTTTAACATTCTCAGAAAAAAATGTGTTTTAATTTAATTTGTTTATTTTTTAAGAATGGTTAATTCAATTTGTGTATATAAATAATTATTGCGTCTTTTTTATTTGAATTAAACTTTTAAAAAATCATTGCTTGTGTTTTTTTCATTCATTTATACTGCAACGAAAACAGCTTATTAACAAGTCCATGTAAAAAAGTTATAGAAATATAAACCGACTTCATATAACATTTTGGTCTCTTATCTTTTAAACAACTGAACCGATTTTGATGAGAGATAGGCAAGTCGATAAGAAAAATGTTTCAGTTCGATCAGCAGTCTCTGAGAAATTCTTAGATAAACATACATACATACATATACTCATAAAATTGCACCATCTATGGAATAACATGCCTATGTCTTAGAAGAAATCATTGTAAAGGGCGGTAGATATTATTTTTGCTCCGATAAATATGCAAACCAATTCATCAATCTCCTTGTCTCATAATCCATGTAGCCCCAACTTTCACGTTCCAGGGTCAAATACAGTCTCGTATTATTTGTTTTTTATTTATTGGTTTTATTGCGTTATTACTTATTTCTGTTATGTGAAGTTGTCCGCATTAAATTAAATTTCAGAAGTTGTACTTAAGTATTAGCTTTTATAAAACCAATTTTTCACCATAGATAAATAGCACTACCTGTATATATGTGACGAGTTATGATCAAGTATGACATGACTCGTCACATTGACATTTAGAACACACAAATGTTTTACACGAATTTAATTAAGAACACAATTTACTTTTTGTTTTTGGCAAGAAACAGTCCTTTACAGGGCCACCCTGAAGGCAGCAGGCGTAATGTTCGAAACGTCGGTTATGCAGACTCCAAACGATGGAAATAGCACAAATAAGATATCAAAATAAACATCATTTCATAATCATATGATCAGTGCTTATATGTACCTCATTATAACATTGCCAATGTGTTGAAATAGTATTAATAACTTGTAATTTAGAATTTTATATTAGATCAATGTTGATTAGTTTGTGTCAATAATTTTCTATATCACTTTTAAAAAGTCCGTAAACTGCATTTATGGGATTCTAACGTCAAGTTTGATAATTAATTTGAATCAAGCAGGGGTGGAAATTGTAAAACTTAAAAATTGCCAAAAGGCAAATGGCCGTGGCGTAAATCAATTACAGACATTACAAATAGGTATATTCCCTACATAAATTTTTTGTGAAATATACCGGTTGTGTCAACAAGCATTAGCCATAGGGACTCTCATGCATACGTATGTACAATGTATACGTATGTATATGTATGCCAACCCGGTAGCTGCTGCCGGCGACGTAGACATCGCATATACGTATACATTGATTTTTTATGGCTAATGCTATTTGACACAACCGGCATACTTATTCTTGCAATATTTTTAGTGGCCAATAATTATACCTATAGTCTTCCCTATGTACCTATATAAGTTAATTCGTACACACAGATTACATAATATATAAAATTGAGCAGGTGTTCATCTCAAATTAATACCTGTGATTCATAACGATATGCATACTATACACATAAGCTGAATATATATATATGTATATAATTTCTCTGTGTTTCAAAGCACCAGTTCACATATTAGCATAACTACTGTATGAAATAGGGAAGTGCAATACCAACACCCCAAAGAAATCCCATCTGTTATTGTTGCTTGCCTGACAGTTGTATTACTCGCGACCCCAAAACATTATTGTAATGTATAATCTATATTTACCTTTTTACAAGTGTTACCAAATGCCTTTCGGTTCCTAACCACAGATGCACTACATATTATATCACCCCGTTGCTTGCTTTAACACGAATGGACTTTTGACTGCAAATCAATCTTTCTTTTAGTTATGTTTACCTACTGAAAATTTTTCACCCCATTTACTTCGTAAATTGTCAGGATTAAATAGAATAATTCTTTAGGAGGATTGAGAATTATAATTTTTAATGCCTCTTTTGCAGTTTACTATTTCGTAACATTAAAACGATGTGTTACAGAATTTAAACACAATTTTTTTAATATTTATCAATTAATACAGACACTAAAGTAAACATAAATGTATTAATTGCATCATTATAATAGTTACGTATTATGCTGAAAAAACATCTAATACTACTTCGTGTCAATTAAAATACTTTTAAAAACAATAAGGGACGGTAGTTATAGTAGTAGGTATAACCCAAGGTTTTTGTATATAGAGAAGGTTGGAACATGTGACTGCCATTGCTGTGACGTCATAATATGCTTATGTGGCGGGAGTTTTAAATTTCGCCGTTGTACGTTTTGAAAGCTATCTTTAAAAAAAAAAACAAAACAAACAGTTGAATCTACAAATTTATTAAGATCTCCTTACAGATGTAACAATTTTTGAAAGTTTTTTTAACCTTTGTTGAGAACTAGTGGTTTTGCGTTTATTATTTAAATAATTAATACGAATAAAAAGACGCTGCCTTAAAAAGGCACGAGTTACCTCTTCAGGCAAATTTGTCATATCTTTTAACATATTAGTCATACTAGTCACAATTTTAGTTTTAAATCTAAATTTGTTGTTCCTGTGGATAGTTTTAAACCGACGATTCAGAAACCTTGCTTCTTTTAACAACAAGGCTGACGGCTCTGTTAAACCGCCATAACTGACATGTCGCACCCACGATGGTAGAGCATAATCATGATCATACCCTTGTTGCAACATGTAGGAATAGTGGCCCAGAGCTGGATATTGTCGATTAAATTTCCTTGCAATCCAGCCTGCTAAATACTGCAATCCATCCTCTTCCATGGGAGCATGTGACGACATGTCAGTGCTATCGCTGCTACACCTACTTGCTACAGATATATCAGCTGTCTCGTCCACCATCTCCATGATGTCATCCAAAGGAACACTGGCCTTTTGAAGCACTGATCCAGAAAGAAATTCGCTGGGATCTGTCCCAAGAGTGTTTGTTCCCTCTTTTATATTAAAGGGCGTTTTTCCTAAACAACATGTACTATAAAATATAATATTAAAAAGCTGTTTGCTAACGCTTACCTAGGATAATCATTCTCAACCGATAAAGTAAATTTAAAGGAGTTGGATGATCATCTAGACCACCTCTTGTCCGAAGCTGACTAAATAAGTTTTCAATAGCATCTTGATTTAACTTGTGGGTCAATAAAAATTTT
This sequence comes from Amphimallon solstitiale, assembly GCA_963170755.1. Classification (NCBI taxonomy): domain Eukaryota; kingdom Metazoa; phylum Arthropoda; class Insecta; order Coleoptera; family Scarabaeidae; genus Amphimallon; species Amphimallon solstitiale. The sequence continues at coordinate 37,912,148 of OY720684.1, read as the reverse complement.
ACCCCATAAGTTTCTTTCATTTCTGCATAAAGGATTTGCAGTGATCTTATCGAAATAAGAACCGCTTTTTGGAAAACTTGTAGAGTAGTTTTGCCTCGACACCTCATTGTTAAAAATATATTGTACACTCCCTCTAGTTTTGTTAGTTGATCAGGTGTGTTACAATATGGTTTCTTAAATTTAATGCTCTCCCTTAAATTTCTTGAGTTCATAATATCGAACCAATTGTTGACACAATTAATGAATGTAGACAAATTGTTGGCCTCCACACTGTTTTTACAATAATACTTCAATGCTACAGCGGTTGTGTGAGACAATAATTGGGATGCCAAAGCAACATTTTGTCTTTCCGTTTTGTTCACATCAAGATGTTTCTTTGTCACTTTAAACAAAGAACTAACTTCTGCACCATCTGCCTTTGCAAGTAACTCTTCTAGGGGCTGCTTTGTAATGATAACGCCATTTTCCAACACAAAACCTTGAATATTTATAAATTATATTATGAAATAGATACTCATGAATTTCTCTCTTACCTGCGTCCAGAAGCCAATTTCTTATCAACTTTAAAATATGTGGTCCATCTGGAAAATAACAAATTTTTTTCTCCGTTATTGGATGGTTAACATAAACATGGTCCACACTAATACCCAGATCTCTCACAACACCTTGATTTGCTCCTCCACAATCACTGACAAAAGCAACCACATTAAAAGTGATATTGTACAGAGCTACAGCTATTTCTTTGAATAATAAGGGTGTCATATTGGTGTCAAATTTTACAAACACAACTTCCTTCCAATTACTATACAATCCACGTGCAATGACAACTTGCACATAATTATGTGGGCCAAGAACTTCATCTAGATGAATATCATATTCGTGCAATGCAGACACTCTCATTTCATCATACATGATTACTGTAACTTTTTCTCGGTCAGTTAGGTCTGTTCCCCTAAGTTTCATTAAATTGAGGATGTCATATAATATTCCAGTCCCCATATTGATGTTCCTTGCATAGCGTTGTAAGGATTTGACATGTGGCAAAGGAAAACCTTCATTACGCATAAACTTATATGCCTTCATACTAAAATACCTTAAAGTGAAAGCTTTGGATATTTCTGCAGTTGTCCATTTCACTTTCTTTTTTTTCTTTAATATTAATTTAATTTGATTTTCACTTAATGTAGGTGACAACATCTGTGCAAGTTGCCCTACTCTTGGTTCATTAGATCGCTGTTTTTGTTCTTCAAGTTCTTGTTTCAACATAGTAATTGTTTTCTTCAACTCTGTTATGTAACTCTGCAGTTCAAGTTTATCTTGTCCAAGAGTGTTATTATATGCAGTCAGCTTATTAATTTCCAAATACTGTTTAGCTATAGTTCTTTGCAACTGTAGCAGTTCCTCTTTAGATCTTTCCCCTTCTTCACACATGCTTATAACTTCTTCCTCATAAGGTGGTTGATGATTGATAGTAGTGGCCAGTATGCTCGGAACAGCTGTAATTAAATAGATAATAAATATTAAAACGTTACTTCACATTTATACAGTACCATCTGGTTTAAGTCTTCTTTTCATAGCTGGTTGATGACAAAAATCTGCTTTAAACCTCATTTCAAACTGTTCTTGAGTAAAATGTACCGAACAAATTTTCGCAACTTTGCTGGGTTCCCATGTCTCCGATTTTTCACAAAACTGTTGCCACAGTGTTCTGAGGTTTTTATCTCTCGGAAATGCATGAAAGGATATTGCTGGGTTAATATTTTCCTTATCATCCCTCTATAACACCTTGTTTCACTTTGCGTTAAGCTACATTTGATGCGTTACTTACCTTGGCGGATTTATTTGTACAGTGTTTCACAGCACAATATTGCCCCGGCATTTTTATTTACATCAAAAACGGTAAATGATAATACTGCTGATAAAATCTCGCTGATAAAATTTCAGACAACGTACAGGTTAGGTGTGAAACCACTGCGTACTACGTCACAATATGCTACATTCCCCTTTACCCTGTCCGAGAAACTCTCCACATTCCGCTGTTTGCGGCAACCTGTTCTCTATATATAAAAACCTTGGGTATAACCGTTGGTATAACCATTGTATACAAGTAAAGAAGATATGGTCTTCCGAAAAACCAAAACTCGTCCACTCCGCGCAGTGGTCAAATGCACGTCATAGTTGATAGAGACTTGGTAGCGATTTATGTTTAAGGTTAATTGTATGTACGCAGTGCCGGATCTAGGAAATTTCTCAGGAGGGGCAGGTCAGGCCTAAACTTCAAGCCATAATCCAATAAAACACCCAAGCTCTTGACACTATCCCCGATTGCAACTTTATCGTTTCAACAGAAATATTAATGTTAGCGCGAACTATGTTATCACATTTGCTTTTTTTCGGTCCAAGAAGGATTAGATTGGTTTTCTTTGGATTCAGATACAATGAATGACAATTGATAAATGTAGTAACTCTGCATTTAGATGTTAACATACTATAGAAAAGATCCAGTAACCGAACCAGCATGTTTTATACTTTTCAAGTTTATGCTTCGGGAAATTGAATTCAAACGTAGTCCTCTTGCCTTATGTGATCTTACTAAAGCTTTTGACTGTGTATAACACTGCAGTCTGCTAGATCAAAAGCACTTATCATTCTGGCGAGCTGCCTGCAAGTATTGGTGTTCCTCAGGAATCCATATTAGGCCCAATGCTTTTCAGCCTCTACTTTGATGATCTGAGGTCTTTCCTTGCACAAGCCGTACCTATTATGTACGCGGACGACACAACCATCTTGACATCAAGTTCCTCACTTAAAGACACAATAGATGCCACCTGGTCCATTATTCAACATCTACATAACTGGATTATGGGAACAAGTTATGTCTAAACGTTGATAAAACATATTAAACCATATTTCATCCTAGACAGCGCACAATTACTAGTATTCTCTGTCAGATACGAAATGTCACCCATAAAGATACAAGTCCTTAGGTCTCTCGCTAAATAATACTTTAGACTAGTTTCTTCACAGCGTTGAACTTGCCAATAAAATGGCTTCGAGCTGCTATCTTTATCGATCGCTGCATAATCAGGTCTCTATCGATGTATTACTTAGTGTGTATTATGCAGAAATACAGTCTCGCCTATCGTACGGGATTATATTTTGGGGACCACCACCAGCTGCAGCGAGTATTTCTTGTGCAAAAGTGACTGATTAGAGCCATAGCTGGTAGCCGTCCTATTGATTCATGTAAACCACATTTCAGGCGGCTCAGAATTTTAATACTGCCTTCATAATTTATTTTAGGGAGTGTCTGCTGTCTGTTACATACATAAAAATGTAAACACGTATAGTCTGTCCATCAATATACCGATTCGACCTTTTAGGATTTAAGATGATTATTGGAGACTATTCATTTTACCTCTTGTCGCAGGTACTGAGAAAACATGTAAATGAAGAAATGGACAGTATTAGGAGAAATCGGATTTTCTTAGGTAGGGAAGTAATTATGTTTCTGGATTATGTTCTGCTTTTACAATTTAAACTTTATTATCCTAAAGGAAACAATTCTAATTTAACAGATATTATATACCTGTAACTGTATTAAAGAGCATTGTAATGGTATTTTAAATATTAATATCCCTTTAAATCAATTAAGTAATTTATACAAATCAATATAATATAAGAAGATAATAAATAAGAAGATATTGTCCCAAAGCGAAGACGTTTAAATTTGTGAAACAAAAACTTGGAGAACGTGGACTACCAATGAAGATTCAAGTAACTTTCACTTTCACAATCGGTTCTTTTCAGGACCACCATATTACTTGTGCTAAAAAAAAAGGTGTAGGAATAGATATTTCATAATTAATATCAAACCATTTATTACTTTAATTTTACATCTGCTAGAAAAAAATAATTTCATTCTTGATATTTACTGTAATCTAGAAAAACTACGATTTATTGAATATTCTAAAATAATAATAATCAGCTGTTTCCGACTACAAACACATTAAAGAGCAACAACCTTCCTATTTTAAAAATAAATACAATCTTTTATTGTCTGCAATAAAGTGGGTCGCCCACCTGGTAAAAAATATGTATGAATGAGTACGATTTAACGTTTTTTCCTGTTTTATACAAATAAAACCGTATTTTTCTATGAATGCGTGTTCGTTTCTATTTACAAATGAGCATTCTTACGTGTATTTATAAATATACATTCTGTGCCAGGTCCGTAATGTAATTTTTTTATCTAAAAAACAACATAGAAAATAAAATTTTTAATTTCTTCGTTATTGCGGTATATTTGGGCCTGTTCCTGTTCGAACTTTACATACCTGCTACTCCGTCTTTTTATTTCTGGGACACCCTGTATTCCACTAAGTGAAAGTAGTGATGCGATAGAAAACCATATTGATAATGCATGAAATCATTGGAGTACTGAAACACAGCAGATAAACCTGAATGTATACAATAATTTGAAGGGTGAGAATTATGGAACTATAGAATGGTTTTAGAAAAACAAGAAAATTAGTAAGTGCGATTTTGATATTTTGAAAAGCGAAATGTACCGGTTCTATAAAAGAAATGAAGTTCCTACATTCTGAAGTTGTGCAACTCGTTGAAAGAAAACAATAGATTGGAATGTTATATCACTACATTGTCGCGAGTTATGAAGGAAAACGGCTTTAAATTTAGTATGGTTAATAAGCGAAGAACAATTAAATAAATAAATAATTAAATGTTTATTGCGCAAGAGTTTTACCCAATAATAAGGCAATTTACAATACACAATAGTACTTATATAATAGAATAGTATAATATCTTACAAAAGAATGAGAACTTAATCTAGAAGCACAATTAATATAAGGATAAAACGCAACCACGTAAGAAAAAATAAATGTATAGATCGTCAGCTAAACAACTTAAAGTATTATTCTGAATTCACCTGTAAAAGCTGCTTGAGGGAATAATTAAAAATATCGCATTCACAGCTCATTTCGTTGTACAGTGAGCATATAAATGAAATTGGTGAGCGAGATAACAAGTTACTTCCGGCCTGGTTAATATAAAATGTATCGGAATCACATGAAGATTAACGAGGTACATGGAAATTAAGTTTTGAGACAAGTAGACTAGCGTCAATTTGATTATGTAGTAAATTTATATAAAAATGTTAGACCTATGTTGTTACGACGAGCCTCAAAAGAAATAACTGAAAATTCTTTCAGTAAAATATCATGTGGAAACCCTCTATATGGATAGACGTTATGCTGTTTATACCATAAGTACTTTAGGAATCGTCTCTGAGTATTCTCCAATGAAAGTTTATGGGTTTCGTACTTCGGATTCCATACAAGTACAGCATACTCCATTTTGAACGGACTAGAGTGAAATATAAAGTTTTAGCTAAAATGTAGTGGTGACAGTTTCCGACTGCAGGAGACGACTCTACATTTAAAAATGTTGAGGTCCAACCCATTAGTAATGCACCAATTATTGACAGTAAGCAAGTTTGACTGAAACTCGTCACAATCTTTCAATGTACTTAAGATATTGCAGTCTATTTGCCCCACATGATCATTGATGAACAATAAAAATAGGAGAGGCCCAAGATTGGACCACTGCGGCACACCAGAAGTAATCCGACAGGCGTCAGAAACAAAACCATTATAAGACACAAAAAACTGCCGTTGTTGCAGGTAGGAGTTAAAGAAACTTACTAGTGACGCACTAAAACCCAATCTCTCCAGCTTACCCATCATTATTCTATGATCAATACGATCAAATGCTTTAGTTAGATCTGTATAAATTACGTCTACCTGGCCCTTTATGGCATGTTGAGCAAATATGCACATATTAGTTATAGTAGATCTTTTACCAACGAATCCATGCTGTTCTGGAGCAATAAGGGTACTGACTTGATGGTAGGTGGCTCGAAAGATGGTCGACTCAAAAACTTTGGCTATATTAGACAAAATTGATATGGGCCGATATTTTGCTACATCAGTTTTGTCGCCCTTTTTAAACACTGGACATATTCTGGCCAGTTTCCATACTTGGGGGAAAGTAGATGTTTTTAGTATTAAATTGAAAATTGATAACAGAGGTGCTACAAGTACTGTAGCGCAATCCTTTAGTAGGAAACTAGGTACCTGATCACAACCAGAACTTAGAGTATTCCTGAGCTCCTTAATACTGGAAAGAACATTAGATTCAGAAAATACATCAACGTGTATTGATGAAGTAGCGCCATACATCATATTATCAGAAACGGAGTCGAAGGGCAGTACACCTCTAGAAAATGCTGTGAGAACGCATTCACTATTGATTCAGGACTGTCAAATGAGCTACCATCCCTGTGCATCCGACCTGGTATTCTAGACTTCTTTCAATTATATGGAATCGCAAAGATTGCAGCTACTGAGGTATGAAGACCTGACGAAAGTGAAGGCATTTAGAGAAGGGAAGCGTGTTATTTGCTACTTGGACGAAACGTGGTATGGCAGCCATGATACTATAAAGAAAGTTTGGGATGATGGTTCCTGTTTCAAGGGCGAAAACAATAATTATTGCACATGCGGGACCTGTGGATGGCTGCGTTGGTGATGTATTACTGTCTGAAAAGAACACAAAGTCGTCATCTTTTGATTATCATGAAGATATGACCAGTTTCTTGTTTGAAGAGTGGTTCGAATAAGCTACTACCGTCTTTATCTACAAAAAGTGCCAGCGTTATGGATAATGCCAGTTACCACTCGCGACAAGTTATTATTAAAATACCTAATGGGTCAAACATGAAATTTGAAATATTAATTTTTTTTATTACAGTAGTACCCCGTTATCCGCTGACTCCGTATCCGCGGTTTCAGTCATCCGCGATTTACCTATGATGAGCAGAAAACGCGTTATATCAATAAATATAAAAGTTGTAGGAGCATTCGTCGATATATCGTCGTATATATGAGTCATCCCCTGAATTCGGCGCTCTCTTATGATAAGTTAAACAAGTTGGAACGTGCTTAAGGTGCCACTCGTTTTTACTTGTACATATAAACGCTCCTGTTAACTATGAGTTTAGTACTATTCGAACTGTCGGACAAGACAGTGCTTGCAATAGTTTTTAAATAAAGCAAGTAAATTTGAAAATCATCTTAAAATGGCTTCTAAACCAAAAAGAAAACGTGAAATGCTCACTATTAGTGAAAAAATAAAAATCATTAATATGATTGAAATAGAAAAAAATCTATTGCAACTGTTGCTAAAATATGCAATAAAAACGAATCTTCGATACGAGAAGTGTTAAAAAACAAAGATAAGATTCGAGCTAGCTTTTCTAGTGCACCCCAAACTGCAAAAGTTGCAACCACAATACGTAATAAAGTGTTACTTAAGGTAGAAAATGCCTTAAATTTATGGGTGGAAGATATTCCTATCGATGGCAAAGTGCTACAACAAAAGGCGTTGGTTTTATATGAAGATATGCAGACCCAAGATTATACTGAAGAGGAAGGAAAATCATTCACAGCAAGTAGGGGGTGGCTGCATAGATTTAAAACTCGGTTTAATCTAAAAAATATAGAAATGACAGGGGAATCTGCGTCGGCTGATCATGTAGCTGCTGCCTTGTTTCCAGAAAAATTTAAACAAATTATTGCAGTAAAGAATTATCATCCTAAGCAAGTTTTTAACTGCGATGAGACTGGTCTCATGTGGAAAAAAAATGCCTCAACGGACTTATATTCATAAGACTGCAAAGAGTGCACCAGGCTTTAAAGCAATTAAGGATAGACTTACCTTAATATTTTGTACAAATGCAGCTTGCCATATGATTAAACCCGGACTTATTTACCGATCACAGAATTCAAGTGCTCTTAAATACAAAGATAAAGCTTGCCTGCCTGTGTTTTGGCAATCAAATCGAAAGGCGTGGGTTACGGCTGTTCTATTTCCACAATGGTTTCATCAATGCTTTATTGCGGAAGTGAAAAGATGTTTGGAAAAGGAAGAATTACCCTTTAAAGTGCTGCTGATACTAGACAATGCTCCTGGGCATCCTGTGTCACTAGGCACAGAAGATAAAAATGTTGAAGTGCTTTTTTTACCACCTAACACGACCTCATTGCTTCAACCCCTTGATCAAGGTGTCATTAGATGCTTTAAAGCCAGATATATTCGACAGGTTTTCGAAATGCTGTATACAATGGCTAACGAATGCTCTGATATCGGGCTCATGGAATGCTGGATGTCATTTACAATTGCTGACGCAATTCTATTTATCAAAGGAGCGATGGAGGAATTAAAGTCAGAAACGATAATTGCATGTTGGAAAAATCTGTGGAATGACATCGTTCTTAGTTCTGAAGACACACTTGATATTAATTCACATCTAACAACGATATTTAACATAGCGCAGAAAATATATGGAGAAGGATTTAACGATATAACCCAAGAGGAACTCAGTGATTACATAAACGAAGAGGATCAAGTATTCACCAACGAGGAATTGGAAGACCTTGCGAAATCTTCTCCAGAAGCGAGTGACGATGAGGATGAGGGTCAACAAGAACCGCCAGCATGGACGCTTGAAAAATTTTCAGTGATATTTCGAACTGCTCAAACATTAAAAGAACAGATGGTAGAATATGATTCAATAATGGAACGCAGTATTAAAAATACTCGCACTATAACAGAAGCCTTGAAACCTTTGGAGGATTTGTTTATTGAAATGAAAGGACAAAAACGACAACTACCAATAACAATGTACTTTGAAAAAGTCGACAAAACTATCGATAATGCACAGCCATCAAACGATGTTGATGGCTTCGGATCTAAGTAAACAAACGACTGCTAACTTGGTAACTTGGACTTGGAGGAAGATGAATGAATATGTAGCTCACGATGATAAAGTTTTTCTTGTTGTATATTTTCTTGTTGTGTATGTAAATATGTACTACATATATCTACATATGTATGAACTTATATATTTATTAAACTTAAATTCTATTTGTGCCACAGCACAAGAATATTTATTTATTTATTGTTTATTTATTTTAAATAAATATTATATAACTTATATTTTCTTGTTTCATTGTTTTAACTTTGCTTCATATTTCATATTGTACTCGAAAATAAAGCTTTCGCTACTATCCGCGGAAGACCACAGAACCAAACCCCCGCGGATATGGGGTAGGTACTACTGTATTTTGAAGCAGATTATTCAAAGAAACAACCCCTGGAATTCTTGCATACGAAAATATTTCAAAAGCAATACTTTTTTGATAATGATGCAGCTGCTGCATACTACGTCTACCTCCGTATTACTGTATCTTTAATCCTATAGAGTTGATTTGGAGTTCGGTAAAGCAACACATTCGTCGCGAAAATACCGCTCCCACATTTAGCGAAACAACAATAAATACGATTCAAGAAGCTATATTATTAAAACACAATATCAATGTTCTTATAATAAATAATTTTTGTGAATACGTCCCTGTGAACCACCCGTACTCGAAAGGGATTAGAATGGTTGGGTTAATTTCTTTTGTGAAGATCGAGTGCTATTTAAGAAGTGACCTCGTTATATCTATGGACAGACTATACAGAACCACCACAGGTTCCTATCGTACAAGAAATAAGGGCGATTTGCGTTTGCCCCACTTTCTTATGAAAGTAACCTCATCCTCTGTTGATAGGGAGGGAGTAAGTTACTACAACCATATACCTGCAGATATATGAAATTCTAATACAAAAACGTACAAACGAGCAAAGTACAAAGTAAGGGGCTTCTTACATAATACCAACAATACATATATATACCGTAGTCGACAAGTTTTAATTTCTGTTTATACTTCTATCCCATGCAGAAGATGACCTTCTAATATGCAGCGATGCCTGCTTGCCAACAGTGGTGGGAGAACCGACGCAGTGTCGGGGGATCCTCACATTTCATAGAAGCGTTTGCCGAGATTATTTCGTCGTGCTCTTTTCCTCTTTCTACTTTCGTATCAGAAATTAAAATTTGTCGACTACGGTATATATGGATAACATAAATTAACATAAATATACTCGTCAAGCAGATATGTCTATTGAGACACATTTGTATATGTTAATATATGGAAATATTTTATTATTATTACAGATTATTACTATAAGGTTCTATCTGAATTTCTTTTTACATAATTTTTCGTTAAATTTTAACTGTATGTTTGTAAACTCATATTTGAAATTTAATTATGAGCTATACTTACACACAAAACTTATTTTTATTAAATTATTACACTTCAAATACATTCCAAATTTCAAATTTTAAAACTCTGTTTTCCAACACTGGTTTTGTCAGATCGAAAACTCTGTAGTTCTGGGGTAGCGAATGTTAGAATAGAATCAACGAAGAGGCCTACAAATTGTTAAACGTAAAATTCTTTGAAATGTTGATAGTGTTTCGACAAATCAATAATATGCACCTATTACATCCTTTGTGTTTGATTAATAACTGTAACACGGCTTTGAATCATTTGAATGAAGTATTTAATTAATATAATTCAGGAAATGAAACGTTATTGGTTTCTTACCGAAAAGAATATTTCAAATGCGGAATATATGCGTAAAATATTTTCAAACTACATATAATTGAAACAGGGGGTGTGAAATTACCGAGAAAACCAATTTACTTCTAAATAAGAAAACATCTAGTGAATACGTCACATCCTTACTGGAATGAAGGTTCATGTTTCCGGAAACGAGAAGTGAAGGAAGACAGTAGGAAACAGGAAGTTGCCATGCACTAGGAAAATAGCTCAATTCTCGCTTTATGTTCATCCTGTTTACGCTTATATGAACATAGACAAAATTAACTGCCAGTAGATATATAATAATTGCAATAAATTGTATTTAAGATGGACACATAAACATATTTAAAATATTTCAGAAGTATTTTTATACAATAATTTAAAGCAAAACATGTTAAAAGCACTTACTATTGTTTTTTTAATGTTTTAGATTTATTCATCGCTTAGCTCGTCGTGTCACAAATTTGGGCTCGTGCAATAAGTGTCTTATGACACGAGTTCTTTATGTTAATTTTTCAAATCTGCCTGTTTTTATCATTTTTTTTTCTAAAAATAATAGAAATTTCAAAATATAGTAATTCTTGTGGTGGTTGGCAATATGTTATGACATTCGACCAATGATCTAATAATATAGAACTACTAGATGGACTGTAGAGAGAGAGGAATTGACCTCTACATACAAAGGAGACAGATATACAAAACCGTTAGTTGTGGGCAAAACATGGCGATATCGCATTGTTTTGTATATAAACTTTCTCAATTTTGTTGATTTATACATATTTATTTGTCTTTTTGGTAATTTGGATTATGTATTTTATTAATAGATTTCTTCTAGTATTGATTTTATTTCATACACCACTGACTTTATTTTTATTTAAAGAAATACGAGTATAAAGACAACTGTGGATTCATGATGATTGAATCAACTATTTTTATTTATAAAATTGTGATTGTAATTAGATACATTTTAAGAATTTCATTTTTATTTGATATAGGCATATAGGTAATGTATATAAATTGAGAATCATCAAGAATATTGGCAATTGTTAACTTCAGCTTATAATTTAACAGTGTTGTTCTCATGGATTTAGTGTCATATATATTTGGTTAAAAGTGCTATTATCAGTAACAAAATTAGAAATAAATATTTTAAATTGTTGAATATTATATATACCAGCTTCGCAGTGCTTGGAGTCACATATTTAAGACACAATGGTAATGTCATGTGCAGCGTATGGTTGTACTAATAGGGCAGAAAAGGGAATGAACGTATGATTTCACAGGTTAACTATTCTTAATAAAATACATGATTTGTAAATTTGATATAAAAAATTTTAGTTTTCAATCTAATCAAGTACTATGCAAGCAGTGGATAATTTGTACTAAACGAAAGGATTTTAAGCCATCAAAATATTCAAGATTGTGTTCAGAGCATTTTGTTCCTGAAGATTTTGTTATAAGTTATGGAAGAAAATATTTGCCCCAAAATGCAATTCAAAGTATTTTCAATTTTCCTGCTCACTTGAGAAAAATTCCCTGTAATAGCAGATCTCAACGATTAAAAATTACTGATGCACCAAGCAAAGAACTGTTAAAGTAAGATTTCTATTTGTAGTTATTATTCTACCTAGATATTTTTAATGTTCTATTTACCTTATAGCTCAGAATCCCCAAATGTAACTAATGTTGGAAGTATTTGAATTAGTCACAGAAAAAACACCTCACGAAATGATACAAGTTGTTATTCTAGCTTTATGTATTTTTAATATTTCTTTCTCCATTTTACTTCGATCACATATTTACCATTTACGTATTTGTTAATCCATATTAATTATATGTACATATATTTTAATAAAAAATTAAGCATTAATTGTCTTTTATTTTGAATATATCAGAAGTTGTAAGAAAAGCTGTCAGTTTCTATATTTATTTTTTCAGAACGTAATATTTTGAAAAATTCTAGTGGTCAATTCAAAATTTCCAACTGATATCTGTATAGTGATTTTTAAAAATTTTTACTAATACTACTGTTTTAAATAAAAACTGAATGATCATCACACATGCTAAAATAGCTATTATTAGAAGAACAAAATCATATAGTTATCTCATAGTCATTAAAAGTCATTTATTTAATTTTCTTTCCTTAATGAAGAATGGCAACTAGCATAGATACCTTTAAAATGTTATTAAACAGAATATATTTAATACCATATTAATAATATATATTTAATTATTTATCTTTTTGATTATTAAAGTTGCAATACCTTTACTTTCCTCTTAATATAGCATATTTTTAACAAAATAATACTTTTAAACATTATAAGCCATTACAAGCTATAGCAATATATTTGAATTTTGCCCACATAAAACGGTCAATTTTGTTCATCCTTGTCAAACTTTCGACGCTCATATATTTTCCTTCTTTCTCCTATGGTGTGGGTCACTTCCTAATCAGCAAGACATAGCGTACACTGCATCTAGTAGTATAATAGTATTAGATCATTGCATTCGACGTACATTCAAAACTTGAATTAATCCCGATTTTATATTCAATATTTAATACTTCTTAAATTTAATATAAAATGAGTACTAATATTTCATGTACACCATCTGAAATTAGAGAAATTGCTGTAAATGCCGCGATTACTTCCCACTAAATCTCGATAAACTAAAATGTAATATACATTTAAAAATATATCGTTTCTATTACTTTGTCTTTTATTTTATTATTATTGAAGCCTCTTGAATAATATTTCTTAGCAAGCAACTAAGCACATTTGTACTAACACAACTATCATAATTTTAATTAAATTTATTCGATAAATACACTTTACCTATAGTGACAATATAATTAAGAGTCTCGCGTGATCTTTAAAATTTGTAGCAAAAATTCATGTACATAAATGTACGTAATTTTAAACAATACAGTATCAATATTAAAGATAGCGAAATCTTTAAAATACTATATTTAAAATTTGCACGTGATACTCAGGAAGCAGTGAGTACCAACATTCATTGTTAGTGATATGATCCCGCCAATCGTACGTCAAAATTGTTTTTAACAGTATTTTGCAAAATGGACGAATATAAGTAAGCTTTTATTATCTCCGCTAAATGTTTTTATTTCGAGTGTTTTTGTGTGTGTTAATGTTAAATTGTGCCAAGAAGAAAGACATATCTAGTGCTTGGATGAAAACATTTCTTGGAAGTCAATAATAGGATAATTTCTCAGAATTTGAAAAAACACGATACAGGAATGGCCACGTATGGTAAATGTGTAAAGAAAGGCATGTTTTTTCTTTTATGTATTTCAGTGAATAAATTGTGTTTAAGGTAATTTATTGTAGTTTTAATATTAGTTTAAGTTATTATACGGGTTTATACCTACCGGTGTTCCACTTTTGATGCCATATTAGGATATTGGCATTAGAAATATATAGAGAACTAATTATCAGAATTAATTCAAATTTGTAGGTGCTATAAAGTACGTTTGAAGAATCTTTTTATGGACGGAACTTTTTTATTTTAAATGAACTATGTACTTCTCCAGTTCCTTCACTACTATTTCGAATTTCAAAGCGTTTTCGAGATATGACGTAATTTCAATTTTTTCTTAGAAGATTCGGCAGCAAGAGAAGGACAGATGTCTTTACCATTTAAAAGAACTGAAAGTAAAATATTTGAACATAATCTAAGGAAGTCTTTGGTTAATTTGCGATTGTTTTAAATATAGTCACATTATACATGGTGATTCATAAGTCTGACTAAGTAAATTGACACTTTAATACTTAATATATTCAAAAATGTGCGCATTGTGTTTGATAAGGTTACGATTGCTAATATAATTTAAAAATATACGGACTTATACAGCATGATTCATAAATCACTTGCGTAAAGAAAATATATATTTTTTAAATTGACTACCCCACATTACAAGTTCAAATTAAGATTTTACGGTAAAATGGAAGTATTAATTAATCCCTAAAGTTTAACGTTTTAACTTATTAATAATTTAGGTGAGAAAGTCACATTTACAGATTTCGTTTCATTTCCTATAGGTAATTAGAGAGTGCTATGACAGAGCACAAAATAATTTGATAATGGCGTACACAAAAGAAGTGTAAACTGATACATAGATCTTGTTCTAATATATACTGGGTGCTTGCGAAGGTGTGGCAAAATGAAGAAATTTTAAATAAAAAAATCTTTTATTTTAAATGGGACATCCAATATTTTTTTACAGCATCGTATTAAGCATTTCGACAGCTACTTTCTGTAAATTCTATACCTATAGTAGTCATAGAAAAACAAAGTCGGTGTTGAAAAATATTGAAAGTCTGTCAAGCTTTTCATAAAATCACTTGTGTTAATACTACCTAATACTACTGTCGTTGTTGTTGCTCTACGCTTCTTGTAGTTCTGAAAATTTTTTATTTATTTTAATCAGATCAATGTGTATTTCTTTTTTAATCAATAATACTAAATACACATGAGAATAGTTTATTTTGAATTCATTATAATTTACACTTCTCTGTAATGAAAGTAAATCGGAGAAGGTAGCTTGACACTAACACCAAATACCCTAAAAGCACGGTTACCACAAAAATGCTTAAAAAGCTAAACACGTAATCGACAACTGTGGTGTCATTATTATCAGTAGCACTGATTAAAACCTTGTTGCTGGGACACTTTAGGGTATATAGATCAACTCTGATTTGAAATTTACAGATATGGCTTATTTAAACCTAGACTTAAGCTATTATAAACAATGTTTAAGATTATTAACAGTACCTGTTGATGATAATGTTAATTCTGTCAAACTTAATTCATTTAGCTACCTTTAGTATGCCTCATAACTTCAAATAAAAAGAACTTTCAGTGAAAAACGACATGGTTCTGCAATGGATAATTGTTTGTCTTCATTTATTGCCAATTTATTTATGAGTAATTTCGAAACAGAATTCAAAAACAATTCCAAATACTTCCCTAAAGTTTGGCTTAAGTACATATGTTGATCATATTTTCGCGATTTTTTTACAGTAAAATGTATGCTAGCAAAGTGTTTCTTAATGATTTAAATTTACAATGCTCCAAGGTTAAATTCACTTTTGAAAAAGAAAACAATGGACAAATGGTATTCTTGAATACACTAGTAATTAAGGAAGGTTGTAATCTATAAGTAGATACTTACAGAAAGGAAACTAAAGCAAATAAATGCATTACAGCAGTTTCAAATCATTGTTTTCGACAAACATTTTCTCCTTCTAATTTCTAGTCCATCGTTTTTTAACCACAAGGGATGGATATGAAACAGAACTAAGTCTTATCAAAGGTGTTGCAGAATACAATGGTTTCAAGTCATATTTAGTTGACATTTCCTTAAGAAAGATACAACGTAAGAATATAGTTGTAAATTCTACAACTTTGCTACCAAAAAGCACTGAAGCTAAATTTGTTGTCATGCCGTTTCACAATATTACAAAAAACGAGATTTTTAAAAGTATTAGTTTGCAATTCAAATCTTGAATGCGTTGATAAGCCTGTTGGGTAGTCCCAAAGATAATTGAGGTACCATAAAAATCGGGAATCTACGAAATTTATTGTAACAAATGTGATTAAAAATGTATCGATCAGACCGGATGCTTTCAACTTATTGTAAAGAATACGTAGCTCATTTGCAGTTCAATAGAGCAGAGAAGTAGAAGCTACTAGAGTATATATGTACAACATTCAATTACCCGCATAAAATCTACACGTATTTTCCACCTAAAAATGCAAAATTAATTAATTAATAATAGGTATAATGAAATACAGATTTTACTCTTCATTTAAATATATATCTTTGATATATCAATACCTATATTGTATGTAGGTAATTTTCATATATTTGTTAAATATAACCTTTAATTAGTAGTGCTTTAGGTCTGTGCAAGCGGACATAAATGAGTCAGAATAAATATCAGATATTTTAGATCACCAATAACTCTAAGTAACATCATGTTTCTTTTTATTTCAGTATTCGACACAACAGAAGAGTATGCAGAGTCTACAAAAAGGTCAGTTTTTTTTTTGTATAACAATATTATTATGCTTACACATGCCTGTCGTTGTCAGGTTTTTAAATCTATTTTATATACAACACCATAGAAAACGCAATATTTTAATACTCCAGAATTCATCAAGAATGTTCCTTTTAGTTTGTGTCTTATACATTATATACGCGTGTAAATCAATTAATTTTATAATTTTTAATTTGTGATGAAACTATAAATTTAGTTTGTTTTATTTACGAATGCTGTTAGGTAATAAGTCTTCTTTAATGCGCCTTTGATAGTGTTAATAAGGAGAATGGAATGTCAATAGTATAATATATAAAAAAAATTAATTATATAAACAATAATAAGTATAATTGTAGTAATGAATTTCAGGATTATTTTATATTTACAACAAGGTAATTAATAAAAAGATATATTAATTTGCCTTTTTTATTTTCTTACATCAATTAAATTATTATTATATTGGTGATTTAGTTAGAATTCATTTTACGACAGACAGACATAAAAATTTTGAATTGAGATATTTGTTTGTAATTTAGTAAATTATTGTAGGTGAAGTTACTATCTCTAAGCCAATAGTGCAAACGTTTACCTATGTATCTCTTTATGTGTTTCTTTACAACTGTGTAGTGTTAACATGTAAAAGCGTTGGTAAAATCGGTGTCGCGCGCGTTAATAAAATGTGCTTAGCATAATGCCACCAGAGAGGAACGATTCGACATTCTATCACAAGGTAAGGACATAGTTTTGACTTGATTTTACTTTAAGCACATCCATACAGAACACATCCGACATGTTTGTAATTTATACTTTTGTATGATATACAAATTTTAGATAAAGATATATAGTTGTAAACTGATTATTAAATAGCTTAAGTGCATTTTATTAACAAATTATAATACTATTACACTTGCCGATATAATAAATAATGGAAACACAGTATGTAATTGCAAATGCAAAGTACATAATATGCCCAGTATTTTAATCAAAAGTCAGTAAAAATACGAAACGTCCGGTAAAATTCTAATCGCCCAGTAAATGTAGTAATTGTTCGGTAAAACACCAAACCCTCAGTATAAATACTAAAAGATCAAACCCAGACAACTCGAATATAATTATTTATATAAAAGCGTAAATAATAAAAATATAGGTATTTAAATAATTGATTGAAGACGGAGATACGTGTTGAAACTCCATAATTTACAAGTAAAAATTGAAATAAATTCAAATTGAGTTCAAAACAGTTTTATTTAATTCACAACAATTGTTTCACCCTACTAGGGCTTCATCAGGTGATGAATATTATAATACAAAATATTTGTAGACGTTCTTATTTATGTCTTTTCCTAAATGAAGAGGGGGGGGGGGTTTGTGACATTAGGTTAAGAGCGGGAGTAACTTATATCTTTAATGTAATATTTAATATATATATACATAACAATATGATTAATAATATTAAAAATTTTTGAAAACTGATTGTTTACTGTTATTATAAAATTAAACAATTTATAAATATATATATAACTATAAGAATTATTAAGTTGATTTTAAATATTTAAATTTAACAACGGTGAATTATTCACTTCTAGTTGGTCATTTTAAAATAAGGTTTAATTTGTTTAATTTATTTATTTCTAGGTTTTCTAATAAATTTAATTTTTTACTCTTGTCTTGTATATGTAGTATGTCAAACTTGTTATTGAATTTATGTTTTTGTTCAATACAGTGGTTTGCATATGTGGAATCTGTTTTTTGTAATTTATAACTTCTTTCATGTTCTTTTATGCGCATCGAAAAGGATCTACCAGTTTGTCCGATATAAGTATATAATTGCGAGTGTGGAAAAGCTTATATCGGACAAACTGGTAGATCCTTTTCCACGCGCATAAAAGAACATGAAAGAAGTTATAAATTACAAAAAAACAGATTCCACATATGCAAACCACTGTATTGAACAAACACATAAATTCAATAACAAGTTTGACATACTACATATACAAGACAAGAGTAAAAAATTAAATTTATTAGAAAACCTATAAATAAATAAATTAAACAAATTAAACCTTATTTTAAATGACCAACTAGTGTGAATAATTCACCGTTGTTAAATTTAAATATTTAAAATCAACTTAATAATTCTTATAGTTATATATATATTTATAAATTGTTTAATTTTATAATAACAGTAAACAATCAGTTCTCAACAATTTTTAATATTATTAATCATATTGTTATGTATACAAGGTGTCCACAAAAAAACGCCCCAGCTCGTAGCACCTTTATTTGAAATCTGATTGTAACAATCGACATACCAAATTAAAAGACTTAAAAAGTACTATTAGAGAAATATAAAATTTTTATTTTCAGCTACTCGGTTCGTCAAAGACCGATATTCAACTTTTTTATGTTAAATGGCCACCTGCTACTTTTTTCACAGAATTTGATAAAGATTTTTTTTCTAAATTCAATGATGTAGTACAATACCGTTTTTGTTTTATTTCAAGTTGTAAAAAAATAAAAAACATTGTGTTTAAATGTACTATTACTTTCCATAATCATCTCACCCTTAAAGAGACCGGTACTGTAACCATGACAATCATAGTATGTAGTTGTATCAACCATAATATGTCTAAAATTAAAAAGCGTTGATGGCACCTTACATTAAATAAGAACGTCCTCACATTCAAAGTATTTTCAATAAAACAACCCTTTAATAATACAATGATATTTTTTTTTATTTTTTCGATTAAATTAACTTGTTTTAACAAAAAATTAATGGAAATGCTCAAACTGGGCACCATCCCGTTCAAGACACTGTCGACACCTGGATATCACACCTAACGTAGCATTCATTAAAACTTCTCGAGACATTTCCTGACATGCGTCAATTATTCGGATTTGCAAAACTTCGACTGTATCAGGAGGTGTGGCATAAACAATATCTTGCAAATAGCCCCAGAAGAAAAAATCCATCGGGGTCAGATCACAAGAACGAGCTGGCCACAAAATAGGTCCGTATGTTCCCAGTAGAGTAGGTATGCCGATTCTGGAGCCACCACCCCCCACCACTCCCCAGGTCAAAGGTCAAAGGTCAAGGGTCAAGGGTCAAAGGTCAAGGGTCAAAGGTCAAAGGTCAAGGGTCAAAGGTCAAAGGTCAAGGGTCAAAGGTCAAGGGTCAAAGGTCAAAGGTCAAGGGTCAAAGGTCAAAGGTCAAAGGTCAAAGGTCAAAGGTCAAAGGCCAAGGGTCAAAGGTCAAGGGTCAAAGGTCAAAGGTCAAGGGTCAACGATCAAGGGTCAAAGGTCAAGGGGTCAAGGGTCAAAGGTCAAGGGTCAAAGGGCAAGGGTCAAAGGTCAAGGGGTCAAAGGTCAAGGGGTCAAAGGTCAAGGGTCAAAGGTCGCCGGAGGCGGGGGTCAAAGGTCATCGGAGGCGGAGGTGGCGCCCTCTGACGGCCACTAGCCAAACTAAAAATGGCAGATTTCTTGATTACCAACCCAACTAATGTGGCGCCCTCTAACGGCCACTAGCCAAACTAAAAATTGTATCTCTCATCATTACCAACCCAACTAAAATAGCGCCCTCTGACATTCACTTGCCAAACTAAAAATTACATCTATCATCATTACCAACCCAACTAAAGTGGTGCCCTCTAATGGTCACTAACCCAACTAAGGTGGCGCCCTCTGACGGTCACTAACCAAACTAAAAATTACATCTCTCATCATTACCAACCCAACTAAAATAGCGCCCTCTGACATTCACTTGCCAAACTAAAAATTACATCTATCATCATTACCAACCCAACTAAAATGGCGCCCTCTGACGATCATTTGCCAAACTAAAAAATTGCATCTCTCATCATTACCAACCCAACTAAAATAGCGCTCTCTGACATTCACTAACCCAACTAATGTGACATCAGGCAAAATGGCCGACCATCAAGATGGTCAATAAAAATATAAACTTTGCTTCTAGAGAATTCCTGAATAAATTACACAACTTGCTATAGCGCTTCTCAATGTATTTCTAGCAGGTCTAAACATGTTTTCCAGCGGAAACCGCAACGTCTGCATGCTTCTGTGATAGCTGCAGGCTTGAAATGTATTTCTATATCTTATAAAATGAAAAAAGAAACAATGTATTTTTTAAGAAAAAACAATTTATTATTATAAATTAACAATATGACCAAGTTTCATAACTTCAAAGTCATAGTGAAGTGAATTATAACAAATATGTAGCACTTCCATCATAAGGAAAGCGTTAAACGAATTACAATGATCAACAAGCAATTCTGATACATTTGTATATAAATCTCCAGTTAATGTTATACAAGCGGTTAAGATCATCTTATAAAATGCTATAAAATCGCTGTTTACTAAAAATTCTAATTTACTCTTAATGAGCGGTTGTAAATTAAACAAATTGCTATAGGTATCCGAAGACAATACCAGCTGTTGATTACGACTACTTAATACAATGACAGTAGTATTCCTAAATGTTGACGTTCGAATTTGATGATTCGGACTGCAACCATCTGTCTTACAAAATTCCTCCCAGTCGTCCAATGTGAAGAATACACAGCTTGCAGGCGATCGAATCTGGATGATGGGCACGAATCCAGCCGCTGGACTAAGACCGATATTCACCCATTTCGAACCGCATTTGTTGAGGAAGTATGATGACTGCCCAATTAACTGTTTTTCCTTAACGATATTCTCATCTATCATTTTAAGCGAATCACCAATAAATTCATTATAAGTTTCTGAAAAAGAATTAAAAAAATATAGATATAAGTTTATGTATATAATAATTTTGTGTTCTTACTAGCTTCCATTTTAATCTTAGTGTGTTAAAATATGTGCGAACTCGAATGCAAACAAACTAATACTGATTTAGTGAGAGAAAATTACAGTGAGAACCATTGACGCCCTCTGACGGTTACCAAGCAAAGTAAATATTAAATATATAAGAGAAGAATTTCGAATATAATATCAGCAGTATCAATTGTAAAGCGGTGTAACACATTTTATATAGATAGTGATAATCAAGTACCTATAATGACAGTGAAACCATACAACGTGGAGAAGTATGAAAACTTTTTAGCAGTTAATGACATCGAAATACCTATTGGAGTTGGGAATTGGCTATTATCCTCGGAATTGAATCAAAGTGATTGTTTATTCATAGCAGCATTTGCATATCAGAACGATCAATATTTCGATATTGATCAATTAATCCACATGTTAGAATATTGTAACCCCAATATAACCCAACTAAAAAAGTGTTGTATTTATTGTGAATATGAATATCTACGTGAACCTGATTTTGAACTTCGTGATGAAATTTGTGTGTTTGATATAGAAACGTCGAATGTGCTAACTTTAAATAAGAATATACCGGAGATGTTAATGACTTGGTATCCTTAATATGATCATCCAGAATTGGATTATAATGAAGAACTCGTCGTGAATGGTGGTGGATATGTTATATACGCTCATCAGAAGTGTTTCGCAAGTAGCTAACATGTACAGATCTGTATAATCTTGTCTGTACTTGTTTGGAAATACATCAGTCGACAATGTACGTTGAACGCAGGCATAGTGCGCTAAGATTGAAGAAAGTAGTATTAAACAATAGAATTAAGAGGTTTATATCCGAATTAGAAAAAATTAAAACTGATATCGAAATATATAAATTAGTTGTAAACATCGGCAAAATAAATATATAAAAAATGGATAATATTGAAAAATAGAGATGATCGGGCAATCAGACAAATCGATAAACATTTTGGATTATTGGATGAGGTGGATAAGACGATGATTAAAAATATTCCACTGTTTATCCTCCAAAATAAGGTGAAAAGCTGAATCTCTAAAGCAACACTGGCATTACATTCCTCAGGAGATGCGAGCAAGTCTAAGAGAGTATTTACCCTATGGCTCTCATTATAATCAACCTTGGCAAGACAATCATCTGGATGGTTGGACCCCAGCTCGAAGAAATTGTTATTTATGTAACTTTATAGAATAAATATACATATATGTAATGTACAATATAGTATACAATATTTTAAATAAAAGAACAAACAAAATTATTGTTTTTTATTTATAGATAGTCATATAAATATATATACATATTTTAGAGGTTGAATGAATATACGATTCTACATATGTTCTATACATATTTATTAGGTATATTATATACATTTCCAAATCAAAATTTATGGCTGACCGAGAAAATAAATTACATATACACTCAAACACTCAGTGATGTAGTAATCATTTTTGAGTATACAGATTGTTTCAAAGGTAAGATGGCGGATACAATATGGTCACAACCAGATTATGTAACAATTAATATTTGTTTTATACATATTTATTAATCAAATATCTTATACACCATTACATTTCAAAATTTATGGCATTATAATGTAAGTATAATACTTCAAGCCTATATAAGACATTTAAGAATTTATCATGACAAGAGATTTAATATTTTAATGTAAAGCACCTTACAATGAAAGCAGACTTGTAGCATACTTTTATGAAATCGAATAAAATCAGTACTCTTGAGCACACTTAACTTTTTCATTAGCTAAGACTGGAGATCTCTATTTGACATAAATTTTAAAATACATGTTCACGTATCATGGATTTTTTTTTTTTTAAATAGTCATATAAATATATATACATATTTTAGAGGTTGAATGAATATACGATTCTACATATGTTTTATACATATTTATTAAGCATATATTATTATATTACATCTCCAAATCAAAATTTATGAGTGATACATAAAACGAAAATAAATACATATAAACTCAAGTACTGAGTGACGTAGTAACAAAATTTTAATATACAGGGTGTTTCAAAAGTAAGAGGCGGATACATACAGAATGTTTCAAAGGTAAGGGGTGGGTGGATACATACAAGGTTTTCAAGTACACCGAGTTTTTATTACCAGTTTTAAAATTCACAGGGTTTTTATCATCGGTTTTAAAATACCAGGGTTCTCAGAAATTAATTGTTCATATCTTTGTAGATGTTAAATTCATCGCTATATTAGTAGTATTATACTTGTATGTATGATTATAACATTATTCATTATATATATAAATATATATTTGTGACGAATAGAAAGAGTTAAATAGATAATGCGAGCTATTTCTTCAATTATTTTGTTAGAAAGCGCATTTTTTTATATTGTCGTCAGAAATATCTTTGAAAGCATTACCTCGATATAATTTAAAAAATTCCACAGCACTAATTAGACGACTTGAGGTAATTGTATAGTTAGAAAGCGCATTTTTAAAGTTGACGTCATACTGATGTCATGTAGTTTGACCAGGAATTTAATATCCTTTAAGTTATATATTATATAATCTATAATATTTTTACTTAATATTGTAAGAACATTAAATAAAAAAATTGAGGTTGCAGTTGGATTAGTAAACAATGGGCGTGGTCAAGATCTCTTTATTGCATGTAAATATCAATAAAGTAAATTTATAGTTGACGTCAGAGCTAGTATAATTTTTATATATGTATATAATACCTTGATATAATTAAAAAAATCCGCTCATACATAAATTCCTTATTGATCAATACATTTTAACGAACATAAAATTACATTGAAGTTCAGAAGTATTTCCATATGATAATATTAATGCAGACTTCAATAAGAAACAATGAACGATTCTGTTTTAAATGTATACACAATTTCAACGTTCATATTACTATAAAAATGATGTGGAACCGTGTCTTTCACCTATAAATTATGAACATTTAGCACCGATTGTTATTATAGACTCCAGTCATCAAAGTGAGTTGGTGAAGAACGAAGCAGTTGATATTCGATTAGACTTCAGTAAACGTGACAGAAAAAACTACAACATTTTGTCTGATTTTACACGATCGGATTGTTAAATATAACCCATTAACAAGTGTTGTAAAATTATTCTAAAGAGAGAAAATGTTTATAATAGATATTCAGGGATATCAGTATGAAGATAGCGAATATTTCATTAAAGAAATCGCAATCTACGATTTAACTACGCATCACGTTAACCATACTTTCGTTCAAATGCCTAACAAGTTGTCATGGTTTTGTCCAACAATTAAAAAACATATGGAATGGTTATGTAATAATATACATGGATTACATTGGGATAACATGGACAAACAACAATCAATATCGATGAATCATATAGAAAACTACATTCAGAGTATCGTTGGTGATGCTATCATAATGGTAAAAGGATTGAATAAGAAGAACATTTTGGAAAATTTTCTGTCCAATACAATTATCGATATGGAGAGATTCACTTGTCCAAATCTAAGTACTTTAAGACAAAATGAATGGAGTCGACATTGTAATTTCCATAAGAACAATAATTTAAAATGTATATTTGTTATATCACTGGTTTATAAAATAATAAAACACAATATTTATTTAAAACCTTTAACCTATTTACATTATATTCTATAACTGTGCAATGTCTTGACTAACATTAATAATAATCTTCTTGTAATCATTACAAAAGCCGAACTTATACATTATTAAGCGCGAAAACCTACCTTTTCCTGTTACCTATAAATGTATAAAGTTTACATTACTAATTACTTAATATTGTGACGAATAGAAAGAGTTAATTAGATATGTGAGCTATTTCAATTATCTTGTTAGAAAGTATATTAACAAGCTGACGTCAAGTATTTGTAGGCGTTAATGATTGTACAACAGTGTTATTTATTACATGTCTTACAATATTAATTGTTTTATGAAACAGTTGATTCAATTTTATATCTATCAACGTCACAACCGCATATTTTTATTTAAAGACTTGTCTATACAAGTAAAATTGTTAAATATCATGTATTAAGTCTCCTAATAGATTATTTCGAGAAAACATACATTAACAAGCTTTTAGAAAAACTCTCTAATTATGTAGCCAAAAATATTTTACCTCAATCCATAAAATATGACATTTTTGTTTCAGTTTATATGATCAGTAACACGATGGTTGGTATATCTTCTTATAATGTAAATGTTTCTTTATGCAATTAGGGATTTACTTTTTTTCATTGTACCATATTTCAAGTTAATATCTATTATATTTTCTGTATTATTACATAATACGGAATTTGAAATTAGACAGCGAACAACATTAACAAATAATGAAAAGCGAACATTTTGATTAACACGCAAAAGAGATTTAATAATTTATTGCCATATACTACGAAAATAATATTTTTTACTTAATATTGTAAAAATATTAAATAAACAAAAAAAAAATTGAGTTGAAGTTCGATTAGTAAACAATGGGTGTAACCAAGATATCTTTATTACATGCAAATATCAATAAAGCTAATGATATAAATCTAGAATAGATGATGTAGGATATTTTCACATACATAGTTAACAATATGTAAAGTATATATTATCAAATGTTGACATCAGAACTCTAGAGTATAATTGATATATTAGTCAGATAAATTGTGAAAGTATATAGAAAGAATGATAATCATTCTTCATAATACCTCAACTAAATTTTAAAATGTATCTGATCCTCATCCCAGCAAGTCGAACATAATTTAGCATTTTCTCGATGTATTATCATCTAAAATTACAAAAACATTCAAATATAACAACATGAACCGTTATACATATGTAGAAAGAAACCAACCTTGTCATAGTTATACCAACAGTATTATTTATTCCTAGTCTTACTGTGCTAATTATTCTGAATTCAATCAATCGGAATGTTGTTTTCTGAAACAGTCCAATAAAAAACTAAAAAAATCACTAATTTCTTTAAATAATAAAACTGAATCATGGAGATATATTTAAACCATAAGCAGAATTAATCATTCATATCTTTGTAAATATTAAAATCAGAATTATTATACACTAGTTGACAAAAATTTCCATTCATTAATATATAAATGAAAGCGTATATCAAGAAATTCCAAAAATTTTAATGATCGAGTTAATAGGTATCGTCTAATAATTTCTCTCAATGTATACCAGTATAACGCTTGTTCTGTATATGTTTCTTCTTTACATATATAATATATGTATATATTTGTTTTAATTTTTATACAATATTCTTACAATATTAAATAAAATATAATATTTGTACAATCCTGAGATATATAAAATATATATAATTAGTTATAATTGTATAAAAGAACAACAATAATAACAACTTTTTCCTAATGCTTTGCAGAACGGAACTATTTATTCGAGTAATTTGATTAAATTTCTTTATAATATTTATCTATATACTATTGCGGCGGTGCTTGATACATTATTTTTTTCGGCAAGACTCTAAAAAGAAATCCCACGGTGTGAGATCACAATATTATGTTTATTATTCAAACTAATTAAAAGATTTTTAAATACTTCTCGTAATATATTCATTTCTCACCCATTCTAGCAGAGGTTTATAACTCAAGTAACTCAAAGCTGTATCATCATTGACTAAGCTGATAAAGAAGGGCAGGATTATTTTGAATTGGATCAATAATTCTTCATCTACTTATGGTGGATCAAAACACCAACTTTTGTGCATATAGAGGAACTTCTACACAAAAATCAGCGAGGGTATAAATAAGAAATCAAATGTTTTTGATTTTTATATACAGGGTGAGTCATTAGTAGCCGCTCTTTTGTGTTTTAAATAAAAGAAAAACAATTAGTGGAAGATTCATGATTGTTTGGGGAGTATATTATCAAAATACTTTAGCCCTAACACACTTCCAGTTTCACCGGAAATACACTCAACACAAGAACAACAATGTTTATTCTTAGACATATATCTTCAACTATACATTTCCTACCACTTAATGTAAAAACGTATCAAATAATTTCTAAAATTTTAACGATCATTGTTTTCAACTACATATTTTTTCAGCACTTAGAGAGCACAATCAAGGGATTTATAAAATCTTAATAACCAAGCTAATAGACATCACCTAAAAATTTCTATTCATTAATATATATAATATATTATATAATAGAAAATTTTTTTAGTCGATGTCTATAAACTCGGTCATTAAGATTTTATAAATCCATTGATTGTGCTCTCTAAGTGCGGAAAAATATGTAGTTGAAAAACAATGATCGTTAAAATTTTAGAAATTACTTGATACGTTTTTACATTAAGTGGTAGGAAATGTATAGTTGAAGATATATGTCTAAGAATAAACATTGTTGTTCTTGTGTTGAGTGTATTTCCGGTGAAACCGGAAGTGTGTTAGGGCTAAAGTATTTTGATAATATACTCCCCAAACAATCATGAATCTTCCACTAATTGTTTTTCTTTTATTTAAAACACAAAAGAGCGGCTACTAATGACTCACCCTGTATATAAAAATCAAAAACATTTGATTTCTTATTTATACCCTCGCTGATTTTTGTGTAGAAGTTCCTCTATATGCACAAAAGTTGGTGTTTTGATCCACCATAAGTAGATGAAGAATTATTGATCCAATTCAAAATAATCCTGCCCTTCTTTATCAGCTTAGTCAATGATGATACAGCTTTGAGTTACTTGAGTTATAAACCTCTGCTAGAATGGGTGAGAAATGAATATATTACGAGAAGTATTTAAAAATCTTTTAATTAGTTTGAATAATAAACATAATATTGTGATCTCACACCGTGGGATTTCTTTTTAGAGTCTTGCCGAAAAAAATAATGTATCAAGCACCGCCGCAATAGTATATAGATAAATATTATAAAGAAATTTAATCAAATTACTCGAATAAATAGTTCCGTTCTGCAAAGCATTAGGAAAAAGTTGTTATTATTGTTGTTCTTTTATACAATTATAACTAATTATATATATTTTATATATCTCAGGATTGTACAAATATTATATTTTATTTAATATTGTAAGAATATTGTATAAAAATTAAAACAAATATATACATATATTATATATGTAAAGAAGAAACATATACAGAACAAGCGTTATACTGGTATACATTGAGAGAAATTATTAGACGATACCTATTAACTCGATCATTAAAATTTTTGGAATTTCTTGATATACGCTTTCATTTATATATTAATGAATGGAAATTTTTGTCAACTAGTGTATAATAATTCTGATTTTAATATTTACAAAGATATGAATGATTAATTCTGCTTATGGTTTAAATATATCTCCATGATTCAGTTTTATTATTTAAAGAAATTAGTGATTTTTTTAGTTTTTTATTGGACTGTTTCAGAAAACAACATTCCGATTGATTGAATTCAGAATAATTAGCACAGTAAGACTAGGAATAAATAATACTGTTGGTATAACTATGACAAGGTTGGTTTCTTTCTACATATGTATAACGGTTCATGTTGTTATATTTGAATGTTTTTGTAATTTTAGATGATAATACATCGAGAAAATGCTAAATTATGTTCGACTTGCTGGGATGAGGATCAGATACATTTTAAAATTTAGTTGAGGTATTATGAAGAATGATTATCATTCTTTCTATATACTTTCACAATTTATCTGACTAATATATCAATTATACTCTAGAGTTCTGATGTCAACATTTGATAATATATACTTTACATATTGTTAACTATGTATGTGAAAATATCCTACATCATCTATTCTAGATTTATATCATTAGCTTTATTGATATTTGCATGTAATAAAGATATCTTGGTTACACCCATTGTTTACTAATCGAACTTCAACTCAATTTTTTTTTTGTTTATTTAATATTTTTACAATATTAAGTAAAAAATATTATTTTCGTAGTATATGGCAATAAATTATTAAATCTCTTTTGCGTGTTAATCAAAATGTTCGCTTTTCATTATTTGTTAATGTTGTTCGCTGTCTAATTTCAAATTCCGTATTATGTAATAATACAGAAAATATAATAGATATTAACTTGAAATATGGTACAATGAAAAAAAGTAAATCCCTAATTGCATAAAGAAACATTTACATTATAAGAAGATATACCAACCATCGTGTTACTGATCATATAAACTGAAACAAAAATGTCATATTTTATGGATTGAGGTAAAATATTTTTGGCTACATAATTAGAGAGTTTTTCTAAAAGCTTGTTAATGTATGTTTTCTCGAAATAATCTATTAGGAGACTTAATACATGATATTTAACAATTTTACTTGTATAGACAAGTCTTTAAATAAAAATATGCGGTTGTGACGTTGATAGATATAAAATTGAATCAACTGTTTCATAAAACAATTAATATTGTAAGACATGTAATAAATAACACTGTTGTACAATCATTAACGCCTACAAATACTTGACGTCAGCTTGTTAATATACTTTCTAACAAGATAATTGAAATAGCTCACATATCTAATTAACTCTTTCTATTCGTCACAATATTAAGTAATTAGTAATGTAAACTTTATACATTTATAGGTAACAGGAAAAGGTAGGTTTTCGCGCTTAATAATGTATAAGTTCGGCTTTTGTAATGATTACAAGAAGATTATTATTAATGTTAGTCAAGACATTGCACAGTTATAGAATATAATGTAAATAGGTTAAAGGTTTTAAATAAATATTGTGTTTTATTATTTTATAAACCAGTGATATAACAAATATACATTTTAAATTATTGTTCTTATGGAAATTACAATGTCGACTCCATTCATTTTGTCTTAAAGTACTTAGATTTGGACAAGTGAATCTCTCCATATCGATAATTGTATTGGACAGAAAATTTTCCAAAATGTTCTTCTTATTCAATCCTTTTACCATTATGATAGCATCACCAACGATACTCTGAATGTAGTTTTCTATATGATTCATCGATATTGATTGTTGTTTGTCCATGTTATCCCAATGTAATCCATGTATATTATTACATAACCATTCCATATGTTTTTTAATTGTTGGACAAAACCATGACAACTTGTTAGGCATTTGAACGAAAGTATGGTTAACGTGATGCGTAGTTAAATCGTAGATTGCGATTTCTTTAATGAAATATTCGCTATCTTCATACTGATATCCCTGAATATCTATTATAAACATTTTCTCTCTTTAGAATAATTTTACAACACTTGTTAATGGGTTATATTTAACAATCCGATCGTGTAAAATCAGACAAAATGTTGTAGTTTTTTCTGTCACGTTTACTGAAGTCTAATCGAATATCAACTGCTTCGTTCTTCACCAACTCACTTTGATGACTGGAGTCTATAATAACAATCGGTGCTAAATGTTCATAATTTATAGGTGAAAGACACGGTTCCACATCATTTTTATAGTAATATGAACGTTGAAATTGTGTATACATTTAAAACAGAATCGTTCATTGTTTCTTATTGAAGTCTGCATTAATATTATCATATGGAAATACTTCTGAACTTCAATGTAATTTTATGTTCGTTAAAATGTATTGATCAATAAGGAATTTATGTATGAGCGGATTTTTTTAATTATATCAAGGTATTATATACATATATAAAAATTATACTAGCTCTGACGTCAACTATAAATTTACTTTATTGATATTTACATGCAATAAAGAGATCTTGACCACGCCCATTGTTTACTAATCCAACTGCAACCTCAATTTTTTTATTTAATGTTCTTACAATATTAAGTAAAAATATTATAGATTATATAATATATAACTTAAAGGATATTAAATTCCTGGTCAAACTACATGACATCAGTATGACGTCAACTTTAAAAATGCGCTTTCTAACTATACAATTACCTCAAGTCGTCTAATTAGTGCTGTGGAATTTTTTAAATTATATCGAGGTAATGCTTTCAAAGATATTTCTGACGACAATATAAAAAAATGCGCTTTCTAACAAAATAATTGAAGAAATAGCTCGCATTATCTATTTAACTCTTTCTATTCGTCACAAATATATATTTATATATATAATGAATAATGTTATAATCATACATACAAGTATAATACTACTAATATAGCGATGAATTTAACATCTACAAAGATATGAACAATTAATTTCTGAGAACCCTGGTATTTTAAAACCGATGATAAAAACCCTGTGAATTTTAAAACTGGTAATAAAAACTCGGTGTACTTGAAAACCTTGTATGTATCCACCCACCCCTTACCTTTGAAACATTCTGTATGTATCCGCCTCTTACTTTTGAAACACCCTGTATATTAAAATTTTGTTACTACGTCACTCAGTACTTGAGTTTATATGTATTTATTTTCGTTTTATGTATCACTCATAAATTTTGATTTGGAGATGTAATATAATAATATATGCTTAATAAATATGTATAAAACATATGTAGAATCGTATATTCATTCAACCTCTAAAATATGTATATATATTTATATGACTATTTAAAAAAAAAAAAATCCATGATACGTGAACATGTATTTTAAAATTTATGTCAAATAGAGATCTCCAGTCTTAGCTAATGAAAAAGTTAAGTGTGCTCAAGAGTACTGATTTTATTCGATTTCATAAAAGTATGCTACAAGTCTGCTTTCATTGTAAGGTGCTTTACATTAAAATATTAAATCTCTTGTCATGATAAATTCTTAAATGTCTTATATAGGCTTGAAGTATTATACTTACATTATAATGCCATAAATTTTGAAATGTAATGGTGTATAAGATATTTGATTAATAAATATGTATAAAACAAATATTAATTGTTACATAATCTGGTTGTGACCATATTGTATCCGCCATCTTACCTTTGAAACAATCTGTATACTCAAAAATGATTACTACATCACTGAGTGTTTGAGTGTATATGTAATTTATTTTCTCGGTCAG
This sequence comes from Amphimallon solstitiale, assembly GCA_963170755.1. Classification (NCBI taxonomy): domain Eukaryota; kingdom Metazoa; phylum Arthropoda; class Insecta; order Coleoptera; family Scarabaeidae; genus Amphimallon; species Amphimallon solstitiale. The sequence goes on along the minus strand of OY720684.1, from coordinate 37,879,733 downwards.
CCATAAATTTTGATTTGGAAATGTATATAATATACCTAATAAATATGTATAGAACATATGTAGAATCGTATATTCATTCAACCTCTAAAATATGTATATATATTTATATGACTATCTATAAATAAAAAACAATAATTTTGTTTGTTCTTTTATTTAAAATATTGTATACTATATTGTACATTACATATATGTATATTTATTCTATAAAGTTACATAAATAACAATTTCTTCGAGCTGGGGTCCAACCATCCAGATGATTGTCTTGCCAAGGTTGATTATAATGAGAGCCATAGGGTAAATACTCTCTTAGACTTGCTCGCATCTCCTGAGGAATGTAATGCCAGTGTTGCTTTAGAGATTCAGCTTTTCACCTTATTTTGGAGGATAAACAGTGGAATATTTTTAATCATCGTCTTATCCACCTCATCCAATAATCCAAAATGTTTATCGATTTGTCTGATTGCCCGATCATCTCTATTTTTCAATATTATCCATTTTTTATATATTTATTTTGCCGATGTTTACAACTAATTTATATATTTCGATATCAGTTTTAATTTTTTCTAATTCGGATATAAACCTCTTAATTCTATTGTTTAATACTACTTTCTTCAATCTTAGCGCACTATGCCTGCGTTCAACGTACATTGTCGACTGATGTATTTCCAAACAAGTACAGACAAGATTATACAGATCTGTACATGTTAGCTACTTGCGAAACACTTCTGATGAGCGTATATAACATATCCACCACCATTCACGACGAGTTCTTCATTATAATCCAATTCTGGATGATCATATTAAGGATACCAAGTCATTAACATCTCCGGTATATTCTTATTTAAAGTTAGCACATTCGACGTTTCTATATCAAACACACAAATTTCATCACGAAGTTCAAAATCAGGTTCACGTAGATATTCATATTCACAATAAATACAACACTTTTTTAGTTGGGTTATATTGGGGTTACAATATTCTAACATGTGGATTAATTGATCAATATCGAAATATTGATCGTTCTGATATGCAAATGCTGCTATGAATAAACAATCACTTTGATTCAATTCCGAGGATAATAGCCAATTCCCAACTCCAATAGGTATTTCGATGTCATTAACTGCTAAAAAGTTTTCATACTTCTCCACGTTGTATGGTTTCACTGTCATTATAGGTACTTGATTATCACTATCTATATAAAATGTGTTACACCGCTTTACAATTGATACTGCTGATATTATATTCGAAATTCTTCTCTTATATATTTAATATTTACTTTGCTTGGTAACCGTCAGAGGGCGTCAATGGTTCTCACTGTAATTTTCTCTCACTAAATCAGTATTAGTTTGTTTGCATTCGAGTTCGCACATATTTTAACACACTAAGATTAAAATGGAAGCTAGTAAGAACACAAAATTATTATATACATAAACTTATATCTATATTTTTTTAATTCTTTTTCAGAAACTTATAATGAATTTATTGGTGATTCGCTTAAAATGATAGATGAGAATATCGTTAAGGAAAAACAGTTAATTGGGCAGTCATCATACTTCCTCAACAAATGCGGTTCGAAATGGGTGAATATCGGTCTTAGTCCAGCGGCTGGATTCGTGCCCATCATCCAGATTCGATCGCCTGCAAGCTGTGTATTCTTCACATTGGACGACTGGGAGGAATTTTGTAAGACAGATGGTTGCAGTCCGAATCATCAAATTCGAACGTCAACATTTAGGAATACTACTGTCATTGTATTAAGTAGTCGTAATCAACAGCTGGTATTGTCTTCGGATACCTATAGCAATTTGTTTAATTTACAACCGCTCATTAAGAGTAAATTAGAATTTTTAGTAAACAGCGATTTTATAGCATTTTATAAGATGATCTTAACCGCTTGTATAACATTAACTGGAGATTTATATACAAATGTATCAGAATTGCTTGTTGATCATTGTAATTCGTTTAACGCTTTCCTTATGATGGAAGTGCTACATATTTGTTATAATTCACTTCACTATGACTTTGAAGTTATGAAACTTGGTCATATTGTTAATTTATAATAATAAATTGTTTTTTCTTAAAAAATACATTGTTTCTTTTTTCATTTTATAAGATATAGAAATACATTTCAAGCCTGCAGCTATCACAGAAGCATGCAGACGTTGCGGTTTCCGCTGGAAAACATGTTTAGACCTGCTAGAAATACATTGAGAAGCGCTATAGCAAGTTGTGTAATTTATTCAGGAATTCTCTAGAAGCAAAGTTTATATTTTTATTGACCATCTTGATGGTCGGCCATTTTGCCTGATGTCACATTAGTTGGGTTAGTGAATGTCAGAGAGCGCTATTTTAGTTGGGTTGGTAATGATGAGAGATGCAATTTTTTAGTTTGGCAAATGATCGTCAGAGGGCGCCATTTTAGTTGGGTTGGTAATGATGATAGATGTAATTTTTAGTTTGGCAAGTGAATGTCAGAGGGCGCTATTTTAGTTGGGTTGGTAATGATGAGAGATGTAATTTTTAGTTTGGTTAGTGACCGTCAGAGGGCGCCACCTTAGTTGGGTTAGTGACCATTAGAGGGCACCACTTTAGTTGGGTTGGTAATGATGATAGATGTAATTTTTAGTTTGGCAAGTGAATGTCAGAGGGCGCTATTTTAGTTGGGTTGGTAATGATGAGAGATACAATTTTTAGTTTGGCTAGTGGCCGTTAGAGGGCGCCACATTAGTTGGGTTGGTAATCAAGAAATCTGCCATTTTTAGTTTGGCTAGTGGCCGTCAGAGGGCGCCACCTCCGCCTCCGATGACCTTTGACCCCCGCCTCCGGCGACCTTTGACCCTTGACCTTTGACCCCTTGACCTTTGACCCCTTGACCTTTGACCCTTGCCCTTTGACCCTTGACCTTTGACCCTTGACCCCTTGACCTTTGACCCTTGATCGTTGACCCTTGACCTTTGACCTTTGACCCTTGACCTTTGACCCTTGGCCTTTGACCTTTGACCTTTGACCTTTGACCTTTGACCCTTGACCTTTGACCCTTGACCTTTGACCTTTGACCCTTGACCTTTGACCTTTGACCCTTGACCTTTGACCTTTGACCCTTGACCTTTGACCCTTGACCCTTGACCTTTGGCCCTTGACCTTTGACCTTTGACCTGGGGAGTGGTGGGGGGTGGTGGCTCCAGAATCGGCATACCTACTCTACTGTTCCCATCCAACGATCTCCAAATTCTCTATTCAAAAACTCTCTGTTCATTATGGCGTTGTGTGGCGCAGCTCCATCTTGTTGAAAAACTAAATTATTTCTTTCATTTAAGGGTAAATTGTCAAGAACTTCTAGTAAGTCTTCATTTAAAATTTGGTAATACTTTTGCTGGGTAAGATTTCCATCGATAAAGATTGGACCTATTATTCGTCCATCTAATATTCCACACCAGACATTCAGTGAAAATCTTCTTTGGGGAGCTTGTTCTACGGAAGCGTGTGGATTTTCTACATTCCAGTAGCGATGATTGTAGCGATTAAATTTTTTTTTATTTGTACATTGACATTCGTCGGACCATAGAATTTTTTTGTAAAACAACGGTTCACGTCTTATCTGATTTAAAAAAAACTGACAAAAGTTTATACGACGTACTGGATCACCTTCATCTAATGTGTGGATCTTACGCGGTACAAATGCTTTGTACTTATGTTTTTTCAAAACTGAACACACATTTGCTCTAGAAACTTGTAGATTTGAAGCAATTTCTCTTACAGAAGTCCAATGATTCTCCTCAACACACAGTAAAACGTTCATCTCTAAATTTTCATCTCGAAATTTCCGATTTTGTGTTTTTGGTTTTTTAAAGCATCCGTACCGTCTCAAATTGATTTCCAATCGCCTAAACTGACGGCGATTCGGTACTCGCCTGTCCGGGAAGCGCTCTCTATGGATTCTACAACTTTGCGCACTGTTTTTGTGACACACAAAATAAATTTCAAGCATATCTACGCACTCGTTATTCATTACTACGAAATGATGACAACTAAAACAACTAAAATTGGTTAAATGACACTGACGTAAAAGTCACATGGTGACAATAATATCTAAGCACCCTATTACTAATAGAGCACAAGTATTTTTGAAATGTTTTTTATTTTTTAACAACTTGAAATAAAACAAGAAACGGTATTGTGCTACATCATTGAATTCAGAAAAAAAGTCTTTATCAAATTCTGTGAAAAAAGTAGTAGGCGGCTATTTAACATAAAAAAGTTGAATATCGGTCCTTGACGAACCGAGTAGCTGAAAATGGAAATTGATATTTATCTAATTGTACTTTTTAAGTCGTTTAATTTGACATGTCGATCGTTACAATCAGGCTTTAAATAAAGGTGCTACGAGCTGGGGCGTTTTTTTATGGTCACCCGGTATATATATTAAATATTACATTAAAGATATAAGTTACTCCCGCTCTTAACCTAATGTCACAAACTCCCCCCCTCTTCATTTAGGAAAAGACATAAATAAGAACGTCTACAAATATTTTGTATTATAATATTCATCACCTGATGAAGCCCTAGTAGGGTGAAACAATTGTTGTGAATTAAATAAAACTGTTTTGAACTCAATTTGAATTTATTTCAATTTTTACTTGTATATAGGTATTTAAATATAAGAAAAAATGTAAGTTCTCCAATAGGTATCGAAAATACAAAAATCGAGATAGTAGAAGTTTTTCTCTTAGTGTTTTCTCATCTTTTTTTTACACGGTTGAAAGCCTTTGAAACATTATTCGTACTAAATTTGGCAGCACCCTCCAACCAGTTTCTTATGTATTTAAGCCATTCCCGCTCAAAGTATTTTATAAATGCTTGATATTCTCCATTCCATTTGAAAGCAAACATACGACGCGTTACTGGAAACTTCACTATTTTTGATGAGTTGCAGAAAATCATCTTTTAATATTTTAATTTTTTGTTTTGGTCTTGAAAGCTATTTTTTGACAATTTATTTTCATAAGTGCCCAGCACATCTATATTTTTTTCTTTTCACCCAAAACATGCCTTAAAGCATTTTTAATGCTTGAAGCGGCATCACAGACAAGCAGATGTAATTTTTTTCCATAAATGTATTTTGCTATCATGAACAACTCTTCGACCTAAATATAAATTAAACTAGTTAAGGTTTGTGTTGTACACTTAATATTAATTCTATCTAATATAATAATTAGAAATTATGAGAGGACCTAACATAAATAAAAACGATTACTCATAAGTGATTTTGTGATAATTTATAGTCATATAAATATTTGAAATTGTAGAAACTTTGTAGATACGCCTTCGGTTTTCAAATACAATTTATCTGTCACTTCTTGGCTATTGTGGCTTCCATCGAGTATATTATATTACATTTGCTGGATACTAGACTGTCCAGCAATGTTGCCACAATAAGTATGTCCATTCATTAAACTTATTATGTAAAAATATTTACTCTAAACAGAAATCAAGAGAAGCAATTGAATACATTGGCGTTATATGTTTGGTGAAAAATAATTGCGTTCCTTCAGAATAAATGTACCAACAAAAAGAAGTAAAATAATACATTTAGTTAAAGATAGAGCGTGTAAATAAAATACGGCTATAATTTGTCTTCAATGAACGACGTTGTGCTCTCAAATATCATTCGTTGTGATATTTATTTTACCAATATCTAGATTTTTTTACGTGGAATATTTGTATTTCTTTATGAATAGAGAAGTGCCCACATATTTTAAATTATGATACCAAAATAATAAATATAAATGTCGCTAAGGGCTTTTTTACATTTCAACATTTAACCAGAGAATAGCGATCAACGATAAGCGACTGTATTGTCGAATGTTTCATGTTCTCGTGGTATTTGAGTGATAAACAACCAGCAAATACAGTGAGAAAACATATTTATATTTACCCTGAAAGAACCGCGGGTAATGTCGCTTCTATAATACATGGGCAAATGTTAAAATACACGAAACAAATTAATTGTTTTGTGTATTTTATATAAAATGTATGATAATTCTACACGTCAAATATATCTTTTATGTACTTCTTAATATATACGAAGGATAGAAGAAGTATAGTTAAAAATTTAAAAGAGATGCGTTTGTTTATGAAGCATATTAAGTAATTCTTTCAAATAATGTGGTGTTCTCTTGTAGATTATCTGAACTTTTTAGTAGTGTTAATTACACCTTATTTACTACGGACAATATTGTCTATTATATAAATTTGCGATACTAGCAAAAACAAATGAAGGAAACAGTTTTTTGTTTCTGTAGTAAAAGTTCGTTTTAAAGTAATAATATATTTTTTTCTGCATAATTCTTAAAATATAGAATCTTTACCTTGACCTAAGCTCTTCTAAAGACAACATTTACTTCATATTTTAAAAGACACTTAGAAGTAACAACGTTTAAATTGCAATTTAGTTACAGTATAACTTCGTTATAACGCTCTTCTTGGGTCAAAAGTAAAAGAGCGCTATAACCGGGAAACCATAAAAAATGCTAAAAATGAAACAAATTTATTTCAAAACCTAGATATACATACATACATACATTTAAAAAAGACATAATTTTCTAATGTATTGATTTCCTTGAAGATTTTATCTTCTACATCCGTGTTGCAAGAAAAAAATGTCAGGATTGTCTTTAAAGCGTCCAAAACGTCCGTTATTTGCGGCGTGACTGTTACAGATGATTCTATTTCATTCTCTTCTTAATTTTTCCTCTCCCATGCTGCACAGTGATCGTTGATTAAAGCCTCAAGATTTAAAACTTCATTACTCACGAGGTAATTGTCGAAGACATGAAATTCTTCCAATCTTTTTTCTGATAAATGATCGCGCCAATTTTCCTCAATCATCTGTTAAAAGCAAAAGAGAATGTGAAAAAGTGAAAATAAAAACTAGTAAAAATTTACCTGTTCGGTTTCTTGCTCTTCTGTAAAATACCCAACTGCTGCTTTCTTGTAACAGTTGGCAATTGTTTCCTTCTTTATATCTATCCACGCAGCGTACAAAAAGTGAATAGCGTCTAAAACCGAGATTTTTGGCGAAGTCGAATTTGCGCTGCCCATCAGTGCCAGATTATGTTGGGCCACCCTTCTACTGTAGCCTTGCTTCAGAACTTTTATTATTCCTTGATCGAGGAGTTGAAGCTCGTTTGTGGTGTGGGATGGTAGAAAAACCAATTTTATGTTTTTTAGATGCACTTCCTTTTGGTGCGCAGCATAATTGTCTATAAGCAAAATTATTTTACGATCTTTCAATTTGTCGTCCCACTCTTGAAACCATTGTATTATAAATTGGTCAGCAGTCATCCATGCACGAGATTGCGACGAGTAAACGCATGGAAGGGTTTTTATGTTTTTAAAGCAACGTGGCGTAGCATACTTTCCAATTACGAGCGGTTTTTGCTCGTCTGTTCCTGTGTTATTCGTGTAAACGAGAACCGTTAATAGTTCTTTGCTCAGTTTTCCTCCGTGGCATTTTCGGTTTTTAAAACTAGAGATTTATCGGGCATAAGCTTAAAAAACAATCCAAATTCATCGGCGTTATAAATTTCTGAGAGATTGTAGTCAGAGGTGAGGGTCGAAATTTGGTTCTTCCAGTCGGATATTAATTCAGGATTCACTGAATTTGACTCTCTACAAGTTTGTCTGTAAATAGTGGAATATGTCTGATTTTAAATCTATCAAGCCACCCAGTTGAGGCGATAAAGTCGGTGATTCCCATTTGAGTTTGCTACATGCATGGCCTTTTTTTTTAATTGGGCCACTTATTGGGATGTTATAGCTTCTGGCCTGGATGAACCATTTGCTTAGGATGGCTTCTAGCTCTTCGTATTTCGCAAATCGTATTTCTTTACGGGTGGTTCCCTCATGAACTGCCGTTTTTTTTAAATCATACGTAAAGGTGGCGCACTAATGTTCTTCGATGCGGCAAAATCTTTTTGATTTAAACTAGATTTATCAAACTCTTGTATTAACTTACACGTGACTAGCAAAAGACTAAAAGAAAAAATTGATGCGTGGCCATTAAACAAACACATGTTAAATTCTTGGAAACATCTTGTAGCGGTGGACAAAGAAACAACTCGTAGAATTTGCATTCGCAAAGCCCCCTTTGATAAATTTTATTTCACTCTGATGTTTTTAATTTTTTGTTCTATCTAATAATTACAAAACGAAATCCATAAACGGAGCGTTATAAACGGGAAATGGAGCGTTACAATAAATTAACTTTCATTGGGAAATTACCCGCTGGGACCGATACTGAGGAAAAAGAGCGTTATACCCGGGAAATCTGTATAAGCGGGTTCGTTATATCGAAGTTTTACTGTATTTTGTAAAACTTCGTTGCTCTGGCATCAGAGACATTTAGGAAGGACATTCATATCTAGTGTCGAAAATGCATAAGACTTATTCAAACTGCAACTAAAATTACAATGTGTTACTTTTACTTAGATTGATTGAGTGTGACAGTAATAAGAAACGATAAAAATTAATATTTGCGGAAAATCTTTCCAAGAAATGACAAACTTTTGACTTCCCTATATACCTCTTAAAATAGATTTTTACCAGTTTTATAAAATTGCGTTATTGATTCTTTTAGTAAAATCGAGTTTTGATAGTAAATATATTAAAGTCCTCCTTATTTCTTCTCCTAAAGTAATGTTTTCCTCAAACTGTTTACTCTGTTGATCAATTATAAACAATTTACACCTTTTTATCTAACTCGGGTTACCGCCGTTACTGTCTTTTTCTGCTGCAAAGTCGCTACAAACGTACCGCATCACATTATTTCATACAAAGCTCCGGAGTAAAAGTGAGCGTAATTAATATAAGATTCTCTCTGTTTCGTTAGTTCTCGTTATGAGATATATGGCTGATGCTAGTCTATTGTACATCATCTATACATCGGATCCCATTTAAGGTTGCTATTTATTACTATTCTTAGGAACCTGAATCTTTGCGTACAAGTGTCTTATCGATTTTGGCAAATAATTAGTTTTACTTTTGTTAATTTTGAAACTAAACCAAACTGTGCGTGTGTTTCTCCCATGGCATTCTTTGTTTTCCTCCATACTTTGTCCGTAGTCTTTGCTGGAGTCAGTGTTGAGGTATTGTCCTCGAATTAGATAGATTATACACAGTACTGGTCCTAATATAGACCCCTGTGGAACTCCTATACTTATTGTTCGGACTTCAGATGCAGTTCCATTTCACACGTCTACTTGTTCTCTGTTGAAGAACTAGGCCTCTACTATAAATATGATATAAAAAAAGCATGCAAAAAGTGATAAAAGTAAAGCTAATATCATACAAATCAACCAAGTTAAATATTTCACATTCTTTTTTTTTAGGAACTTCTGCAAAACAATTTCTTTTTTCATTCAGACATTTGGCATTTGTCTTATCTATGCGTCTTTCTACAGGAACTTGCGTTTTGAATTGTTTATAATTTAGTCACTTCTTCTCTCCCCTCTTAGAAGAGCCTCAAAATCTGCACCTGTTACACCATTAGTAATAGCGAGTCTCAATTTTTTCAAAGATACATTTTATTGGCATTTACCATTCTTTCTTTGACTATAGGAAGGAAATTTATAACGGTTGTGTTAATGAAGTATAAAAAAATCCGATGCCATCATTTTTTACCGTTCATTTCGAAGCAAGATTTATACATATCGCTTTTGTCGACATAACCCATTGTGCATTATAACTTTCTACCAATTTGTTGTCTGCCAGTTCCACCGAAATATATCCCATTTTTCTTGCATCGATCAAATTCAACCCAACCTGGATTGAAGAAATTGCTGATATATAGTTTATGGTGTTTTTCCACCAACGCCAAGTTCAGTAACAACTCGCTGCCCCAAGATGTAATCAATACCTAATACCTAATAATAGATTTTTCTGTATACCGTATGTGTCAATTTTCATTAGGTATAGGGATTCAATGTTTACGTGCGATTTATACGTATACAAGTAATGCGTGGCAACATGGCACCCCTACTGTCCGTCACCAATCCCGGCAACAATCGACATCACAACGATTTTCTCCGATCTTCCCACTTCTACATTCAATGTTTAGCTGCGAACACGTTGCGATCTAGTCTGCAATAAAAGCCGTCTTATTATTGGAACAGGAAACATCAAATGGCCGCCGCGATCTCCTGATCTAGTACTTTATTATTATTTTCAGAATCCTTTTTTATTTACCTTATTTTTAATTTTATTAGAATTACGCTTTTGTTTGTGTCATGCAGCGTGAACGCAGCTTAATAATTCTCTGCATTTACTGAAAGGAAAAAGAAAGACAAATCCTTGCAACTCGTAAATATTATTTCTGAACGCATTACAAACACCCAAGCCGGTGGTCGAATAGTTACTGCTAACCACGCTAACTTGTATTTACGAACATGCATCGGTCGTGCTGGCATTGGAAAGGAAAGAAGGGGTACTATGTTGCCACGTACTGTATGGATTAGTCGCCTATGGCTAATGAAAATTGACACATGCTGTATATTTGAAAGTGCATAACAATGCCGGATTCTATTGGTTATAGTGGCATTCTAAAGAATTGCCATTCAGGTATGACCAAGAAGCCAACTGAAATGATTTCGTGACATACATGAGGCTCTCAAAGATCTCTATGTGTCGACCATTAATATTTATAGCTTGCCATATTTTTTAATGTTCAGTCTAATAAATCATTCGATTTATCCAAGTTTTGTTGGTGGTTGGGGAATCCAATTTTGCTAGTAGTTTAGATCCATATAATAAGTTACCTGTAGACATAGAAAATTATAAAAATATTTAAAAGTCGGTTATATAGCTATACAAAAGATATATTTAAACGTAGTATAATTGGTATTCGTATATAAATATGTGTTTCAGGCACTTATTTTGTGCACGTAATACGAGGTAGGCGCCATAAATTCTCGACTTGATATACAAAAAAGAAACTTGGAACAATATAAGAATTTTTATTTTTCAATGTAATCTCCCCTAACTTCTATACATTTATTACAACGATTAATTAATTATTCGATACCCTTGTAAAAATAATCTGAAGCTTTTCCGTCAAAATGTTCTATAACAGCTGCTTGCAACTCACTGTCGTTCTTAAAACTACGTCCCCTAAGGTCTTTTTTTTAAATTAGAAAACAAACAAAAATCACAAGGAGCCATATCCGGACTATACGGTGGATGTTCCAATTCTTGAAAGCCGAATTCGCAGATGGCAGCTTGTAAAATGACGGCAGTATAGACGGGAACATTGTCGTGCAATAATCGCACACCTTTTGTCAATTTTCCAGGACGTTTTGCACGAATACTGACCCTTAATTTAAGCAATAAAGACGCATAATATGTGCCGTTCACACTTGTATTGCGCTCTTTAAAGTCAATTAGCAAAATGCCTTCACAATCCCAGAATATTGTGGCCATCCCTTTATCGTTGATTAAACGACTTTCGCCTTTCTGGGACGAAGTTCATCAGGTCGCCGCTATTCCATGGACTCTCTTTTCGATAGAGGATCGTAAAACAGAACCATTGTTTCATCCTCTGTGACAATGGACTCCAAAATCGGTTTTGGGTCGTCTCCACACATGTTTAAAAACGACTGCGCACATTCGACTCGGCGTTCACGTTGGAGAGCAGAAAGAAGTCGCAATACCCATCTAGGACTAATTTTATTCATACCCAAATGGTCATGGAGAATTCGGCGAATATTTGTTATCACTGCCTATTCCTTCACTTTCAAATCGCGATCTTCTAGCACTAAATGTTCAATAATTGAAATTTGGTGAGGCGTTATTACTTCAATTAGCCGACCCAACCGATAATGTAAAATGGTAGCAATTACTAATATATGAATCTCACTCTGTATATTTTTCAATTATGAAACAATAGCAGTCCTATCAACTACAGTGCGCGATTATTTTATACTACATTCAGCATCAAAGAAGTATATTTACTACTACTATTTACTTACAGAACTTGTTGAATCACTCTGATGTCTATTAACATTGGTTCTTCTTCTTATTATTCTTTGAGAAGACCTTGAGGTCTGTTAATGACTAAGGCTGTCTTAATTTGGCTCTTTGTCCTGGGAAACGGAAGTCCAGCTGTCCTTCCATCTTTTGGGTGGTCCACCATTGGTCGTCTGCTTGCTGGTATTCTTTCTTCAGCAATGTGTGGCAATCTGTCTTTGTTCATTCTACATGGTTACGCCAATCCTTCTTTTCCTTCCTCACCTATGTCCTCAACCCTGCATGTCGCCCATATGTCGCTGTTTCTTACTCTGTCCGTCAGTGGAGTCCCTTTGTTTTGTTTGTCTCAGCTCGAGTCTCGATATCATAGGTTAGAACCGGTCTACCACAGGATTGATATATCCGCATCTTAGTGTCAATGTCATATGGTTGTTTTTCGAGATGATATCTCTTAAGCAGTCTGATATTGCTGAGGCTTTATTGACCTGTGTTTTGATGTCGTTTATCGGGTTGGTGTTGCTTGATATATCCGCTCCCAAATCACGGAAGCTCATTACCTGTTCGATTGGGTTTTTGTCAATTATGACTTTACATCTTACTGGTTCCTTGGAGAAAGTCGTGCATTTTGTTTTATCGATGGAAATTGACTTGTTGCATTTTTCACTCCTTTGATAAAACTCATGTCTTTGGCTTTGCAAGTCGTTTTACTTTTCTGCAAGGATTACTGCATCATTTGCATAGCATACCATGTTGATTGTCTTGTTGTTTAATCCGTGTACCTTGTTCATTGTTGTCACCTCGTGTCTAATCTTGTCCGTGACGACTTTAAAAGGAATAGGCTGAGGCAATCCCCTTGTCTTATTCCTGTTGGTATGTCTTTTAATGTTTGAAAATTCACTTTTATTCTTCTTGTGTTACCTGTGTTCAGGTTTCTGGTTTTTTGTCCTTTTTGAAAACTGGTATGGTTATACTCTTGTGCCATTCTATTGGTATGCTGGATGTGGTTATTATTTTGTTGAATAGTTCTGTTAATATCTTTGCTAGTTCTTCACCACCATATTTTATGAATTCATTGGGGATGTCGTCTAATCCTGGAGCTTTTCTGTTTTCTAGGTTTTTCTTCTTCAACTCCGTCTGTTATTTCATTCACCATTTATTTTTTCCCTTCTTGTGTTTGAACTTCCGGATTGTCAGTGTTGTCATATAGGTTTCTAAAATATATCTCTCACTCGTTCAGTGGTACCTTTTTGGTTTACTCGTTTGTTTCTATTTTTGAGCATCTTCCATACTTTCCTCTGGGCCCCATAAAGATCGCGTTCCATGTCTGTGGTGAATTTCTCCCAGTATTCTCTTTTAATTCCTCTAACTTCCGAATTGACTCTTTTTCTTGTTTCCTTGTAGTTATTACAATTTTCCTCTGTCGACACACTTTTGTATCGAAGGTGGCTTCATTTTTAGACTTCTGTCAACTTCTTCACCTTCTGATTAAACCAGGGTTCGGTCTTATTGGTTGTCTGGTTGGTTGTTATTGGTTATTTATTATATTTCTGGGTTTGTTCTGTAAATGGTCAAATTGTTATATAAATAAATTGAAATAAATACAGAAGGATCATATTGTTTTCTCTTACTGCTAATATATTCCGCACCAGGTTTGGAATACTTCTAATTTCCTTTTAACAAAGCTTTTATGCGAAGTATTACAAAGATTAGAAATATGTACTACGACTTTATTAGTTTTTTAACTAATAAGTATTCCACTAAATCTTCCTTATAAAATTGCACACAACAAGGAGTACGTAAAATCACGTCCCCTTTTGATAAAAAGAAGTTTATTGCACCACTATTATTTATTTAATTTAGATTATTGAATGCATTCGTCATGTTTTTCATTTTAGGATTTACTAAACAAATAAAAACAAATCAAGACTGCCAATCTGGACCTTGTTATACTTGTATAGTCTTTTTTGTAGTGGAATTGCACTGTATAAATTGACTAATAAAGTTGGGTGATTGGCAGATACGGATCACTTTAGGAGTAAACCTTATTTGCAATAAAATCAATACAGTAAAATTTACGAGGCGACAGAGAAAAGGATCCAGTAACATTTGAGAACTGATTCTTATGACGGGCACTAAAAGCCTACTCGAATCTACATCATCAGGGACTCCATCTGACAATCGGTGTATTCGGGAGAGGAAACGGGATGAAATGAATGGGGCAATTCCTTTTCTTATCGCTTTATCAGTATATTATAGTGTGAATTCTTCGTATAGTGTTATTACTGATGAAATGCGATCAGTATGAGAGATGAAGAGATGATGTTTAGTATTGAAAGATATTTGAGAATTTATTACTTCACATGCGTGTTTCATATAAATGGAAATAAATAAATGCAACAGAATAGAAAATATGTGTAGAGGATTTCTTTTTAGTCTTTTATAACATGACCTTGTATTTTTCGTACCATTAATATATACTTAGTAAATTACTCTTCCTCAGTGTGTTAATTATAGTACTGTTGTATATTATATTAGATTTAAATTAAATCCCATCAAAAACAAACGATGTATGATAAGATTGAATTCAAATTTCGCGCTATCTGTTTAATGTAACGAATTAATTAATTCTTTCTGTGTTGACAGCACTCTTAGTGACAGACACGTCACTTACTTGACATAACTGCGATGCTTAGTATTTGCTTGGCGAACGAATAAGCGAGCGTTATTCAGTGTGTTCTGTTAATTGTTTGTGTGGCGAAATCTCGGATCAAAGAATTTGTCTGAAATTTTGTGTTGATAACGGAATGAAGGCGAAGCGTTCAGAATGTTAAAAAGTGCCCAAAAGTGTATAATATCACAGGGAGACTACTTTGAAGGGGATGATATAAATATTATAGATTTAATAAATACTTTCTGAGAAAATTCAAAATTATCGCTTCAATTTGATTACACCTTGTACATGTAAAAAAGACATGTATATGTGTTATGTTGTCTTAAAAAGTATACTAAAATATAGAAAGTATTCCAAGTTACTTGCATTGTCCTGATAAGCACAAAAAATTCTATATAAATTGATGAACCTCCAAATCAAACTTGGCAAGTTTTCAGAAGTTTAAATAATGTTTATATGTTTAATGAAAACTTGCCAAGATTGATTTGTATAGAATTTTCTGTGCTTATCAGGACAAAGCAAGTAACGTGTACGCAAGTAACTCGGAATACTTTCAAAATTTCAGTTATTTTTTGAATATACCTGTGAGAATTTGGACAGCTTTTCTACATATATGGTTTTGGTAGAATTTTATAACTTTGTTCAGTGAATAGTTACAATTAATTCAAGTTTCTATTTTTATTCTTCTTAGGAAATCTATAACTTAATAAATGGAAGTGTAGTAATTAAACTAGCTGGTAAGGAGAAATATAATACGAGAATAGACTAAATATACAAATAATTAAAATACGTAACAAGAAAATTTTCAGCAAAATCAAGAAAATATTACAAATGAGTGTAAAATTATCCGAGTGTTAAGCATACATCCGCACTCCATGCCGGCTAGCGTTGTTGTGCTGGCGCGTTCGGATACTCTATAGATGTTATCTCCTCTCCCGCTAGCGTGTTATTCTCGCCCCACCACTTTCCCATAAATTGCATGCCGCATTATTGGGCGTGCTATGTAATAAAGATACAAATAAATATGACACTAATTTGATTTTAGTAATTTCGGATTTTTCGCGTAACCAGCACCATAGACACTATCTATGTACAAAATTTCAAAACTCTAGCTTAAGTGGAATTATCCTAGGTTTATGGTGATCAGTGTGTCAGTCAATAAGTCCCCAAATCGTGATCTTTGGATCTTTCTATCTTGGAAACTATATCATTTAGATAAATCTAATTTTTAATGTTGCTTTTTAGTGGTAATCTTAACTTTAGCCATGTAACTTAAATAGCCACGGAGACAAAACGAGGTCGAAAATGGCTCAAATGGCTTCGTGAAAATATTGTACTGTGTAGGCCGGCGAGTTTGTTGCGAGAACTTGGCGCTCCGTGAGCTTAGATAGTAATGCCCTTACTGCAAATTAAAACTTAAAATGAGAATTAACTACAACTAATCTAAAAGCTCAAGTAATGCGGACTGTACGCAGGCAGATATTGAGAAATAATTGCATTATTGCTAGCTTTATTAGAATATAATGTTCATTAATAAATTGTTACATTGTGTTACAAATTGGTACATTACATTAAAGGTTTGTCGTTGATACCTTCTTGAAATCGGACCGTAGTCTCTGCTTCTGCTGCCGATATTTAGTTCACTATCTGAGGAGCATCTTCAGAGCTTCTTCTACTACTGTGATAGCATAAAATAGTCCGCTCCAAGTTATAGCAGTAGTAGAAGGAGCTCTAGTACGAAACGTTGGCAGCCGAAACAAAGACGAAGATGCGGTTTCAATCCAGGCCTACCAGTATAAGCCGTGAATTATTCTTTTTCTTGCAGTATTTCTATTTCATCCTTAATTATATATTTAAGAATTTTAGAAAATTTTGAACTTGTTGAAAAAGTTGATTACTTTCTCAGAACCGGATCTCAATATCTCGATGAGACTGTTGACATATTGCTGTGACCTCGCAAATTTGTAAAATAAGAATAGTTTTAGAGATTGATTTAAGAATTAGTTTAAGCTAAGAAATAAAAGTAAAAATAAGAAAAAGTCCTATTTAGATATTATTGAGTAAAATTATGCAACAAGAACTACATGAAGGTATACAAAGTTGCATACTTATAGTCAAATTTTTATTATAACAGTAAATAATGAAATATGCAAAGTAAAGTTTATTAAATAAATATATAAACAAAAGATGTAGAAAAAAAATTTATTAAATAAAGAAATATATGAAATAAAGACAAAATAAATATAAGTAATATATTTCTTTTGTAGAAAAGATACACAAAAAGTATGGGTTATAAATCATGAAAAGAAATGAAATTTATATGCACAAAGCAATAAAATGTTATGAAAATGTTTATGAAATAAATAGTATTAAAGAATAAAATTTACCTTAGCTTACTACTAGATTAATAAAAAAGGATATAAAAATATGTAAAACATAGAAGCAATAAGCAGTGACATATTTTTGTATTTAAAAGCTGACATTATAAATAAATAAAAGGTATCTGTGTTCATGACTTGTTCGTAACACAATACTTCAGGGACTAGAGGCGGACGTGTTCTACAAGGACAGGCAGTGCGGAATAATGGTTATTTTCGACATGTTTCCCATTTTGCCAAGGCGAACTCCGACTAAAAGAAAAGTAAAACTAACATTAATAAATGGAAAGAAAAATATGCATCGAACAATGAACAAGGTAATGGGTTCATTGACGAGTACAAGGAAGGATGGTATTAGTAACAAGAATAAACCTACCGTTGGGAATCATGTGCAAAGCAGAGGGGACCTTTGAATTGGAAGGTTATGTTGACGTTTAAGTGAATTGTGAACTGTCAGAACAAAATGTGTATGTGTGCGTGAATCAAGGCGGCAACATATGGGCAGCGATTTCACGGGAAAAGTGTATTCCAGTACCAACCTAAACATGGACTAGAGGGCGCAATGGTCAACATAGTTTATTTTTGCCGCTATAAATACGAAGACAAGATTCGACAAGACAGACTTTCTGATAACACTTCCGAGAGGAAAGACTTTCTGATAACACTTCCGAGAGGTGAACTTCTCAGAACACTTACAAAAGGAAGATCTCTTAAAGAATAAGTTTTTTTTTATTGTTATATTGTAGTTTTTCATTATTTCTTCAACACATATAGTAACAGTAATTTATTTTATTTAATACATTTGAATTCATTTGAAGCGTTCATAATGGACATTCAAAATAGATTTATTGATAACAAGTAAGTTTATTATTTCTTTTGAAAATTAAGTTATACGAGTTGTTGGACAGACATTGATTTTTACGTGCGAATGATTAATCAATGTATTGTTGGACAAAAAAAAATAGACAAGTAAATAATTTATCCTGTAAGGTTTATTTTGAATTTATATAGTTGGAATTACAACCAAATAGGATTAATGGTGTTGGTCAGTTGGAGAGATGTTACGTGAAAATGAGCATTTTCTTCATCGTATTGTCTAGACATCATTAATTTCTTTCAAATTAAGCGAATAATAAATTAGAATTTCACAAGGCATAGATTAAGAGCTCGATACAACACGTGCAAATGGTTGTCTAAAGCAATTAATTGAAGCCTATACATAAATATTATAACGTCGATGAGTATATTCATAAACGTACAATAAAAGTTTATTTTTGTTTATTTGCAGGATAAATATTTATTTTGTTTGGTAGAATAAATAAATAAACAAAAGATTTACATACATTACAACCGGCATTAGGTATAAATGATATGAGCATTTTTCAATTATGTATCTTGTTTAGAGCATAAAGGTGTGCGTATAAAGGAAACTATATTTTTGAATCCATAAATTACAAAATAAAAAAAATACATGATTATGTTGAATAGACATACAGTTTTTTTCTTTGAACAAAACTATTACCTCTTTCCCTATAATGAGCAAGAGAAAAATCATCAGCAAATAAGAAGGAACCACAAACATTGCCAGGACCCACAATAGTTATAAGGTACATGACACAACAATATAAGATAAAACACAAAACCAATTATAAGTTCTTGGTGTGTAAAGAATAATTTAAAGAGTATAATGTGTACAAAAGACTATACCCTACGTGTGGTAATACACACAAAAGTATGTTGTTACAGCATATAAATTATATGGCAATATTGTTATTAAAAATAAATATTTATATGTCACAGCATTAATTTAAATGGCGCCCAACGTGGGGCAATGTATTCCTTTTCTTGTTGTTTATTAATCATGCATTTATTTAACGCCCAAAAATAGAGAGGCAATGCATTATTTTTCATAATTGTTTAAAAGAAGAAAAAATATATATATATATATATAATTAATGTTGCTTAACATAGTGGAGCATTGTATTCATTTTCTCGTTTGTCAATAATTATTTACATAACATTTAACGTTGTGAAGCAATGCAATTTTTGTTTTTTTTTAAATGTTTAAACAAAAAAATAATAATTTATTTTGTACAAATAATGGGTACAAAGTTTGTTTCATTTTTTTTTATTTATTAGTAAATAGAATAATTATTCAGTGTCCAAGTTAGAGACAGATTACCTTAATTTTCATTTACTGGTGAATTATCAATTTCTCTTGTTTAGAAAGGGATAAAAAAAAAAAAAAAAAGGAATAGTATTTGATTAGATAAGTTTAGTTATTAATTTATAAGTTAGAAATAAGATAAAAATGGCAGATAAAGATAAAAATGATGGTGAAGGTTCACAGTTCACTAAATACAGGGACAATCGTCCGGTATATTCTGATTCAGATTCAGAAAAACCTGAATCAGAGGATCAAACACTTGATAGCAACGTACAAACAGAAAGCATCAGTAGCATAACTGGTGAACAAAAAATTGAGAATCTTTTTAATAAACTATTCAGCAGAATAGAAGAAAGTGATAAGAATTTAAATCAAAGATTAGTAGAAAATAATTTAAGTATAAATCAAAGATTAGAACAAAATAATTTAAGTATAAATCAAAGACTAGAAGAAAATAATTTGAGTATGAACAGGAAATTTGAGGAAAGCAATCAAAGATTAGAACAAAATAAAATAGAAATAAACTCAAGATTAGACAAGGTTCTCATGGAATTAAGAAAAGAAACTTTAGAGCTAAATGCAAAAGTAGAATTAAAGTTAGAACAGTCAGTGTCAACTTTAAATAAACAAATAAACATTAATGAAAAGAAATGTGAAGGTAAAGGCACATTCATAATAAAAGAAATCAACGAAAGATCTGCCAAAACACAAGCTAGTTTTGATAAGGTAGATGAGAAAATAAATTCTCTTGAAAATAAAGTTAAAGGGAATAATGTGCAATATCAAGAGCAAATACAAGAACTTTCACACCAAGTGGAAGATTGTAAAATAAAATATGGTGTTTGTACGGACACAATGTTGACCCTACAAAACAAAACTTTAAACTTCGAAAACACTATAAAAGGGTTAGAGAACAAAGTACATGGGGTTAGTACACCTAGTGTATCTTTGACACAAATACCTGGTAGCGCAGAGAATATACCAAAATTCTCAGGATTTTACAAAGATAATCCAATGGCGTTTATGAGAACGATAAAAACATACATGAGGGGAATATCTGATGAGATGTCAAGGCTACATTTCATAAGAGGTTGTTTGAAGGATTATGCACTTCAGTGGTACGATATGATAATAGATGAAGTAGTGGATTTCAAAGAATTTGAGATTCGTTTTGTGAGACAGTACTGGGGACAGACTCAGCAGAGGAAGATTAGACACGATTTAGTGTTTGGCAAATACAGAGCTGGATCTTCTAGAGAAAACTACATCATAAGAAAATATTCTTTTCTTAAATACATCCAACCAACCATTGAAGAAAGTGATATTGTTTCACAGCTAGCAGCACACTTTGACCACAACGTTACACAGGCGGTGGCACTTCAAGGAATTGATAACATTGAAGCACTCCTGGAAATGGTCAAGAGATTAGACGATGTGGATGAAAAGGTAAATAACAGGAGTTATGGAAATATCAAATATACAAACGATCCACCCAGAAATGATAATAATAACTACAACAATGGAAATAATCCACATATAAACAAGACACCTCGTTACAATCAAGATAAACAGTACAATAATAATGGGTACAATCAAAATCAGGGTAAAAAGAATTATGGAAACAACCCTTATACATATAATAAGCCAAGCTATGGGAACAATCCATATTCATACAATAAAGCAAGAAACGATGAAAATGAGAGGAAGAAAGAACAGAATTATGGGAAGGAAGAAAGAAACCCTGAGAGGGAAAGAAGAGTGAACAATGTTCAAATAAGTGAAGAAAAACAAGAAATAAGTACGAAGAAAAAAACAGAATCAAAAGGTGCAATACCCAAGGATTCAAGACAACTACCGACAAATAAAGAATGGGTAAATTCTACCTACTCAAATGCGACTTCGTTGGATTTTTAGAAAGGCCAGTCAAGAAGAAAAAGAAGGTACAAAACGTATATAACTTTGACGATCTAAAGAAAATCACGACGGAATTACCACACATAACAGTAAAAATAGGGAACGAAGAGATAGAAGCATTATTAGACACAGGAGCGCAATTATCTTTATTAGATAGTAGTATTATAAGTAAAGACTAGAAAAATTAGGATATTGTATGCCTATAAGAAAAGTAAATTTAATAAATGCAAATAAGAAACGCATCATTACTGTAGATAAAGTTTTTTGGATAAATGTTAGAATAGGTAGTTTATATTTATTAACAGAATTCATAATAGTGCCTAATTTGAACAGCAATTGTATTTTGGGGATAGACTTTTTAAGTCAATATGGTACAAAAATAAATATGGAAAACAAAACATTTCATATTAAAAATTCAATAATCTCCTGGTGTAAGGAAACACAGGAAGATGAGATATTAATTAATAATTTATATATAAATAATGCTGAACAAAATCTCACAAATAAAATGGATAGTAGTTTATTAGACAATAAGTGTGCACATCCTGTGAAGCATCGTCAAAGTGAGGACTTCACGCAATATAGGGATGGTACGAATTTAAATTGCGATAAACAATACATAAGCCATGTGAGCAATCTTGTCAGCAAGCATAAAGAGTTATTTGATAATGAACCTGGTTTAGCAAAAGGCTATGAACACAGGCTAAAAGTAGATGAAACACAACCTTTTAAAGTTAAAAATTATCCTGTCCCCAATAAATACAAAGAACAAGTCAAATTAGAAATTAAAGAAATGTTAAAGAACAAAATTATAGAAAAAACGGAATCAACATTTACCAATCCTGTAGTCGAAATAAACAAAAGGGGTATAAGTGATCAAAGGGACACTATACTACCAAAATATTTAAATTCAAGAAACTCACCTTATTTTGAAGCTCAACAGAGCGTTACATTTTCATTAACAATGTGTGTAAATATCGAACAGTTCAAAAGGACCGATCGGAGGCGTACTTTTTGGCTGGCAACAATACGTAATGATTCAATAAATGATTGTTCATTCTTAGTAATGTTATTTGTAATTAGAAAGAAAGGAGTCAAGTTTAAAAAGACTCATGAAAGAAGCAAAGTACAAAAGGATGAAAGGAAATATTTTGCCTTCATGCTTACAAAAATTGCAATGGTAAAGAAGGGAGTAAAATTTAAATGGACTCCTGAAACTCTCAAAGTATTTGAAAAAGTGAAAGAGAATTTTTGCAAAGCATTAATAGAAAATTTACCCGATATTAATGAAGAATTTATTTTAAGATGCGACGCATCAAATAATGCAATAGCTATAAGAAATTTAGCATTAAGTATCGTTAATCACATATCTATGCTCTATGATTATATAGACGTAGAAGATTAATAATCATTTGTGCGAGTTTTCACAATGGTTATTATATGTGTCGTTCACGCTTTAATAATCATTGTTGACGATTCACGACAAAGTATAATAACCAAGGGATATGCTGTGACCTCGCAAATTTGTAAAATAAGAATAGTTTTAGAGATTGATTTAAGAATTAGTTTAAGCTAAGAAATAAAAGTAAAAATAAGAAAAAGTCCTATTTAGATATTATTGAGTAAAATTATGCAACAAGAACTACATGAAGGTATACAAAGTTGCATACTTATAGTCAAATTTTTATTATAACAGTAAATAATGAAATATGCAAAGTAAAGTTTATTAAATAAATATATAAACAAAAGATGTAGAAAAAAAATTTATTAAATAAAGAAATATATGAAATAAAGACAAAATAAATATAAGTAATATATTTCTTTTGTAGAAAAGATACACAAAAAGTATGGGTTATAAATCATGAAAAGAAATGAAATTTATATGCACAAAGCAATAAAATGTTATGAAAATGTTTATGAAATAAATAGTATTAAAGAATAAAATTTACCTTAGCTTACTACTAGATTAATAAAAAAGGATATAAAAATATGTAAAACATAGAAGCAATAAGCAGTGACATATTTTTGTATTTAAAAGCTGACATTATAAATAAATAAAAGGTATCTGTGTTCATGACTTGTTCGTAACACAATACTTCAGGGACTAGAGGCGGACGTGTTCTACAAGGACAGGCAGTGCGGAATAATGGTTATTTTCGACATGTTTCCCATTTTGCCAAGGCGAACTCCGACTAAAAGAAAAGTAAAACTAACATTAATAAATGGAAAGAAAAATATGCATCGAACAATGAACAAGGTAATGGGTTCATTGACGAGTACAAGGAAGGATGGTATTAGTAACAAGAATAAACCTACCGTTGGGAATCATGTGCAAAGCAGAGGGGACCTTTGAATTGGAAGGTTATGTTGACGTTTAAGTGAATTGTGAACTGTCAGAACAAAATGTGTATGTGTGCGTGAATCAAGGCGGCAACATATGGGCAGCGATTTCACGGGAAAAGTGTATTCCAGTACCAACCTAAACATGGACTAGAGGGCGCAATGGTCAACATAGTTTATTTTTGCCGCTATAAATACGAAGACAAGATTCGACAAGACAGACTTTCTGATAACACTTCCGAGAGGAAAGACTTTCTGATAACACTTCCGAGAGGTGAACTTCTCAGAACACTTACAAAAGGAAGATCTCTTAAAGAATAAGTTTTTTTTTATTGTTATATTGTAGTTTTTCATTATTTCTTCAACACATATAGTAACAGTAATTTATTTTATTTAATACATTTGAATTCATTTGAAGCGTTCATAATGGACATTCAAAATAGATTTATTGATAACAAGTAAGTTTATTATTTCTTTTGAAAATTAAGTTATACGAGTTGTTGGACAGACATTGATTTTTACGTGCGAATGATTAATCAATGTATTGTTGGACAAAAAAAATAGACAAGTAAATAATTTATCCTGTAAGGTTTATTTTGAATTTATATAGTTGGAATTACAACCAAATAGGATTAATGGTGTTGGTCAGTTGGAGAGATGTTACGTGAAAATGAGCATTTTCTTCATCGTATTGTCTAGACATCATTAATTTCTTTCAAATTAAGCGAATAATAAATTAGAATTTCACAAGGCATAGATTAAGAGCTCGATACAACACGTGCAAATGGTTGTCTAAAGCAATTAATTGAAGCCTATACATAAATATTATAACGTCGATGAGTATATTCATAAACGTACAATAAAAGTTTATTTTTGTTTATTTGCAGGATAAATATTTATTTTGTTTGGTAGAATAAATAAATAAACAAAAGATTTACATACATTACAACCGGCATTAGGTATAAATGATATGAGCATTTTTCAATTATGTATCTTGTTTAGAGCATAAAGGTGTGCGTATAAAGGAAACTATATTTTTGAATCCATAAATTACAAAATAAAAAAAATACATGATTATGTTGAATAGACATACAGTTTTTTTCTTTGAACAAAACTATTACCTCTTTCCCTATAATGAGCAAGAGAAAAATCATCAGCAAATAAGAAGGAACCACAAACATTGCCAGGACCCACAATAGTTATAAGGTACATGACACAACAATATAAGATAAAACACAAAACCAATTATAAGTTCTTGGTGTGTAAAGAATAATTTAAAGAGTATAATGTGTACAAAAGACTATACCCTACGTGTGGTAATACACACAAAAGTATGTTGTTACAGCATATAAATTATATGGCAATATTGTTATTAAAAATAAATATTTATATGTCACAGCAATATGTATTGAAGTTTTCCTACTACTATCCTCTGTCTCATGTACGGGATCCTCTGTGCTGCCTTTACTCTCCTTGTGTTGTGTCTTTTACTTTCTTATTCGTAGTATAAGGAAGTATTGTGATGATGAAAATTTTCGACCTCGAGATTTTTGCAGATGTCCACGTTTTGAGGTCCCCTGATACCAAAAAAGTGGTTTTCAAAAAATGTCTCTCTCTCTCTCTCTCTCTGTCTGTCTGTCTGTCTGTGTGTGACCACGATAGCGGTCAAACCGCTGTAGATATCTATTACAAATTTTGTATTTACGAATATTATCTCCCTCTTGAGAACTGATTAGATTTTGAGCAAAATCGGCAGACCGGAAGTAGTAGTTTACTTCAGTGAAAAAATCGAATTTTGCAAATATTTCGTCAATTACTAAGTTTAAACAAATTTATAAAGAATTCAAATGTACTCAAAATTAAATTTGAGAAAAATTGTTTTAATAAAGTTTTTCGAAATTCCTACCGGTAGTAGGTCTTTTACTCTTATCGAAAATCAGTTTTTTGCGAATATCTCGCAAGTCATGCTTTCTAGGCAGGTACATTACGAGTATAAAAGTATTTAGAACATACTTTTAAATATATTTTGTATAAAAAAAATTTCAAAATTTGGACCGGAAGTACCACTTTTACTATTATCGAATAGCGATTTTTTGCAAATATGTCGTAAATTATGCATTCTATATATATTTATGAAGAGTACAAAAGTATTTAGAGTTGGATTTGGAATATTTTTTGTATAAATGAAATTTCAAAATTCGGACCGGAAGTAACACTTTCATACGTATAAGAAAGTCGTGTGGTGGCCACACCTCATTTTTTTAAGTCGCCGCGACGGGCACCGCTGGCGTGAAACGTGTATCACTGTTTTTTCCCTTACTATATTATTTAATTATTTGTTATTGTATTATAAAATTATTTTGTTTTATTATTCTTTAACACGCCTTCTTGTGTTTGTTGCGGAAAAGTCGATGACCCTCATAGGATCGTGAATTGTTGTATTTGTAAGAAAGGATATCGCATTGATTGTGCTAACATTTCAGTAAGCGAGGCCCGCAAAATACATTCGCGGACGGGTTTTTCGTGGACATGCAATAACTGCATAGATCTAGGTGATGATCTCAATGGTTTGAAATCTATTATTGTGTCCCTTCAGGATGAAATCAAGAGTTTGAAGGAGTCTTTTCTGGGAATTGCTGCGCCTTCTGGCTCGTCTGTTTTGGATAAGGAGGAAATAGTACAGGAAATTATTGATCGATCTTCGTCGTAAAAACAATATAATTATCTTCGGCTCTGCTGAATCTAAATGTGATAGTAACTTCGAGCAGGTTGGCCTGGATACTAAAATGGTTGGTGAGATTTGTTCCTGTCTTCAGGTAGCTGATACAGACATCAAAATATCTAGATTGGGCAAATTTGATCCTACGGCGGTTGATCGTAAGCGTCCTTTAAGAGTTTCCTTCAACTCAGAATCCATTGTTGGTGCCGTGTTGCGTAATGTCTTTAAACTTAAGGGAAACCGTAACCTTCATGGACTTTCTATCTCGCGTGATCGTACGCCGATGCAACTCAAAATTCATAGAGATGGCAGGGTGGAGTTGGACAGTCGCTTGAAGAGTGGGGAAAAGAATTTGAAGATTAAGTACAGAAATGGAATACCTAGTATTGTCTCTTCTTTAAACTGAGTCGGTCCAATAGTTCTACTAATGCAATTAATATTTACTACCAAAATGCTCGCGGTCTTAGATCCAAAACACACACTTTCTTCATGAATGCTTGTCAATCTTTATATGACATTATAGTGATCACTGAGAGTTGGTTAGACGATTCCATCACCACCTCTGAAATATTACCTCCATCTTACATCACTATTAGATCTGACCGTAAATATTCTTTGGTTCATCGTTCAACTGGTGGTGGGGTTTTCATTGCATGCTGTGATACAATTGATTATGAGGTAATAGACATTGCAGTGGTTTCCTCTCTTATTCCCCTAATTGACGTGGTAGCCTGTAGATGTGGTTCCCCTAGTGATTATTTCTATAATGTTGCAGTTTATATTCCTCCGAGTATTTGCCAGCTCGATTTTGAATTATTTTGCGAATCATTGGAAATTTTTCTTTTTGATAATCCAGTAATTCTACTTGGGGACTTTAATAAGCCAAAATTTATTTATAATAATGTTTCCTGCTCGAAAACAACCACTTTTCATTTAATCTGCAACTCTCTTCAACTCAAACAATGCAATTTAGTTAGAAATTGTGACAATCGTTTACTGGATTTGGTACTTACTAATGGTGATTGTGCCGTTGATGTTGATCTCGAGGATTTTCCTCTGAAGGCTTTGTATTTCAGTTTCGTCGTCAGTAAGCTGGAATATACATCACAAGTTTGGTCACCTCAGTACATATATCTACAACTAGCCATTGAGAGAGTGCAGCGGCGATTCCTGAAATACTTATCTTTCAAGGATATGGGAATTTATCCGGAACATGGCATCGATTACAATCTCTTGCTGCGGGCACATGACCTTCAATTACTGCGGGATCGCCGAGAGCTTCATGGTGCTCGCTTGATATGGAAGCTGTGTAATGGAGCAATTGATTGCCCACATCTCCTATCATGTTTGAATTTCTACACTCCCAGGATTTACTCTCGCTTCTCCTCCACGTTTTGGTTGCCCTTTTCGAGGACTAATCTTCTTAGGGGATCGCCACTGGTCACCATGTGTCGTGCTGTAAACTTACATTATGATGATATATTTTTTGGTTCCAATTCATCAACTAATACATAATTCTGCAGCTCTATAGATAAATATATGTATATAGTTGTAAATTTTTTATATTACTAATTAGAATATGATTGATTTGTATTTTAGTAATGTACGTTTAATTCTTTGTCCTGTAATTGGTATGTTACTGTTGGACTGAATAAATTATTATTATTATTAAAAAGAAAACATTTAACACTTATTAATGACAAGAGGCTGATGTTGTGTGTTGCTGACACGCTTACTTATGTTTGGTGCAAAATTAGATAACGGGATTCTTAGTTCTAACTTCATATTCTTCAGACGGTTTCTATACTTATTTTTAATGTATACAAGAGATGAAAAACGGTTTTTCTCAATGTTGCAAGAAAACATTTGAGATTTAGAAATGAATCGTAATCTTGATTTGCTAAATGGTGTTTCCACAACTCTATTTTTTTTTAACATGGCTTCAACTTTATCCTCGATTTTAAAATTGTGAATGTTATCTCATTTCTAACCAAAAAAAACCGAGACAAAACTTTTTCCCGAGATAACCATCTCACTTCCGTATGCAACAGCAATTGATGATGTTTACTGTCCATAGGCTTGCACAGTTTTACAAGTCTTGAATTTAATGATCTAGCCTTGATAAAATTAACAATGTTTACAGCTTCATTCAAGGTTTCTTTAAATGTATCCGGTATTTTTTCAACAACCAAAATTTATATATGAATACAGTATGATACCAGGTTATGGATGGGTTGATATTTCGAATACGTGCTATAAGTCCAGTACATTTTCCGGACATTACGCGCACTCCGTCAGTATACTAATTCCTATGCATTTTAACCAATCAGTTTCATGGGATGTAATGAATTCGTTCACCTAGTTAAACACTTCTTTAGATGTAGTATGTATGAAGGAGAACGTGAATAGCAAATCTTCCAAAATAGCCGTTTCATGTTCGTATTTTACATAACACATTAGATGAGAATTATTCACTATATCTGTACTTTCCTCTAGCTGAAGACTAAAATAGCAACTTTCTCGAACTCTCTTTATTAATCTTTATTTAATATTTGCGAACATATAGTCACTTCTCTTCTTAAGAGTATTATTTGACATGGCTATTATTAAGCTTAGATCCATAGCAGCTTTTTCGCTTAACATTATAGATACCATCTTCTTTGCAGCAGGTAATATCAGTTCTTCAGCAATTGTAGCCTTTCTTATATATTTTTTAATGGCTTGCAGTTCATGTTCTTTATTTCCATGTGTTTGGTTTCAAAATGTCTTCGAAATTTTAATTTTTTTAGTTCCCTTACTACCACTATTTTTGCGTTTGATATTAATCCAACGATCCATTATATGTGAAATATAAGACTCAACTGAAGTCAGTACGGGTGCAATCTGAATTTATAACATGTGCGCACCTTCATGTAGCGACTCATGGCGACTTGTCAAGACAAGCAGCGGCAAATTACGATGGCAATTAGTAGGCAAAATATAACATCACCCCGTCCTGTTTACATATTTTTTATTATAGGTATTCAACCTTACTAATTATTTTATTAGGTATCTAAGAATATAAAAATTTCACTAGATTACTATAGAGCGTCTCAACATTAGTATTCAGTCCAGTTTCTTATGGGATATATACCTCTCTTACTACCCTAAGCTGTTTTTATTATTTCAGGGCAATGTTGTCAGTCGATTTATTATGTTTTCAGTTGTTATTGTCGATGTGGTGTAAGTATCACAACATAATCTTTCTGTCACGTGTCAAATTAATAATATAATATAATAATATATTAGAATAATATCCTAACCAACAAGTATTTAAAATGTAGTGTCATTAGAATGAGTTACCAACCTAACCTGTCATTGTCGAACTACCAACTATGTTGTCTGTCTGCATAAGACACATACTGAATATTAACGTTGAGACGCTCTATAGCAGTGGTTCTCAACGTGGACGGTAGCGCCCACCAGTGGGCGCTGGAGGATTTTGGGTGGGCGCTGTACGGTGTAAAGGTAAAGCTACACTACACAGTAAAAAATTAGTAAAACTATACAAAAATGCAAAATGTTTAATATCCGCGCTCACCAATGTTCCTATTATGCATTGTTAACCCCATCGTTGCTATGGTTACGTACATGCTGTTTCTATTTCTGTGCTTAACTATGTTATTGTATGTATGACGCAACGCGCGGACTCTGTGAGTCAACGTGAGTATAGTGGACCGCATCTCGAATGTTCCAAGGTCGAGAGAGTTCGACTTCCAGAGAATTCCATGCAGTGCGGTATATATAGCGAAGTCATTATTCGCATGATTCATTCTATTTACGATAGTCAGCGATAACGTTCGAACAGAGACAAATATTCAGTGTGCGATAGTTGTGTGATTAATTAACAGAGTGTTAATCAAAAATATTGTACATTTAGCACACACGGTTCTGTTATAAAATAAACAATATATTTTTGAGCTGAATTAAAACTAGGTAGAGCAATTTTTATAATCGAAAACTGTTTATTACAGGTAATAATCATTTATTGATGTTGGTAATGTTTTTAATAACTCAAATTATTTTAGAAATCTAACTTATACAAAATCGCACAAGACCGATGTGCCTCATTTGTTCCAATGTCTTCTCAAATGAAGGTATGAAACCCTCTCGTATGCGTGACCATCTAGAAAAGATGCATTCGGACAAAAAGGACAAGCCCGCAGAATACTTCAAGAAACTGCGTGATGACAGGGAGAAAACTACCCCGTCCATTTCGTCTGCTTTTGCCAAGGTGACAGAGATTCAGCGTGATGGCCTGCTGGCATCGTATAACATTGCATATATGATTGCAAAGGCTGGCAAGCCGCACACTGTGGGGGAAACACTGATTCTGCCTGCCGTGAAAGAGGTGATTTCGACTGTTCTTACAAAGGAATGCGACAGAAATAGTGAAGGCTATCCCCCTTAGCAACGACACGGTCTCCAGAAGAATAGATGAGATGGCAAGTGATGTCGAAATCCAGTTGGTGGACATTCTCAAGAAGACCAACTCCATCCAGCTTGATGAATCGACTTTGAGTGATAACACTGCCCTTCTCATGTCTTACGTGAGGTACTTCGACGAAACTGGGGAAACAAAAGAGGACATGTTGTTTACAGAGTCCTTACCCCTTGACACAACTGGTACATCCATCTTTGCTGCTGTCAAGAAGTACTTTGAAGAAAAGGAAATCCCGCTAATCAACATTCACTCCTGCGCAACAGATGGAGCACCAGCAATGGTTGGGCGATACAAGGGGTTCCTTGCTCTTCTCAAGAAGGAGCATCCGGATATCATCTGCATACATTGCGTAGCGCACAGAGAGCATCTTGCAGCGAAACGGCTGACCCCAGCCTTCATGACTCTCTCAATCTCGTGATCACGGCCGTGAACGTAATAAAAACAAATGCAAAAAGCGATCGACTATTCCGCAACCTCTGCCAGGAAAATGACGAGATCTACAATCGGCTGCTGCTTCACACCGAGGTGAGATGGCTCTCTAAGGGCAACTGCTTGGCGCGATTCTGTGAAATGTTCGATTCAGTTGTCACTTTCCTGCAAGTCAAACATGAGAAGTTGGCCGGTGAGCTGAAGAAACACAAATTCGACATTTGCTACTTGGATACAATCTTCAGGAAACTCAACGAGTTGTCTCTCCCGATTCAAGGTAAACTGGTGACACTCATCGACTGCAAGAGCGCAGTGACCACCTTTATCGACAAGCTGGCCCTTCTCCGCAGTAATATCGTTAGGAAAGAACTTTACCAATTTAGTGAAATTAATCAAATGACAGAGACACCCACAGATGAAGATCTTCTTCGATATGGGACTCATCTTCAGCAACTAAAAGAGGACCTTACATCGCGCTTCCAAGACCTCATCGAACTGGATGTACCTGCCTGGATCACTGACCCGTTTGGAGTCGTGCTGGAAGACGTTGACGTTAAATTGCAGGAGGAGTTGGTGGAACTTCGCAACAACGAGGATTGCAAAGTCCGAATCAAAACAGGCTTCAAGAAACTCTGGCAGAACCACAGCATGGCAGGACTATTCCCTACAATGTGGGGAATTGTTCACAAGCTTCTTCTCACGTTTCCGACTTCATATTTAGTAGAAACCGGATTTAGTGCGGCTACATTTCTGCACTTAGACAAGAGGAAAAGGCTGGACATGGTCAACAGAGGGGACTTGCGGCTTTATTTGTCTCTGCTGACTCCTCGCGTGAAAGAGCTGGTGAGCAAGCACCAACCTCAAGGATCGCATTAGTGAAGACTGCATGGGTTGGGCTCACAAATTTATTAATTTAATTTTGTTAAATAAAATTCAATATTTCAATAATAATTTTTGTTTGTATTAATTAATATTTTTAAATAAATTTAGAGGTAGAATTTATTACTTCTTGTTTTAATTACTGTACCCAGGTTAACTAGTCCATAATCCATAGTCGTAGTCCATGACGTGTCCCTTCGCGATTTTCTGCAGTGGGCGCTGGGATCTATACAAAATCCAGTAAGTGGGCGCTAGGCGAAAAAAGGTTGAGAACCACTGCTCTATAGAATACTAGATTGATCAGATTAAAAAGACTAATTTTAACTGAAACATTTGTAGGTAATTATTAAATGGTAGAAAATGTGTAAACATTGTTCCTTGTCAAAAATTATCCTACCTATTTCGAAACAAAGACATATTATTTCTATAAAAAAGTAAAGAAAAGTATATTTTAATAGTAAACTATTAAATGTATACTAAACTAAGTTAATCCTATAATAAATAATATATTTTCAAAATAATTGTCAGTTATTTTAGTTAATACATTACATTTGCATTTTGTAAGCCGTTATTATTTTGCTTAGCGTATTTTTAAAATAATTATTTCTTGATTTTGCGGCGGACCCCCTGAAAGATCTTCGTGGACCCCAGAGGGTCCCCAGACCACAGAACCGCTGTACTAGATCATAGGATTCTTGCCAGAACTAAGCAGTCTTAGATGACAAACGTTATTTATTTTCACAATGAATTATTTATTGATCCAAATCAATAAATCTGAATATTTTTGAATTAATCTCGATCTATAACTATTCACTATATTTATTCCGTATATAAAGATAAATAATTCCATAGTATTGGGAAGCAACTAACCGAACAGCTATTAAAAATAGCGCCAGTGTTAATTTTGGGGAGTGCAGTCCGAGTAATTAATTAAAAGTGCATCCCGGACGTGAGCGATTTAGAATTAAAAAAAATAGAATTGTCCAACCTTTCGGATGTTCATTTACCTGATGAAGTCGAATTTTACAGTATCACTGCCTTTTAAATGACACTCTATCAGTTTAATTGCAATCTGTTGCATGTGTAAATACAGAGGGAAAAACAAAACAATATCCTTTGTTTTGCCACTAAAAGTATTACCGGTCGCTTTGTTTTCCTCCGTTCATTTGTTTTCATTGACACGTTGGCGTTGGCGTGTTGAAATACAATAAGTGTCTACATACGTACATACATAGTATGTGTAGGTACATAACATATATGCAACCAAACTTTAGCAATCAATTCAATCTATTTAAATGGGTGCTAGATATGATGATATAATATTTCAGGTTTAAAATTAATGCATTTTGCAAAAACAGTACGAAAAAAAAATCGCAATAAATTAATCAATTTATTTGGTAATTCTTTAGCGGTTACCAAATGAATGCCTTAGGGTAGGGCCTTGGGTACCATACAATGCAGTAAATTCCACAGAGAATGTCACGTTCCACTACTAAATTCAATGTTCAGTCTGTAAATTACGCAGCAATTAAAATCGACTATCTCTCGGCTTTTAATTAATTTTTAGTTACCGCAGTGTTAGCCTAAATACTTTTTAATATTTCCTGTATAATTTTCATTTTAAAAATTAATTGTCTGCTTTCATAAAAAGTTGTTTGAGTATGCAAGTATTTTGCAACTTAGTCATACATAATAAATTCTGTATGTATGTAGTTCCCCGTAACAGTTTGATAATAGTATATTAAGATACAAGTTTCATAAGACACGATTTTTGCGCACGCGTTCGAGCCGCTAGGCGAGTTTTCTAAAGAACAAAGTATGCGCAAAAATGTCTTATGAAACGTGTATTTTATACTATTTTTTCTATTTCGGTTATTAAAAGTTCAAAAAAGATTAAAATGAGAGACTGTTTTGTTCGAACATTTTAGAAATTTTGTTTTTTTGAAGTTGGTTACTCTGATTTTTAAGTAAACAATTTAAATATTTTAATTTCGGCGGAGTTATATGTCATTTTATTTAAAATTTAGTCTGATTTATGCAATAAATTTTTTCAAATTATCAACAAAATGGAAGAAATAAATAACTGCACGCCTCCAGAGATTCGCAAAATCGCAGAAGACAATTTAGAAAATCTTTTGCCAACAAAGTCTCGACATATTTATGAAAAGCAATACTCTTTTTAAGTTGATGTAAAGAAAATAATATTGTGAATATTACGGAAAATTTAGTAATTGCTTATTTTGACAAAGAAAGAAAGTAAAAAAAGGCATCGTTCTTGTGGTCTACATATTCAATGTTACGTTGTTGTTTAAATATTTATAAAAGTATAAATATCTCAAAATTTTCTAGGCTTCTTGCATTTTTAGAAAGAATATCTGAAGGCTACGTGCCTAAGAAATCCAAGATTTTAGAAATAGATCATATTAACCAGCTTATAATAGAAGCTGATAATAAACCATATTTACCGATGACAGTGAGTAATAAAAACATCATTGTAGTTGTATTTTACTAATTTTCTACATTATTTTGTTATAATAGTCATATTAATATTCTGTTAGATTATCCTTACAATGGGCTATAATGGAGCTTGTCGTCGTGAGGAAATAAGAACATGACTTTAGATGATATGCAGTTTAAAAATGATGTAATGATTGTAGTGCCAAAAACTAAAACTTATGTTCCAAGACAATTTATTATAACACAAAGATTATGGATCGAATTGTTAAAAAATATTATTCACTTCGTCCCAGCCATGTTACACATAAACGCTTCTTCTTGCAATATAGAAATGGATCTTGCGTGAATAGTTCAATTGGTATTAATACCATAGGAAAAGTACCAAAAAATATTGCTACTTACGTAAATTTACCTAATCCTGAGCTTTTCACTGGACATTGCTTTAGACGTTTCAGTGTGACACACTTGGCTAATAGTGGAGGTGACTTAATAACAATTAAGCGCCATGGAGGATGGAAATCCTTAGCAGTGGCCGAAGGTTACATTGATAATTCCACCATGGAAAAAGTTAAGGTTGCTCAAATACTGTCTATAATAGTGTACCTAATACATCGACTAAAATCATATACATTCATCGACTTCTGATACAATTGGCAGTAATGTGTCAGTCAATATGAATCAACAGGAATTTACACAAAACATAGTGTGTTCCCAAAATCTGCCTGGAATCTCTATTAATGCACACGGATCTTCTAGTGTTACAGTAAACGTTTATAACAGTTGTACTATTCAACATGGGAAGTAAATTTCAATAGAAGCATCAGAAAACTTATCATCCCATTTATATTGTTAATTAGCGTAAATAAAATGTTCGTAACTGTGTTTTTTATTCTCTGTACAACTTCTTACACATGTTTGTTAGATTAAAGGCTTAATTTGACATTTAAGTATGATTTGGTTCCATTTTTTTTGTTACCAACTTCAAAAAAATAAAATTAGCGTGCGATAAAGTAGTACTTTATGCAACCAAAACGGGTGTCATAAAGTGAAGTTTATAGCAACGGAATAGAAAAAACATTGATACAATTAAAACTTTGTTTCCTTGCAATTGGCTGAGAATTTCAAGTTTCTTTAATAAATGTATAATCATCGTATTTCACTTTTAGAGTGACTTTATAATCATAGTTACGACAATGATGGTATTATTTCTGATTGGTTGATGCAAATTGAACCTACATAATGGCGTCTAATGTTCAAAAAATAATGTTTTATTATGGGGTCGTAGAAAAAATAGTGTATGCAACTCGCATTTAATGGCTATTAAGACACTCGTATTCATTACAATACTCGGCTTCGCCTCGTATTGTAATTTTCGTACTCGTGTTATGGGTCTAAAGTTGATAGTTTCTGTGTTAATAAGTATTTTACTTGATAAATTAATACATTTCAGTAGGCTATTCTGCATAAGCAAAAACAAAAGATCCGAAACCAACAGAATAGGATATTTTTTACTAGTATTGAGTTTCGTTGGTACGTGAAATAAATTCTGTAACTGTTCGCGTTATACAGAGTGTTCACAATTTCGCAAAATCGAAGAAATCTCGTAATTTTTAAATAGAACACCCTGTATATCAGTTCATTTTTGAATTGTTTATTAAATTTCATGTCAGAAACATGTAAGACGTTAATACTTTAAATGTGACTATTACTGAGCTACTGTCGTTTTTTGATATGCTTTTGTTAGTTTTTGCAAAAAAGTCAATTTTTTCAAACGGAACACCCTCTATATTATTTCATTTTTGAATTTCTTATTAAATTTTACATCAACAACATGTAAGACATTAATACTTTAAAAGTGTCTATTACTGAGCTATTGTCTCTTTTTGATATAATTTTGTCAGTTTTGTGGTTTTAATTAATATACTAGAGTACTGACAAAATCATATCAAAAAGAGGCAATAGCTCAGTAATAGTCACTTTTAAAGTATTAACGTCTTACATGTTTTTGATGTGAAATTTAATAAGAAATTCAAAAATTAAATAATATACAGGGTGTTCCATTTGAAAAAATTGACTTTTTTGCAAAAGCTAACAAAAGCATATCAAAAAACGACAGTAGCTCAGTAATAGTCACATTTAAAGTATTAACGTCTTACATGTTTCTGACATGAAATTTAATAAACAATTAAAAAATGAACTGATATACAGGGTGTTCCATTTAAAAATTACGAGATTTCTTCGATTTTGCGAAATTGTGAACACTCTGTATAACGCGAACAGTTACAGAATTTATTTCACGTACCAACGAAACTCAATACTAGTAAAAAATATTCTATTCTGTTGGTTTGGGAACTTTTGTTTTTCCTTATGCAGAATAGCCTACTGAAATGTATTAATTTATCAAGTAAAATAATCAACTTTAGACCCATACAGCATTATATCGATGTAACCAGCTTTCAAGCGCGGATAATTTTATCTATTAATATACAGGGTGTTCAATTTAAAAAAAAGCAACTTTAGTCTGGCATTTCCATCTGGGCCACCCTGTATAAACCAAAATATTTTTAAAACGTGCGCTTGATGGCGCGCAAGAATATCCGATGACTAAATATTTGACTAACTTTCAAATAAGCATGTAATCTTCCGTCCCCGCTTCGTTGCCGAACCCTGTATATGTATTGGAAAATATTTATTTTAAAAATGGATAATAATGATATGGAGCAATATAAATCCGTACTAGATATAGACGGTAATTTCATTTACGATGGTGATCGTGTGTTATTACAAAACACTCAAGGTAAATTATATCATAAATAGTATTAAAAGTAGGTATAATTCAAAGTGTTTCAGATGGAACTTTATTGTATGTAGCTGCGTCGCTTATAGAAAATGATGAATATATTGAAACTCAAGACAATAGTAGCGGTACCAAGAGTAATCCTAATAATAATCTTTTAAAAAATACTTGGTCACGGGATGAAATTTTACAATTATTAAATTTGTATGAAGAATTTAAGCATCAGTTTAAATCCACCACAATAAAAAACGAAAAAGTATGGCAAAACATAAGCAATAAATTAAAAGCACATACTACCGATCAATGTCGAAATAAGTATAAATACTTAAGAGCAAAATATGTAGAAAAGATCGACAACATGAGTACCAAACAAACAGGGGTCAAGATAATTAAATTTGAGTATTTCAATGAAATGGATGCGATACTTGGTAAAGGACCAAACATTGTTCCAGTTGCTGTGGCATTTTCAAGTAAAGGTTCTGCAAATATTAAAAATATACCCATGAGTGCTAATTAAGTAAATTTAAGTAGAAAGGATATAGTGTCGGGAAATAATGAAGATTTGGCTATAGGTTATAAAGATTCACCATCATCAGAAAAAAATTGTAATGAGTCAATTGCATCAGTTTTAAAGAGCTCCAGTTTTTTTTCAAAATGTTTAGCATTACTTCTTCAGCAGCAAAAGCACTATTTTTGTGTGACTCTCAGGAAATTTTGCAGAACAGTTAGTGATATTTAAGCTTAGTCGTTAATTTAAAAAAGATTTTATGAAAATAATATGATATGGAAAACTGTCCAAAAGATATTTTATTGCTGCATAACAACGTACTATTACACAAGTCAATACTTGCAAAAGCTGCTACTAAAAAGTTTTATTCGCGACATTTATGTCTCTTAAAACATTCTTTTGGTTCTCTAACAGCTGTTATAATTCTATCATTTCTAAACCTTGTCAACCTAAATGTTTTCTTGAGATTCCCATACAAAAATAGTAAAAGAATATAAAATCTGGAATATAAGCAGGATTTAAAGTCTTTGCAATAAAAAAATTATTAAAGGTGATAAAAAAGTTATAACAGCAGTTAAAGAATGAAAAGAATTTTTTGCGGTATTGAAACATAAATTGTTGGTGTCCTTTGTTTTTATTTCTTGTCCGATAAAAACAGCCTCTCGTATCTCAGAAAATTTCTTATTAATATTTCTATAATGGAAAATTTGGCCACTTTTTTTTTTGATTCTCACATTTAATACCTATAGAAAATAGGTATTAAGTGTGAAAGTGTCTAAAAAAAGAAATTGGGAAAATGGTTTTACAATATTAAATTGTGCATGCTATATTAGCTGCCAGCAAAATTTACTCGTTTAAAAATTCCATATTTCATGTTTTCTTGTTTGTTTTATCTTTCTCATATTCCCGGAAGCAACAAAAGATAACGTATATAGTTGCACACATATTACAGTCGGTCATGGAAACTTTTTAATTTATTTAAGAATCGGACAAAGGAA
Organism: Amphimallon solstitiale; assembly: GCA_963170755.1. NCBI lineage: Eukaryota > Metazoa > Arthropoda > Insecta > Coleoptera > Scarabaeidae > Amphimallon > Amphimallon solstitiale. The sequence goes on along the minus strand of OY720684.1, from coordinate 37,840,972 downwards.
ATAGAAATGAATTCACTGTGTTAAGTTAAATTTTCCGGGTTACAAACACAACCATTAATTTATTTAATGTTCGAGTCCAGTTCAAATTGCTGAATTTAATGCCTCTCTATCATCGTGAAATCAGGTGCCGTTGTAAAATGACTTGATATAAACCAGTTCATGCTCAGGAATAATTACCCGACCATGTAATGATCACATTTATATTTGGCGCATGTTGAATACTAAATTTAATTACACTATTGTTCGTTGATTAACAATTGCATTTGTATTGATAAATTGTTAATTGATAATAAAGTTAATAATGATAAACTCGTTATGTTTAGTGTTTGATAACCGCTACTATAACACAATTGATTGCTGCTCTCATAATTTTACATATTTTGCATTATACTATTAATAAATGCCATAATAAATTGTCATTAGAATATTTACATAGGAAGTTCTAGGTAATGCTTCACAGGATATTAATTTTTGGTAATGCATAATTACATGAAATATGATTATATATATGTTATTTTAGTACACACTCCTTATATATGAATCAATAAGCCAATATCAACAGCATGATTATTAAATGGTTGTAATTATTTGTGTCAGAGGTTACACTCGATAGATGGCACCACCTACTCGGCATGTATGCTAGTATTAAGTACACGTGGAGGACTCGAAGAATACTCAATAATGTTACATCGTGAAATATGTTAAAAGTGTATAAAATGGAGAACCTAAAGCAATTAGGAGGATTAAGTCTAAGTGGTAATCCAGAGGAGAAATTTTAAAGAATGGCGTCAAAGATTTGAAATTTACGTCAAAGCCTCTGGAATAGGGACTACCACAGTGATAACAGAAGAAAGAAAAGTTGCTATTTTGTTGCACACAATAGGTGCAGATACACTAGAAATTTATAACACTTTAGATCTAAAGGAAGAAGAAAAGAAAGATTATGTTAAAATGTTAGAGAAGTTGCAATTATACTTTATTCCAAAATCAAACGAAACTGTTAACAGACATCTATTCAATACTCGTTTACAAAAGGAAGGTGAACCAATCGATTCATTTGTGACAGATTTGAAAAAGCCAAGTAAAAACTGCAATTTTGGAGAATTAAAAGACAGCTTAATTACGTGATCGTATTATATGTGGAATTGCTGATTTGATAAATTAAAATTAGACTTTTGGGAGGTACAAATTTAGATTTGGATAAGTGTATGCAAAAATTGCTGAAAAACAAACAAAACAGATTATGACTGAAGAGCTAGAAGTACAAGTAATTAAGAAAGAAGTATACAAGAGTGTTCAGGAACATAGAAAGACGAAACGAGATGTTAAAAGGAGAAGGAAATGAAAGATAAAACAAATTGTCAATATTATGGTATGACACATCCCCCAAGAAGATGTATAGCTTACAACAAACAATGCAATAATTGTAAGAAATATAACCATTTTGAGAAATTGTGTAAAGTAGGAAAATGAATATTGTGGATAAAAAAGATTGTGAACATTTACAAGAAGAAACAGAAACCGTATTTGTAGGTACAATAGAAGATACTAACGAATCACTGGTGAAAGTAGTAGATTCAGTTAAACAATGGTGTGAATATTTGATAGTAGAAGGAAAGAAAATTCTTTTCAAATTGGATACTGCACAGATAAAAAAAATCATTTGAATCAAAAAAATATGGAGTTGATCTAAACAAATATTGTTTTGATATGAGCCAAACAAATTCAATTTTTGAAACAAATACATGATTTATTCGGTTCAGCGTTTCTATTTTTAGTCAACTCAAATATATATTTATTTGATCCAATCTACTTAGTGCGTAGTATTTAGTATTCAAAACAAACTAATATTTGTTTGGTTCTAGTTAGTCATCGTGGTTGCGATTCAACGGTTGCATTGTTTGAATCAAATCCACAATTTATTCCAACGAAATATATATTTATTTCTCGTTTATTTCTTATTTGTTTGGCATCAATAAATATTTGTTTGATTTAAATACAATATTCGCTTGAAATAATTAATTAATATTATTATTACTATTAGATATTCTTTTGTCTTCAAATCCAAAGGGCTGCTTGTGAAGAAACAAAAAGTGTTCTTCCCAGCCCCTTGGATGCGAAGACAAGAGAATATCTAATAGTAATAATAATACCAATAATAATAACATTAGTTAATTATTTCAAGCAGATATTGTATTTAAATTAAACAATATAGTAACAGTAATGGATAATTGTTGAATATATATACAGTGAGTTAAAAGAGAAGTGACAGATTTCATTATAAAGTGATGGGACTTGTTAATATACTGAAGGTCGTGGGTAAATTGCCGTATTATTATTAACTCTAAAAAATAAAAGTTATATTATTGGTGAATATATTTTATTATGAAAGTAAAAAATTAACAAATGTTTCTGTTTTAACAAGTATAAAATAACACAATAATATTTCTTATAACCGACAAACATAAAAAACAACAAATGAGCGCTTATTTATTGATAACTTAAATAACAGATTTTCCATCTCGTGTGTAATGAACACTAAGTAAATACGGACTTTCCAAAGACTGATATGAAAATACATGTGGATTGCCGTTATTATCACGATTTTCAAATGCTCGAGTCTTATGTACAATGATAAGGCTTGCAGCGTGTAATATTAATACCACAAAATTAATTTTATTTTCGTTTTAAACTACAGTTTTTATCTTTCCAAAATGCGGAAGTACATCGTTATTCAAATATATAACTAAACCTGGCTTAAATAATATAATATAATAATAACTAAATCTTTGTTAGCAATGCTGGCGGATGACTCCTCGATATCAATTATATATTCTTCTTTCGATTTTCCTGCATCTTCTGTCATTGGTGGACAACTTAGTTTAAATTTCTTTGTCGCAGGTTCATTATCAGGGCTGAGTCCATGTAACTAAATGGAAAAAATAGAATATCAAAATTGAAAATATTTCTAAAATATAGAACACAGTTAAAAATTTTGACCTTCTGGCACAAAACTGATAATGAGTAACTATTTTGTTGATAAATTGATAATAAAAAAAATTACCATATGTCAAACAGATTTGAACACAGCATGACTAACAAAATAAATATTTCTTAATACCTTTCTTAGCTCCGCTAGGCCCCTCTTTAGTCTGATCTTGTCACCTTTAATATGATTGCTAAAAAAATCTAGTTCGTTCATATCAAGACCATTTAGAACTTCGACTTCATTAATTTTATGTCCTGGAAAAAATACAAAAAAAAACAATCATTTTTATGTGGTACTTTTCATTCAGTACATGAAAATTCTTTTAGAAGTTTTTTCAATCAAAACTTCAAACTAACTGCTAAATTGTTGATGTTCATATATATCGGGCGAATTTTTAAATTTTCGAAACGTTACTTATTGTCCAATTTTAATAAATAAAGTATCAAATAGTATGGCTTTTAGGCGACTATAAATTGTTATACATGCATATATCAGTGAATTTTGGGTTGAGTTGGATTATCTTATTTCAAATCGTGGGGACTTTTTCTAATATAAAAGTAATAAATAATAAATGTATAAATAAAAATATATATATACAGATTGTCGTAGTTAAAAGTTAATATGCATCTTCAAATACACACACATAAACATATACCTATGTATAAGACCGGTGGTGTGGGGAGATAGTGGGGAGATCGAGAGCTGGGACAACACATTCGTTCCGTAACTTTAGAGCGTGAACGTACATACAGTATCTGAGCAATCTCGCAAATATTAATACCGCTGAAGGAAATAGAGCGATTGATTTGGATGGCTTAAGAGAACAAATTCTGAACGCCATACAAATGATTACTCCTGAAATGCTATCGAATGTACGAAATGGGTTTTATAATCGTTTAGGGTACTGCTTGATGCAAGAGGGACAGACATTTGAACAACTTCAACATACAATTTTGTATACTTCATTTAATATTTTGTTTCGTTTTAAATGTGAGAATTTTATTTAATTTTTTTATAAGAATTTTATTTTAGTTACAAATTTTATAGAGTTTTGTTTCAGTTCAATGTTAATACATCAGTTACCAAAATATTATACAAAAGCCGTAAAGAGCGTAGCAATTCCTTAAAGCAAACGTCTACACACTAACTTTCAACGTTTTGCACTAAAGCCTCGGTACCCCGGTGTCCCGATATGAACTGATCTGTACTCCCCATACTATCGTACCCCTCCAATTCATGTTTGCATGCACTTGTGTGCGTGTTTGTGTTTCCCTATATCTACTTTTATTTCAGTCAAACGATATATAAAGTTTTACCAAAATAATGTTTTTAAAATAAATAAGGAAAACCATATATCACAATTTAAAATAAGAAAATTAATCACCCCATACTTACATTACAAATGTTCTATGTCAGTTTACAGTCTCTTAGACGCCCTTTCATTTGATGTACAGCTCGGTTAAGACCTTATGGCACTTGCATGGATGACAATTTTAAGACTAAAAAGGAGAACGCAGCATGACACGTGAGAGATATAGATTTCGCTACATATGAAAAGTTAAAGACCGACTTGAAAACATTAGTCGGTATATAAATTTATTGCACTTTGTCTGTCGTAGTGTATTGCTTTCGATACCTACGTTTTTAACGCACATGATACATATTCAAGCCACGCCTCGCGCATCCTGAGTGGCATCAGCTATTAACCGAGCTTTAGTATTTATGTGACCAACGTCAATCTTGCCAGTATTCATCAATATTGTAAAATGTTAATGTCTTGGATAAAATTTGCATTGCATTTGCGTCATGTGGCCTTTAGAACACTCGAGCAAAGTGTAAATACTATAGAGCTAACATTATGCCTACATGCCCCTTTCCATTCGTGTTTTAAATGCCTAACAAGAAACATAATACACAATAAATAACTATTATTCAAGTCACTGTCATTACAGAAATAATTAAGTATATTTGAAATAAAGACTATAATATAATGTATATTTGAAAACGAAACTGGAAAATGCATGAGCAATACGCACATCAAGCAGTATATTAATATGCCACAAATATACATCTATAAGTAAACTTCAAATGTATGTATATATTCCTCACGGTAATTCCCATACTTGAAATGGGATAAAACCGTTTTAGCCCAAGGACTTTAGCAAACAAATAAAGCAATTATATTATGTTAACTTGTATTGAATTTTTAACTTGCATTTTTGAGCGTGTTTACACCAGAACCATCTCGTCATGCTGGCGACATGTCCTTGACCCATCCCACATATATGTATTATACCTTTACGTATATAATATATAGATGTAATTTGTGTTATATTAATAAATGTTTGAAAGAAAATCATAATGTAGTGATTTTAGAATTTCAGATGAAGTTGTAGATAAGCTTTCCCGAATAAGAGTATTGCTGTATAGCTTGGTACTATTAAGTAATAAAAGAAACGGTAGGTACTAAATATTAGCTGTTAATTTGACACCAATACATATAGGTATAAGGGCAGCCATTACCCAGTTATGATAGAATATGTACACGTTCCTATAAGTTAACAGTTCGGATATATAATTCACACTTACCTTGAAATAAAGGCCATAAATGAGGCAGCTTCCACTTCTCCAATGATGCTTTTATTTCCATTTCGGGCAAACACAAGGAACACACACACTACGCCATAATACATTGGCGTCTGTTTACATGCAAACTGTATACCACGCACGCGCTGAACATCCACTCAGCATTTCAAAACACCACTTATTTGCTTCAAATAAACAGATATTTGACCCAAAACATTGAGATTTCGATTGAAGAGTACAAATAAATATTTATTTAAATCAAACTTGTAATCGTCAAACAAACAGCAGACTTGTTTCAAATAAATCAATTTATTCCAGTTGAACAAAGTATGTTCAATTCAACTAAATTTTGTTTAGTTTAAATAAATAATTTCCAAACAAATATTTATTAGAGAAATCAAAACGGATTTTTATCTGTGTGGTGCACAGGTAAATAAAATAAACAAAAATACTGCTTTAAAAGTTTCAGCTGAAGTAAAACCATCAAAAACCAAATTAAAGAACAGTGGCGGCTGCTGCAGGGAGGGCAACGGGGCATGCCCCCCCCCGTGACAAATTTCTTTTAACAGATAAATTAATTATAAATCCCTAATTTGTATGTAATTTTTCTGATTTGTTTGATGACAAATAATATGTTTTCCGAAGTAACAGTCCGTCTTTTCAGCGCGTTTAAAAATCGCAGTCTCACGTAGGCTACGGGGCATCTCGCGCGACTGCCCCGTCTGTATTAGAAATCGAGCGATGAATCTGGCGCGGGTAGCGCGCGTATATATGTAGGCGGCGGGGCACTACTCTATGGTGCCGGGTCCGGGTGGCGGTCCAGTATGTAATATACAGCGGTGAGTGTATGTTGTAATTTCTATCGGTGCAAATGCAACTATGAATTGCGTTAGTAATATTAAGACAGAATTAAAAAATCTAGGTCTCCCTAGACCAGATTTATTGATTAAACTAGAAGATCACAATTTGAAAACTAATAAAACCGTGACGAGAAAATTCAACAGAAGCTCTTACAGTTTATCAGACTGGTTGTGTGGATGTAATGTGCAAAATGTTTTTTTCTATTTCTGTGCTATAAAGTTCACTTTACGGCATCCGTTTTGGTTGCAAAAGTATTTCTTTATCCCACGCTAATTTTGTTGTTTTGACGTTGGTAACAACAAAAAAATGGAACCAAATTATATTTAAATGTCAAAAAGCCTTTAATGTAACAAACATGTGCAATAGAAGTTGTACAAAGAATAAAAAGCACACATGCTAACATTTTATTTACTAATTAACAATATAAATTGTTAAGCACAGTTGGATGATAAGTTTTCTGATGCTACTATTGTAATTTACTTCCAAGGTTGAATAGTACAACTGTTATAAAAGTTTGTTATTGATAATATGTCGAGACTATGTTGGTGAAAGATTTTGTAAATTGTCTTCTGCTATTTTGCGAATCTCTGGGGGCGTGCTAAATAGAAAAAATCAAGTGAACGGTGTTTTTCTACTTTGAAGAGAATAAAAACATTTTCTAAAAATACCATGCGGAAAAGCAGACTATGTGCCTTAGCAATGTGTTCCATTGAAAAACAATTACTGACATCAACACCAAACTTCAATGAATGAGTTATTAATCATTTTGCTGATCGTAAGGAACGGCGGATGGATTTTATTTTCAAACAAGTTAATTAAATAGCATATTGAGTTTGTTTTTTGTCAGTACTTAATTTTTGATATTAAACACTCAGACCCCCAGTGCCCTCCCATCCCAAAAAATCACGGGCCGCTACTGTTAAAGAATTACAATACCACAACAATAAATGTTTGTGGAGAAACAACAATGAAATGTCACCGTGGGCAGACAACTTTTAATATAAATTTCCAGGTTATAGATTTTGATGCTCCTTTTGAATTATGTTCGAGTCCTGAAGTTTTTCAGAGAGGTTTCATGAACTTATTTAATGGATTAACAGAAGTGGAAGTGTACATAGATGGCATTACTGCAGGAGCAGTAGTGGAAAGAACATAATGAAAGATTAAAGTTAGTGTTTGAGCGACTGGAAAGTACTAATGTTTGACTGGATAAGGAAAAGTGCAAATTTGGTGTTACTGAAGTAAAATATTTAGGTCATATTTTTAGCAGTGAAGGACTCAAGCCTGATAAACAAAAAGTGAGTGCAGTTTTAGAAATGGGGGAGCCAAAGAACAAGAAAGAACTAAACTATATTGAGTATGGTAACTTACATCAACAAGTTCTTACCAAACCTAACAGACCTTACATACTCAATGTGACAATTGCTGAAAAAGAATTCAGAATCTGTTTGGACTGAAAATCCTAGACGTGATTTTCGAAAACTGCAATATATGTTAACTAATACACCTGTTCTAAGGTTTTACAATAGTAAAATGCCTATTATGTTATCTGTAGATAGTAGTAGTTTTGGTTTAGGAGCTGTATTGTTGCAGGACAATTTGCCAATTGCATTTGCTTCAAAAGCATTATCACAAGGTCTCAAATTCAAAAGAAATTGCTTGCTATTGTGCATGGTTGTGACAGATTTCATCAGTATATTTTTGGCAAGACTGTAACTGTTGAAACGGATCACAAACCTTTAGCAAATATTTTTAATAAATCCTTTGATGATACTCCACTTAGATTGCAAAGACTGAGATTGCGATTGCAACCTTATGATCTAATTATCAAATATAAGCCAGGGAAAGACTAGTTATTGGCAGATGCACTGTCTCGGGGCAATACTAAAACTAGTAATAACTACATTGTATTAGAAAATAAAGTAGAAGCCCACCTAGATATGATTGTTAATAGTTTGTCTTTTTCTGAAGAAAAACTAAAGTTGTTTACGCAGGCAACTGCACAAGACATAAAATTAGCTATTATAAAGAATTATATTCAAAATAGTTGGCCAAACATAAGTCTAATACCAGATAATTTAAAACGCTTATATCCTATGATCTTTTGGTTGTGAATGGTTTAGTGTTTAAGAAGTTGAATGTTTTTGTACCTTTATCATTGAGAAAGGATTGAATTCGTTATAATCACTTCGACATTGAAAAATGTAAGAGTAGAGCAAGAAATATATTTTACTGGCCTAGTATGAACAAAGATATAGAGAATGTAAAAATTGTGTGACATGTTTGAAGTTTCAAAATCTCATGGCAACGAAAATTTAATGCTTAGAGGAATACCTTCTGGTCCATGGAAGGAAATTGGTACTGATATATTTTTTTATTATTGGCGGACTATTTACTAAGTTTATAGAATTGAATAATACTCAATGATGTTACATTGTGAAATTTGTGTATACAACGAATAAACTAACTTTACAAAAACTGAATGTATTTTCATTAAAATAAGAACATATGACAATAAGCAGGAACGTTTCAGGCCATGCAAGGGCCCGTGTGCGTGGGGGCCCAGACTCAAAGCATAAAGCCCGAATATGCAAAGATGAAGGGAATATTTTATAAATTATGACATGTCCACCGCAGAGTTCCAAGCTCAAACCTACTGAGCCTGTTGTGGGACGAGGTTCACGTAAGCTTGCGAATTATTGATTCTACATCAAAGGAACAACTTTGGAACATATTTATATTCATATTCATATTCAATTTATTGGTGCTATGTATACAATATTATACTTACACAAGTCAAAAAACAAGAAAATCATTTCAGATATGTTAAAAATTTATACATTAACAGACATTTGACTGTGGGACATTATTACACATTAAAAAATCCTCTATTCTATTAATTAACTGCCCAATAACCCGGACCACTTCGACATCCTTCCAGACGCTAATACTTAGCGGTTAGGTCCCCGTTATGTCTGGTGTTGTATGTATGTATGTCACTGTACGTGGGGTATCCGTCCATGTGATTCTTCACGTAGATAAGGTTTTCAAGGACAAACACAGAGGGCAATTTGATTTATAAAAGCCTGCCAACAATCAGCCTGGTTTCACAAACCTGAAATTATTCTGACTGTCCTTCCAGCAGAATGACTCCAAAGTTAAACAGCGTACATAACATATGTAAATGGCACAAGGCAAAATAGGCACTCCTCAGCATAGACTCAGATACATTTTTCTCTAAGCCCTTCGGAAGGAGGGCACGAGAGCTGAGCTTACCGCAAAGTGCCTCGGTGTGAGCCACCCAGCGGACACCCGGGTCTAGATACACCCCGAGAAACACATCTTTCTCATTTCCCCACTCCGGGATATCCTTCGTCGAAAAAATCATTTTTTGTGTTCTATTGTTATTGAGAAAAAGTGTATTCAATTTAAACCATTTAATTTAAACCATCCAACATCCTTCAGTAGGAATGGAATAACATCCCAGGCGACATACTGAGAAAATTAATTGAAAAAATGCCGCGAGTTTGTTCAAGCAGTCACCAACGCAAAGGATGGATTCTTTAATAAGAACAATATTTAAGAAATAAAATTTAATTTTATTTCTTAAAATTTCGATACATTTTAATGGTTTTTATCGTTTAGACTCTAAACTTTAGAGTATTAACTTTTTTTTTTATAAGTAGCCTTGATTTTTAAAATTTTTGTTACTTGGTCAAACTTTCGTGGATGATAGCATACATTGATAAAAACACCTACTTAAGGTATTATAAATAATATAAAACTCTTATTAACTATGTCACACGTTGGCTAGTCAAAATGATAAAAAAAACCGTTATATTAATTATATCTCTTTAGTAAAACTGCCACACGTTTATTTGCTTTCGGATCTAACTCAGTCTATATAATTATGAACATGATACTCTTTTATTTATAAACATACTATCCATTAATCACCCATAATATTTTAATAAAAATATTACCTTTAAACTATTCCTTTCACTTAGGCTTCCCAATATGCACCAATTTGATAATTTTTTATTTAGAAGTTGGTACTAACTCAATACTTCAAAATTAGGAATGTTCATACTTAATAATTGCTTTTTTAATAAATATAATATTTATTCTTAGGATCGCGTAGAAGGTCCGGTTAAAAGCACCTTGTTTTATTAATACTCTATTTATTATTTACCCCAATATTTGCATCAGGTAAGCAATCAATCAACGTTAAAAATATATGTCAAATTAAATAATTATTGGTTTTTCCTTTTAAGGTTATGCATCAATACTACTGTCAAATTATCCATCAATCTACCAAAACACTACTTCAATAATAGAACTATTCAAATCTCATACTATTTAATAATCAACCTAAATGCCAATATAAACGTTTTAGTGAAATGTATAACAAATAAATCTCAGTTTCCTAACTATTGTAAACCAATTTAATTGACGTTGTAGATGGTAATAATATGCATCTATTATAGTGGACACTTTATCAAACAACCTCGAAGGTAAATACTTTTCTATTTTTATAAAACATACCCTCAAATATACAAATACACCATATTTCACTTAAATTCATACACATTAATCAATTAAGACAATAATAATGATGTAATTGTATAATTCTAGAAAAATATTTGTTTGGTATGGAAATTTAGAAATTAAAATTCAATGGCTATATCACTGTGAAATTTAAATGTTAAAATTATCAAGTTATGTAAACTTGTTCAAAATGTAAATTTGTCAACTTTTATAACAATTGTAAGCTTCTATTAGCTTCGATAAATTTCTAATTAAGACACTACATATACAACCTTTTGGCCAAATTAATTTATGTATACTTCTTGTTTTTCAATGATGTTATTACGTTCTTTTTTTATCCTAGAAAACTCCTGTTCTGTATGGTATTCTCGATCTAGCTGTCCTACTGGATACTTGGTTTGGAAATATGTTTAATTTCTTCGGAAAGATGACATCAACGGAATTTTAACCAATAACTGCAATTTCTCACCGGACAACAGCCTTCCAACTTGCACCACTAGAACTTTTCCAACTTTAGAATTTCCCTGGATTTATGGACACTCAAATTCTCACGGCTATCGCGATTCACCCTGGATCGGCTAATGGAACTCCTGTATCTTACAATTAATATTTATATTTGGTATTCTTCAACTGGATTATTAAAGCTGAAATAAAGCACTGTTTCCTGGATTTGTGTAAACACTGGATTTACAATTGAACTATTATAATCTTCTGGATAGACAAAATTCTTTTGACGATCTCTTCAATTATTGGATATTCTCCTTTAAAATAGTAAGTATTCTTCCAATTATTTCAAGTAATTAATTTAAATTTCTTTTTAAAAAATTTTATCAAACACTCTTTATATCACCTTATTATTTTTTCACATGTATGAATGTTTTATTCATACGCTTTCCAACTAATTTTGGTTTCATTTACCTTTAATCTTTATAAATATTTGTAATTCTCTCAAAAACGCACATACGCCTCAAGAATTATTTAAAAGTTCTCTCTCTTGTATCTGTTTTCAATAATTCTCCTTGGTGATCTTTAATAAATTTTCAATTCAGCCAATCGATATCTTCTACATACTTTTTTCGAACAATATAGTTTTTAAATCTGTTTGACCATTTTCTATACTATCTAAACTTTATAAATTTCATTATTTTAATTCTTTTAAAATTTAATTAAGCTTTCCTATACCTTTAGTATTTAAAAATATGCATTCTTAGAAATTTTATAAACCAAATGTCACTTTTGACACTTAACTCTTCCATCCGGTTGTATGATATTTTAAATGTACTTTTCACTCAATTTTAATTATTTATCTTTCAATATTCAATTTTTAAGCATCTTTCACCTCTTTAACGTCATTTAAACTAGTTTTTACAAAATAACAATAATTCTTATAGTACCATAATTAACATTTAAATTTCTTTACAGATTATGGTAAAACCTAATGAAAATGAAACTAGTCAACATGTGAATATACCAGTCGGTCCATCAAGTAATGTACCATACCAAACAATATCATTGTACAATAACTTAATAAATTCTCACATCAATTTCAATAAGTAACTAAATTTTCATATAAATAATTTCTACAATAATGTTATTAGAGTCAACAGTTGAACTCTAACAACATATCATCATAATATACTTAAATGTTGAAGTAGGGCATCGACAATCGGCTATTCTACCCTAATAATACTTTAAAAAATATATAACATACATTTCGACTATTAAAAGCGAGAAAAGTGAAGATAGCTAATGTGGCGATTAGTTATGTTTAATAATGCTATCTGAGATTAAGATATTGTAAATAAAATGAATTTAATACGATTTCGTTCAAATTTAATTGAAACAAATCTAGGATTTTATATAATGATTGGAGGAGAAATAATATGTATGTTAGTCTAGCCAGTCGTTGAAGATATCGATACCACCTCACATGCGAACAACTTGGAACACGTTATTCCAATTCAGGGACAAAAGATAGCCTTGTGTAGTGGCGCCCGTCGTCGCGACGTCATCTGTTTTCTGCTGACCAGAGATATTATACCACGGTCCAATAATTTTCATCTCCATTCACAACTTTACCTAACCTCCATTCTAAATTTAACTAACGATTTTCTTATAGATTTCCATAAGGGCATCTATTGCCGTTAGTTTCTGCATTTAAAGAGACAATTTGTACTTTACTGTTCGTATTTCCTTGTTCAACAAACACGAGGAGAACAAAGGATGAAACAATATTACGGTTAAAGGTATTTGTAATTTACAATTTATAATTTTTATTTACACAGTGTTATAAAATATATAATCATATTTATATTTATGTTACAACAAGAATTTTTAATTAAAATAAATATGTTACATCGAAAAGTTAAAATAGATATTTTGGTTTAATTTTTTATTTCAATAGATCATAAATTCAAAATCAACATTAGGACCCTGTGTATTAACTAATTTAACGGACATACAAGCCGTGCGGTAAGAAGGCGGACATTGAAGCACATATCAAGTAATATAAATAGATATAAATCTATTGTAGTATTTTATAAAAAGAATATTTTGCAACTGCAAAGGCTAAAAAGTGATTTTAACGAAACTCATTCTTCAAGAAATTAAATTTATATTACAGTAAGATAATAAAGCGTATGTTTGCTTCAACTCAATAGCAATTTATTATGAAGCATCTAACGTCGCAACAACGTGTTGAGTTTTTTTATTTTTTTTTAGTAATTATGTAGTTGTGAATACGCGGAGAAAATTAGGTGACTTGTTTGGTGTTAAGTATGTGTCGAGCAAGTCGACCATTTATGAATAATTTTGAAAAATTGTATGCACTGGTAGATAAAGTAAGGACTGGCCGACAATTTCGGTTTGTCTGACTTGGCTAATAAACAGAATAAGCGCTATTGGGACACTGAAAACCCTCAGTTGATTCACCAAAGACCACTACACTCTCGTAGAGTAACTATATGGTACGCCATTTGGGCCGGCGGTGTCATTGGGTTATATTTCTTAAAGGATGTTAGAGGCAATGCTGTAAATTCTTTCTTGTGCCCGAATTGGAACATTTAGGCCTACAGAACATGACGTGGTTCCAACAAGACGGTGCCACATCACACACAGCTCGTCCTGCGATGCAAATTATGCGGGAATTTTTTTTTATGATTTATTTTTTCCAGCTGAATAACGATCTCCTGATTGGACACCCCCCTATTTCTTTCTATAGGGGTACCTGAAGGGGAAAGTGTACATCAACAAACCACTCACAACTGTGATGCTAAAGGACTACATTCGATACAAAATTACTTAAATAACACCAGAAGAAATTGTTATGGAAAATGTGCTTAAAAGAGCTCGCCTTTGCATCACGGTCAGAGGTGGCCATATGACCGACATCATATCCATAATGTTGAAAACTGTATAATCAATCAATAAACTATAAATTATAAAATTGGATTTAATATAAAAGTTATTAAAAAAACATCGTCTTGGGAAATAAAACATATCCTGTGTAATAATATTCGGATGCTTGTTTTTTAACTGGGTCATACTGCATTATTATAGAGCAGAATTATGTAAGTTAAATGTACAAACGATACCACCGAATCGACATTGAAACAGTCATTTCTGACAGCTAATTTTGACAACCTGTTGTGCCATATGTGATAACTGAACTGCCAACTAGTTTTAAAATTAAAAAACTGCAGTGCTTATAGTATCAGTAAGTGGAAAGTTTATATGCGCAACCCATGCACTGAAGTAAATCCACCAGTGTTTCCAAGAAATTTTAAAAAATCAGGTGTCTAAATTAAATAAATATTTGTTGCTTTGATGGTATATATTGCTGTGAAATTAATGATGTTAATTGTATCCCTATGTGATGATAGATATTATCGCGTGATTTTTGTACACCCAGTATATACATTTCCATTATTGTTTAATTCACAGCAACATGTTGTATAGTGAAGTTAATAATGTACGAGTATGTTATACGTACTAGTTCAAGGTGTACAAGGGGTTGCCAATATAACCTCACTACATCGAATACATATATTTTATTGAATATAATTTAGGTAGAAATTAATTAAAATACCCGCACCTTGTTATATAATATATATTTATCTTTACATGCATTGTTTGCATTAATAGTAATATCATTACACGCATGTATTGATTTCTCGGCCATGTCCTGGATGTCGTTGAATCACATTTGCAATTTATTTCGTTAATTTAGAGTAATTCTGATGTGTTTGTGTTCTTACACAAGATTTATATTTTGCAGTATTCAGTTAGCTGTGCCGCCTAAATCGTTGCACTAGTTAAATAATGCTACATGATTTAACACAATACATTTTGTGACTTGTGTTAACAAATGCCTCTTTAGTTCATTCTAGGATCAAACCAGTTATTTGTGACTTCTTTCTGTTTTTGCCTGTTAAAACAAGATACGTTTAAGATTAAAAATGCCTGATAGCAGAACAGTGTGGTTTAAGAATATTTTCTAAGTCATATTGACGTAGTGGCTTTATTGACTATTTCAACACGCACTTTTGTCGACCTATACTGATGATAACTGAGAGTTTGAAACACGTGTATATAGTAGCCACTCACATTTAGTAGTTTCAGGGCCTGGTCACGGGCTTTATCAATTTTGAATTTTATTTTAGTTTCTATTACAAACACTAAGTGCTAGTAGATGATATACGAAGTTTACTGAAAACGAATCATCATAACGAAACATAAAAGAGCGTTATTTGTGAAAATCCTAACCTAAAATTATATGCGTCATTGATAATTCATAATCAAATTGTTGCGTTGTATTGTTTGCATTGAGTTTCATTAGTTATTTAGACTTGTTGTAAGGTGTGAGAAACAATGGTCATAGCAAGTATTCTGTGATGACGTGTACCTACTGTTAGTACTTCACCGAAAGACAGGTTTCTTTCCTTATTTGGATGAATACATAAGTGTATATAGTGCGCAAATGTAAGAATTATGTTTTGTATATATTTACAAAATCAACATTGTGCATATATGTAATCAGTGGGTTGAAAGAACTTGTGATTCATCCCTTAAAAGGACCAATCTTGCTAAAGTGTATAAAAACCAACGGATTTGTGAAATAGGTACATTATATTAACTCAATATTTTATGTAATTGTATGTAATTTATAAGCGAACAATTTGCTGGACATTTGCATGATTGTGTCCTCAATAAAATAACGAAGTAAAAACAATTTATATACATATTTAAGTACAATGAGTATATATTTAAAAGTCTAGCAGCAAAAGATAAGCATTATTTAGTTATAAAAATAAGGATATGACGCTACTATTAATATTAACAAAAGGTACATCTGTATAATATTTTGTACAAAATATATCTATTTTTATTTTCTTTAATGTATGTTATGTATTGTGTAATATACAGTAATTACTAATTTTTTGGATTTTAACTTTTTCATTCCCAGTGTGTATATTTTTCATTTTATATATGGATTTATTGGAATTTACGAAGTTCATTGATGATTAACATGATGGAATTTGAATATGAATTGGCCTACTTCCTGAAATTTTCACATACCAAAAACTTATTTTTTTTAAATGGAACACCCAGTATTTTATTAAGGCATTTTGTTCCTTTTATATATATATTTTATATATATATATATATACAGGGTGAGTCATTAGTAGCCGCTTCTTCGATTGCTCTTTTGCGTTTTAAATAAAAGAAAAAACAATTAGTGGAGGATCCTTGGTTGCTTGTGCGCATATTGTAAAAATACTTTAAGCTCTGACGCACTTCCGGTTTCACCGGAAATGCACGGAACTTAATTTTTTTAAATGACTCACCCTATATATTTTTGGATTTTCTTGTACTGCTCTAAATTCTCTGTTTAACTGTTTTCTCTTTTTCAAAATTGACTAAATAGTTTTTGAGTTATTAATTTTTTTTTGAAAATATTTGACCAAAACACGTGTTCAGAAAAAAATCATTTTTACATTGTTTTAAAAGTAAAAACATTAACTTTGGTGGTACTTGTAGCCAAGAAAATTCTGCATCATTTGGTAAAGTTGCACTCGACAATACCTCAAAAACCTTTGTTTTTTCAAAGCCTACTTCCTGAAATTTTCACATACCAAAAACTTATTTTTTTTAAATGGAACACCCAGTATTTTATTAAGGCATTTTGTTCCTTTTATTATTCTCTTTCATTTTTGTTAACAATGTCCTATACCTATCTTTTGTAATTTCTGAGATAGTCACTATAGGAGCAATTAGCGGTCAATTAAGGAACTGCGGGTGCTGTTCTATGCACCCAAATATTCGTCCAATAAAGGCTGGAATGCGGCTGACTGACTGAGTCAACTGTTAAAGAAAGTCGGTATACATTAATGTCAAACTTATAAAAGCTATCAGTAATCATCCAAATGAATTATTCTTATGAAGAGTTAATAGATATGATTGACGTTTTGGGTGAATCTGAAAGAAACTCTTTGCTAGCATCCAGACTTTATGCACAGCGATCCCTGGTAGAAGTCAACCGAAGCCAGAAACCTTCGAAAGTATAAAGTGGACGGTTTGAGTGAACAGAAAATATTGAATATGAAAGAAAGAGCGGAAAAAGCAATAACTGGTGAGGATAAGACGTTTATGGTATTTGGTAGTGTAGTCGAACACCCCCATACTAGTACTACGAAAATTAGTCGTCAGTTAGATGTAAGTCAAATTTGAGAATCCAGAATAATTGGGAAACATGAAATTCACATACACAGGGTTAGATGAAAGAAATTTTCAGAATCGCTTACATTGTTGTCAATTGGCAGCAGATATCCTGGCTTTCTCAATTTTTTGTTGTTTAGCAACGAAGCCACCTTCTATTCAAGTGAATACGTTCATCGTACAAATTTCGTTATTATAACACATAAAAACCCCCTCTTTATCACACCTGTAAACTTTCAAAATCGTAGGTCATTAAAACTGTGGCGAAGAATAGTGGGTAGTTACATAATTGAACCTTATTACTTTGATGAAAATGTTAATGGAGGAGAGTATCTTCGCTATCTACGGACGGATTTTCAAAACTTTTTGAAGACAACTTCAAATATGTCAGTAAACATAACCTTTATTTTATTTCGATGTTAACCAACAGAGTCACAAATTAAATACTGCAACTGGACATTGCCGGAATTAAAAAATTGAAATGCGACCTCTTCATTCTGTAAAATTATTACTTTTGGGATAGTTGGATTGAACATTTACTTTGTTTGACAGTTGACTAAGGAAGTCAAGCGCCATTCCTGCCTTCCATTGGTTGAGCGAATATTTTGGTGCATAGAACAACAACGCTCGTAGTTCTTTAATTGACCGCTAATTGCTCCTATAGTGATTATCTCAGAAATTACAAAAGATAGGTATAGGAGATTGTTAACAAAAATGAAAGAGATTAAGAAAAGGAACAAAATGCCTCAATAAAATACTGGGTGTTCCATTAAAAAAAAGTAAGTTTTTGGTATGTGAAAATTTCAGGAAGTGAAAAAACAAAGTTTTTTGAGGTATTGTCGAGTGCTATTTTACCAAATGATGCAGAATTTTCTTGGCTACGAGCACCAACAAAGTTAATGTTTTTTACTTTTAAAAACAATGTGCAAATGATTTTTTCTGAACACGTGTTTTGGTCAAATATTTTCAAAAAAAATTAATAACTCAAAAACTATTGGCTCAACTTTAAAAAAGAAAAAACAGTTGAATAGACAATTTAAATCGGTACAAGAAAATCCAAAAATATATAGTGTGAGTCGTTTAAAAAACTTAAGTTCCGTGCATTTCCGGTTAAACCGGAAGTGCGCCAGAGCTTAAAGTATTTTTACAATATGCGCCACAAGCAACCATGGATCTTCCACTAATTGTTTTTTCTTTTATTTAAAACACAAAAGAGCAATCGAAGACGCGGCTACTAATGACACCCTGTATATATATATATTCATATACAGTTCAAGTTATAAATAAATGTATCATATCGATTATGTATCATTTCTGAGTCAGTAAAAGCTGAAGTACCAGTATATTAAAAGGCTAGGAAGACAAAGGAATAAATATCCGACGTGCTTTATTCAGAGTTCTTTTGTTTTTGTGTAGGTTTGTGTGTGTATTGTGTGCACCGAACGGTATGGTGTTGACAAATTCTCGTTTTGTTTAGTATTGTTATTCGCGCTCGAATATCAAGGAGGCGCCGCTCTCGGAGCATTCTACTCCAGTCTGATAAACTTCCGAAATATATACTGACCCGCGTTACATTTCAGAATTACCATAAAGTAAGGGATATAAATCTCCAGTTGAAGTTTATTTAAGAAGTCGACACTACGGTGCATTGCATACCCAAATAAAATACATCATTTAACAAAGAAAATTTACGCTTTTTCATTTATCGATGTCTTATGTCATCATAAATATTTATGAATCTTCATTCTGGTTGCAACAATGTACGTACTATTCATTGCGAATTTTCAGTCATATAGCGGTATTAAATTTTATTAGTTTAGTTGCCCTAACATGTATGTATGTCTAATATCTATATGTATATATATAGAAAAACCATATAATATATATATATATATATATATATACATATTTTAATATGCATAAGTTTTGAAAAAGATGTGAATAAACATCGAAACGTCAGCAGTAATCACGTTTTTTTAATTTTAACCTAAAAACCACATACCCAAGAATACATACTATTGATTATATATACATATATATATATACAGATCTCCGCCAGCTGTGTTCGCCAGATATAGATATTTGGATCAGTTGCGTACTGGCTGCAAAGAGGAATGTACGTAGGTTTTTGTGTTATTTTATGGTATTTCTGTTATACTTATTTATAGTTTTTTTTTACCATGAAATTTCTATTTATTTATTTTTCTCTAGACATCTTAGTTTATTCTGCAGATGTTTCAGGCGGGTTGTTTTTATTTCATTCTAAAACCCAGTTGTACTGCTATAACTTTTTACACAACTACATTATTATTTAATTTCATAAGGATAATCATAATTACGTTATAAGTATTACAATCTTCGCGTTATTATCGACTTAGTTATCTAAGCAATCGTCATCACTTAAAGAGAAAATTTAATTTGTTCTTTTTGTCAATCTGCGAAAAAATAATTAGATCACTATGAGTTCGAATATGAGCAGACAATGCTAGTATGTTGTGCCGTAACTCTAATATGTATTATCGGACCACGTTTAGATGCGAGTTTACGTATACCATCGGGTGATCATACCTCGCGCGCTCTTGCTGTATATATATATATATATATATATATATATATATATATATATATAAGAAAAATGTATTCTTAGGGGGGATCCAGCATCAAAAGATAAAACTTTATGTGAAGTTCTTTATTTTTTGCCAATATTTCGTATTAAAGTCTAATACTTCTTCAGGGCTAAACTACGGTATAAAATAGATATTGTAACTTTATAAAAATGAAAATCAATAAAAATAACTTACAATGCGAACTTATTGAGAGAAACACGTGCACATAACTAGAAAACATCACTTTTTTTAATGGGTTGATGAGTCAAATTGATAATATTTGATAATTTAAAAACTACAGTTAAATGTTTTACAGTCACAATTATTAAAATAACAATTAAAAAGTTAAGGAACTTCATGGAAGGACCTCTAAAAATTTTAATAACTACATGTTGACACTTCAAACATCTGACAGGATATGATCAGCTGTTGCCATGACAGAAAGACACAACCTCATTGTGGTATTGCCAACTGAGTGTTTACAACTTATAAATGTTAAAATTACCTGAATTGTACAAAACGGTTGGTTAAAAAGCGCTAAATTACAAAATTGTTATGTATTATATGTAAAAATTGAAAGTTGAATTATAAAAATGATTTTAATATTATGTTTTATTTAATGAAAGGAGATATGAATAAATGTTACTTAATTGGTCGATGTCAGACCTGAAATTCATGGACTTTGCATTATTATTGATCTCTATCATTTCTAGAAACTCTCTCGATCTCTTATGTCTCTCAATACATAGGATCTTGGTATCATCGTATAATGGATGGTGATTAAGTCTAAGACAATGTTGTGCTAAAGCACATCTCTGTTTTTTGGTGTTAATGTCGCTTTTATGTGTACGAAGGCGAGTTTTCAACCAAGAGGAGGTGTTGCCTATGTATGTCTCATCGCAATTACTACATGGGATAGAGTATACTACATTAGACTGACAATCTTTGTTGTCTTTATCTTTGACTTTCGAGAAAAGTCTATCCAAACCAAGCACACCATAATAACCGAATTTGATGTGTTCATACCTAAGGACTTTAGAAATTTTATAACTAACATCTTCTATGAAGGGTAATCTAAAATAAGTGAATTCCTGAGGGGGATTATTGTTATCGCTATGAGAGTTGTTATTTAAGTTAATAATTGATGTGTTGAATAGCAATCTTTTTACCAACGACCTGGGATACCCATTATTGATAAAAATACTGCTCAATTTATTAAGATTATCATTAAGGAAAGACGGGTGACATATCTTGGTTACTCTGTTTTTTGTAGAAGTCAATATGTTTAACTTCTGTTGTAAGGGATGACTGGAATGGTAATTTATAATTCTACCAGAGTATGTTGGTTTTGTGTACCAATCAATAAGTATGATGTTGTTAAAATTTCTAATTAGTTTCGTATCCAAGAATGGCACTGATCTTTCCGTTTCCGTTTCAACTGTAAATTGTATTTTTTCATGAAAAGCGTTAAATTTATTCAAAGTGTATTCTACTTTGTCCGAAGGTAATCCCAAAATCAAATCATCAACATATTTTTTAATAAATGACAATTGAAAACCCAACGAAGCAATCACTTCACCCAAGCAAACGTCCATAATGATATTAGCCATTATTGGGCTCAAAGGCATGCCCATCGGTACGCCATCAATCTGCCTGTAGAATTCATCGTTAAATTTAAAGTAACTGTTATTAATTATAAATTTTAGAAGTGTCATAAATGAAGATTTTGTTAAAGTTGTGTACGTCTCTATTTGAAGCCAATTTCTTTCTATGATTTCAAATAAGAGGTCTAAAGGAATGTTAGTGAACAACGAATTTACATCTAATGAAATGAGAACGTGATTATCTGGTAATTGGTAATTTTGAAACATTTCAACAAACTCAAATGAGTTTTTAACATCAAAGCCACAGGGATTATTATTTACTGAATCATTGAGAATGGAGGCCACAAATGAGGACACATTATATAAGGGTGAATTGACACAGCTGACAATAGGTCTGTAGCTTACCGGAGTCTTGTGGATCTTAGGTAATGTGTAAAGTTTTGGTGAAACACCATTCTGACAACTCAGTCGTTTATATTGATCTTCCGTTATTTCATTTTTGTTTTTAAGTTGTTTTAAAATGTTGTTTATTTTCGTTTGTATTGAGGCAGTAGGGTCTGCCTTGATTTTATTATATATGGAAAGATCACTGAGTAAGTCTTGAGTTTTTTGTATATACTCTGCTTTTTCCACACCCACGGTGACAGCGCCTTTGTCAGCCCTCAAAATTAAAATGTTACTATTATTTTTAAGAAAGTCCTTACATTCGGACATCTCCCTCCTCAAGAAACCGTCAGAATGAGATGGCTGTATGTAATAGTTTGTTAAAATGTTAGTTAACTGTGCTCTACAAAAATTAACTTTTTGAGGAGGTACCCTCTCTAAAACTAACTCACAATCTGCTAGAATTCTACCTACATTGATATCAGACGATTTAGTGATCATTCTAAATTTAGGTCCTAATGATAAAAAATTCTTAATTGAAATTGGAATACCCTGATTTGTAAGATCTACAAACCAATTGGTATATATATATATATGGTATCGCAGGTTTTCGCGGGTGTAATGTGTAATCGCGTTGTTTCGGGTTTCTTCCCGCGTGGAAGTTCTGGTGTCCTGAGAAGGACCGGTGCAACGTTTCGATAAAATCTCATTTATCATCTTCAGGCGTATGTTACTCTCTAACGATCTTCGTCTGACTGCGTGTTATTCGTTTTTCGACATTTATTTGTATAGTTGCGTTGGTAGTTGGAGTGGGTGCAACTCTGCATGCTGCGTCCCTATTGGGTCGTCGAGTCGGTGGTGGGGGAGCGTCCTCGTTTATTCCCTCCAGCGGTGTAGATGTTGTTGAGCGACTGTGATGAATACGTCGCTCCCTTAGTGCCGTTCTCCAAATGTCCGGCAGCCTTTTCGCATCATCCCTTCTGTTGAAATTATCGGGTCGTTTTTCTATCTCTACAGCCTCACGTATTATCCGCTTATTCATATGTTCGACTCTTGCTAACATCTTTGTATCGTTAAAATCGATGTCATGTCCTGTTTCTGCATGCTGTTGGAACAGCGAGGATGTATGCTCTTTCTTTGCAACCGAGTTTATGTACGACGCGAGGAGCACATAAACTCGGTTGCAAAGAAATATATATATATGTTGTCACTGGATTCCGGGTTTTCTTCCGCGTTTCCACTGCTTGGTCTTTGGAAAGACCGATGCTGGTTTCTTGACGACGTTTCGGCAAAATCACACTTGCCATCTTCAGGTCTGCGATAACTGTCTGCTTCTGCTTCTTGTTATTCGTAAACTGACGTTTTCGGGATTCGGATGGTGGTTATATACTTCGTTAGCGTGTCGGTTGGTTGCCCTTGGACGAGTGTGTGCACGGTTCCGTGTCGTTGGGCTCGTGTTTGGAGTGTGACGGCTGGTTTGCGATGTAGAAGTATTAGTTTGGTGTTCTTTGTTGGTATCTGTTCTTGTTAGTGCTGGTTTCCATGCTGTTGGTAACCTCTGGGTATCATCTCGTGAATTCAGATTGTTCGGATGTTTTTCAATTTCGATGGCTTCCCTGATGATTCTGGTTTTAGTATGTTCGATGTTCGCTAATAGCTTGGTGTTACTGAAGTCTATCGTGTGGGATGTTTCTTTTACATGTTGAGCCAGAGATGAAGTTTTCTCGTCTTTTCTTACGGAATTTTTGTGTTCGTCTCTTCTTGCGTTTACCCTTCTGTTCGTTTGTCCAATGTAAGTTTTTTCACAGTTGAGGCACGGAATTTCATAAACTCCTTGGTTTTCTAAAGGTATTTTTGTTTTAGGGTTTCGAAGAACTGTACTGATTTTTCTGTCTGCTTTGAATGTTGTTTCAATGTTGTGTCTTCGTAGGATTTTGGATATTCTATCGGTGGTGCCTTTCACATAGGGTAAGTAGGTTTTGGCAGTTGGTGTTTCTTTTTCCTCTTGTGGTGTTGTTGGTTTCGGCTTGGATGCTCTTTTGATAGCAGATTCACTGAAACCATTCCGCTGGAGTGCCTTGTGGAGTTTGTCCATTTCTTGGGTGATGTGATCTTCGTCTGCTAATCTCTGCGATCTTGTCACTAGGGTTTTCACTACTGATTGTAACTGAGCTGGGTGGTGGTGAGACTGAGCGTTCAGATATCTGTCTGTATGGGTGGATTTTCGGTATACCGTGTGACTTAAGTTCCCATTTTCTTTCTTCTTGACCAAAACGTCGAGGAATGGTAATTCGTTGTTCGATTCTATTTCCATCGTAAATTTTATTTTTGGATGGGTTTTGTTTAAATGTTCCAGGAAGATGTCGAGGTGGTCCTTTCCATGTGTCCAGATCACGAAAGTGTCATCGACGTAGCGTAGCCAGAGTTTGGGTTTGTGGGTGGCCGTCCTTAGTGCTGTTTTTTCTAAGTTTTCCATAAAAAGGTTTGCTATTACTGCTATTTGTCTATAGCGCTGATCTTCGTAGATAAAGTATGTGTTTGTCAGACAGTGTTTCACCAAGTTCATTATGTGCACTGGGGGTTGGTATATTCGTTCGATGGTCTCTAGAGCTTCGGCAACTGGTATATTGGTAAACAGTGATACTACGTCGAAGCTTACTAATAACCATTCTGGTTCTACTTTTTCTTGTCTCACTAGATCGATGAAGTGGCTTGCGTTCTTGACGTAAGATTCGGCTTCTTCGACATGAGGTTGTAGTTGTTGGGCTAGGTATCTAGCCAATTGTTGAACAGGTGATCCAATGGAGCTGACTATGGGTCTTAGGGGTGCACCTTCCTTGTGGACTTTAGGTAAGCCGTAGAATTTGGGGCATCTTGATGACTTCTCCCTTGGAATGAGTGCTGTCTGGATTTCCTTGTCGATGGGACTCTCCTTGATTTTAGTTTTGGTTGTTTTCTCCAGGTATGTTGTTGGATCCGTGGAGATTGGTTGGTATGCTGGATCCTCCAAGAGGGTTCTTATTTTGGCGTCGTAGTCGGTTGTGTTCATTACCACAGTAGCATTTCCTTTATCGGCTGGTAGAATAATAATGTTTTCGTTTTCCCTTAGTTGTTTCAATGCCAGGAATTCTTCATGTGATAGGTTTTTCTTTGGTGGTTTGGCTGTCCTTAATATTTGCGATACATCTTGGCGGATAGTCTCGGCCGTATTCTTGTCAATCCCAGCTATAGTTGCTTCTACTCCACAAATTATTTCTTCTACTGGTATGCGGGCAGGAGCTATTGCGTAGTTAAATCCTTTAGCCAAAACATTGTGGGATGCTGCGTCCAATCCATGGGTGGATAAGTTGTATACCACTTTGAGTGATTTGTTCTCTACTCTGGTGTCTCTGGGTTTTTGTTCTGCTTGCAGGTGGTTGAACTTCTTTATTTGTTTTGCTTTTGTCCAATCGGTATTTGTCTCGGAACGGAATTCACTGAGCTGGTCCAGTATTCTCCAAATTATCGGGTGGATAATGTTGCTGAGGTTCAGATGTAGTTGCAGTAATTGTTTGTTGGTATCATCCAACATTTTTCTAGTCTCGTGGATGGATTCCCTCAGTAGCGCCATACTTGCTTTCTTCAGAATGTTCTTGGTTTGTCTGGTGTTTCTGTTGAACTTCAGTTTCAATGTCTGTGGCACTATGTTTTCCTCTCGGCAACGTTGTAGAAAAATCAGGTCACAAAGCAGTTTGCTTCTTCTTGTTCTTAGTTTTTCGAAGATCTTGGTTTGGTGTAAAGTCTTCTCCCCGTAAAGACGTAATATGTTCTCTTTCAGGTTTCCGCGGGTAGTAGTATGTGTTGTCACTGGATTCCGGGTTTTCTTCCGCGTTTCCACTGCTTGGTCTTTGGAAAGACCGATGCTGGTTTCTTGACGACGTTTCGGCAAAATCACACTTGCCATCTTCAGGTCTGCGATAACTGTCTGCTTCTGCTTCTTGTTATTCGTAAACTGACGTTTTCGGGATTCGGATGGTGGTTATATACTTCGTTAGCGTGTCGGTTGGTTGCCCTTGGACGAGTGTGTGCACGGTTCCGTGTCGTTGGGCTCGTGTTTGGAGTGTGACGGCTGGTTTGCGATGTAGAAGTATTAGTTTGGTGTTCTTTGTTGGTATCTGTTCTTGTTAGTGCTGGTTTCCATGCTGTTGGTAACCTCTGGGTATCATCTCGTGAATTCAGATTGTTCGGATGTTTTTCAATTTCGATGGCTTCCCTGATGATTCTGGTTTTAGTATGTTCGATGTTCGCTAATAGCTTGGTGTTACTGAAGTCTATCGTGTGGGATGTTTCTTTTACATGTTGAGCCAGAGATGAAGTTTTCTCGTCTTTTCTTACGGAATTTTTGTGTTCGTCTCTTCTTGCGTTTACCCTTCTGTTCGTTTGTCCAATGTAAGTTTTTTCACAGTTGAGGCACGGAATTTCATAAACTCCTTGGTTTTCTAAAGGTATTTTTGTTTTAGGGTTTCGAAGAACTGTACTGATTTTTCTGTCTGCTTTGAATGTTGTTTCAATGTTGTGTCTTCGTAGGATTTTGGATATTCTATCGGTGGTGCCTTTCACATAGGGTAAGTAGGTTTTGGCAGTTGGTGTTTCTTTTTCCTCTTGTGGTGTTGTTGGTTTCGGCTTGGATGCTCTTTTGATAGCAGATTCACTGAAACCATTCCGCTGGAGTGCCTTGTGGAGTTTGTCCATTTCTTGGGTGATGTGATCTTCGTCTGCTAATCTCTGCGATCTTGTCACTAGGGTTTTCACTACTGATTGTAACTGAGCTGGGTGGTGGTGAGACTGAGCGTTCAGATATCTGTCTGTATGGGTGGATTTTCGGTATACCGTGTGACTTAAGTTCCCATTTTCTTTCTTCTTGACCAAAACCACCATCCGAATCCCGAAACCGTCAGTTTACGAATAACAAGAAGCAGAAGCAGACAGTTATCGCAGACCTGAAGATGGCAAGTGTGATTTTGCCGAAACGTCGTCAAGAAACCAGCATCGGTCTTTCCAAAGACCAAGCAGTGGAAACGCGGAAGAAAACCCGGAATCCAGTGACAACACATACTACTACCCGCGGAAACCTGAAAGAGAACATATTACGTCTTTACGGGGAGAAGACTTTACACCAAACCAAGATCTTCGAAAAACTAAGAACAAGAAGAAGCAAACTGCTTTGTGACCTGATTTTTCTACAACGTTGCCGAGAGGAAAACATAGTGCCACAGACATTGAAACTGAAGTTCAACAGAAACACCAGACAAACCAAGAACATTCTGAAGAAAGCAAGTATGGCGCTACTGAGGGAATCCATCCACGAGACTAGAAAAATGTTGGATGATACCAACAAACAATTACTGCAACTACATCTGAACCTCAGCAACATTATCCACCCGATAATTTGGAGAATACTGGACCAGCTCAGTGAATTCCGTTCCGAGACAAATACCGATTGGACAAAAGCAAAACAAATAAAGAAGTTCAACCACCTGCAAGCAGAACAAAAACCCAGAGACACCAGAGTAGAGAACAAATCACTCAAAGTGGTATACAACTTATCCACCCATGGATTGGACGCAGCATCCCACAATGTTTTGGCTAAAGGATTTAACTACGCAATAGCTCCTGCCCGCATACCAGTAGAAGAAATAATTTGTGGAGTAGAAGCAACTATAGCTGGGATTGACAAGAATACGGCCGAGACTATCCGCCAAGATGTATCGCAAATATTAAGGACAGCCAAACCACCAAAGAAAAACCTATCACATGAAGAATTCCTGGCATTGAAACAACTAAGGGAAAACGAAAACATTATTATTCTACCAGCCGATAAAGGAAATGCTACTGTGGTAATGAACACAACCGACTACGACGCCAAAATAAGAACCCTCTTGGAGGATCCAGCATACCAACCAATCTCCACGGATCCAACAACATACCTGGAGAAAACAACCAAAACTAAAATCAAGGAGAGTCCCATCGACAAGGAAATCCAGACAGCACTCATTCCAAGGGAGAAGTCATCAAGATGCCCCAAATTCTACGGCTTACCTAAAGTCCACAAGGAAGGTGCACCCCTAAGACCCATAGTCAGCTCCATTGGATCACCTGTTCAACAATTGGCTAGATACCTAGCCCAACAACTACAACCTCATGTCGAAGAAGCCGAATCTTACGTCAAGAACGCAAGCCACTTCATCGATCTAGTGAGACAAGAAAAAGTAGAACCAGAATGGTTATTAGTAAGCTTCGACGTAGTATCACTGTTTACCAATATACCAGTTGCCGAAGCTCTAGAGACCATCGAACGAATATACCAACCCCCAGTGCACATAATGAACTTGGTGAAACACTGTCTGACAAACACATACTTTATCTACGAAGATCAGCGCTATAGACAAATAGAAGGCGCCCCTATGGGTTCTCCACTATCACCAGTAATAGCAAACCTTTTTATGGAAAACTTAGAAAAAACAGCACTAAGGACGGCCACCCACAAACCCAAACTCTGGCTACGCTACGTCGATGACACTTTCGTGATCTGGACACATGGAAAGGACCACCTCGACATCTTCCTGGAACATTTAAACAAAACCCATCCAAAAATAAAATTTACGATGGAAATAGAATCGAACAACGAATTACCATTCCTCGACGTTTTGGTCAAGAAGAAAGAAAATGGGAACTTAAGTCACACGGTATACCGAAAATCCACCCATACAGACAGATATCTGAACGCTCAGTCTCACCACCACCCAGCTCAGTTACAATCAGTAGTGAAAACCCTAGTGACAAGATCGCAGAGATTAGCAGACGAAGATCACATCACCCAAGAAATGGACAAACTCCACAAGGCACTCCAGCGGAATGGTTTCAGTGAATCTGCTATCAAAAGAGCATCCAAGCCGAAACCAACAACACCACAAGAGGAAAAAGAAACACCAACTGCCAAAACCTACTTACCCTATGTGAAAGGCACCACCGATAGAATATCCAAAATCCTACGAAGACACAACATTGAAACAACATTCAAAGCAGACAGAAAAATCAGTACAGTTCTTCGAAACCCTAAAACAAAAATACCTTTAGAAAACCAAGGAGTTTATGAAATTCCGTGCCTCAACTGTGAAAAAACTTACATTGGACAAACGAACAGAAGGGTAAACGCAAGAAGAGACGAACACAAAAATTCCGTAAGAAAAGACGAGAAAACTTCATCTCTGGCTCAACATGTAAAAGAAACATCCCACACGATAGACTTCAGTAACACCAAGCTATTAGCGAACATCGAACATACTAAAACCAGAATCATCAGGGAAGCCATCGAAATTGAAAAACATCCGAACAATCTGAATTCACGAGATGATACCCAGAGGTTACCAACAGCATGGAAACCAGCACTAACAAGAACAGATACCAACAAAGAACACCAAACTAATACTTCTACATCGCAAACCAGCCGTCACACTCCAAACACGAGCCCAACGACACGGAACCGTGCACACACTCGTCCAAGGGCAACCAACCGACACGCTAACGAAGTATATAACCACCATCCGAATCCCGAAAACGTCAGTTTACGAATAACAAGAAGCAGAAGCAGACAGTTATCGCAGACCTGAAGATGGCAAGTGTGATTTTGCCGAAACGTCGTCAAGAAACCAGCATCGGTCTTTCCAAAGACCAAGCAGTGGAAACGCGGAAGAAAACCCGGAATCCAGTGACAACACATACTACTACCCGCGGAAACCTGAAAGAGAACATATATATATATATATATATATAAAAATAGGAAAAAGAATATCGGGTTAATCCGCTGTAGTGCAACCGCAGACACGTGTTTCAGACTCACTGGTCATCGTCAGTACGGTGTAGCCAAGGAATAAGGTGGGATATCCTTGAAGATAGAAACAAAAGGAAGACCATCGGGAAGACAGACCACCAATTGCAGCTTAAATGTCAGAAGATCCTCAGGTCTGAGTGACAACAATTGACACCGCCGCGAGGCAGACATTGTTAACCCGCGTGCCGTCCAACCCAGGAATGATAAATCAATAAAGGAAATATCACGGATACAATATAAAAATAGGAAAAAGAATATCGGATTAACCCGATATTCTTTTTCCTATTTTTATATTGTATCCGTGATATTGCCTTTATTGATATATATATATATATATATACAAGAAAAGGAAAATTATCGGGTAAATTCCGCTGTTGAGCAACCGTAGACACGTGTTTCTGACTCATTGGTCGTCGTCAGTACGGTGTAGCCAAGGAATAAGGTGGGATAACCTTGGAGATGTAAGCTACACGGAAGACCATCAGGTGACAGACCGCCATTTGTAGCTTCGGTTATATATATATATATATATATTGTTATAGTATAAAGGCATACGTTAACAATATAATATGGAAAGTTATCAAATTTAATTAAATAAACGTAGAAAAATTTATTATGATGTGTTTAAAATAAAATTTATTAGGTTTATTATAATAGAGGTTTATCGTATTTAACAAGTATTCGAATTTTATAATAAACCACCTGTATATGGAAAGGTTGACCATGTTCATTTTTCTTAGAAGTTCAAAATATTCTGGAAAGAAGAGAGTTGAATATTAGTTGTTATTTTGTAAAATGTATTATAAATTTGTAAAAACTTGGGTAATTGACGTTTATGAGGTGATAAAAATATTTAGAATCTTATTTTGAAAGGTGTATAGATTGTAATGTAGAACAGTTCCCGGGAATAATTTAAAATACAGGAACTGTCATTATTTGACATTTGTTCAAAAATATAGATGTAGAGAGGTATTGGGATATGAATATGTACAGAAGGGTTGATAAAATTATGAAAAGAATTTAGATAATCAGATAATACAATTTTAAGAAGTATTCTAGGTATATTAGAGAATTTAAAAGCTATGTTGTTGATTGTTATTGCTGTTGTAAAACTTTGATTGGAGAATGAAAAATGAGAAGGGATTACTAGGGAAATGAATAAATAAACGAGAGAATTTTTCGAATTCTAAAAAACGGTAGACGTGTTTTTTCAGAAAGAAGATAATTTCTGATATAAAACACGAATACAGTTAATTAGTGGAGAGAAAAGTGTGTCCTGAGTGAACTACGTTAACTACGAATAAATTAATATAAAAATAATAATAGTACTTACAAATTTGTACAAGATCCAGGTATATACGAAATAGGGTTGTTGTCTCCGGGATCATAGAAGTTTTCAGGAAGCTATTGAGTACCAGAGTTTTGAAATTCCATAAAGGTTGAAGCATTCTTCAAGATCCGGTTATTATAAAAGGTAGCTGATTCCAGAAGTACTGGTGTTCAAAAGAGGCAGATTATCACAAGAGATCCATAAAGGTTGGTGAATTTCACAAGTTCCGGGTGTAAAGGAGAATTTTCTGTGCACTAAGAGATTCGACATCCTAATAAGAGGACAATTTATTCCAAACGTCGAGCAAGCTCCTGTACAGGATAATTGGTATTCTTTCGTCACGAGTTTGAACAAGATTGAAGTTTAACCACATCCAAGAAGTAGTATCCGTCCAAAAACGTCATCAGGAAGTGGATAGTTACTCATCTAAAAGAAGAAAGCAATTAAGTATTACCATTTTAGTATATTATTTGTGTCAGTATTAAAGAAAGATAACATTTTGTGAATGTTGGAAAAGATTTAATTATTTGCAATATAATTCAGTATTGAAATAGACTGAACTAATAGTTATAACAACAAGTACATCTGTTATAAACAACATAAGTTATTTTAATTCTCTACTATCCAGTATTATGTCAAGATATGAATAATTTTCATTTATATACAAATTTATGGAGTTATCAAGCCATTAAATAGTTTTGAACACATTATAATAATAGTTTAAATTAATTTGAGAAATAAAGTAATAGAAAGAATTGCTTAATTTTTGAATATCAATAATAAATAAGATCAGAGTACGTACCTGAATTATTTAGTTGGATTTGGAACTATACACCTTGGAGTAAATATTTTCTAAACGTCAAATATTCAGTTTCCATATTAAAATATTGTTAACCATTGTCCAGTATTTAAAAAAAAACACACGAAGTTTGAATATAAACATATTATTTATTAGTAGAATATCGTTTTATTTTATCATAGTCAAATTCTCAACTAAAGGAAATATTTTGGTAAATTTATAACCTGAAAGAAATAAATGTCATTTGACATATTAAATTTGAATCTGTTTATCATTGTTTTCTTACCGAAGGAATTAAGTAAATGTTATAAGAAGTATAATCTGAGGAATCAAAAATTCCATTGAATAAAGAAAAATAGCATCTCACATCAAACAATTTAACATTTAGAAATTTGCAATAAATAAACTGGTATAAATTATATTATACACATATAAGGAAATGAGTAGTGGTGACATCTAGGTGTTTTATTGAACACTCGTTAGCAGACTGGAATATTTAAAATATAGAAAGTATTAAGATAATACAGATGTCAGTAATATATAAAATGTTAGTTAAGGAAATAAATAAGGAATTTAAAAAAGATTATTGAGATTTACTAAAGTATATGATTGTAGACAGAGTTAAATATTTTAAATAAAATAAAGAGTTAGATTAGAGTAAAATAATTTATGTAAAGATAAAATATAAAGCTAGTCGGGTATAAAAATAAAACACTTTCATATAATGAATGGAATATTAGGAGATTTATAAAGATATTATAAAACTAGTACATACGAGGGTTGTTCATTAAGTAATAGAAATTTTACAAAACATGTCTAGAGTGTTATTTCATTTCATATACAGTTCAATTTATGACATTTAAACTGTAATAGGATTTAATAATTATTTCGAGGGTTGAACTGATATGTATGAGATATTACCTAGTACATTTTATGGCGCCCAACGTGGGGCCATGTAAAATAAGTCTCGCAATATAGTATTTTCAATATTTTATTTACATTATTATATGTGTGAACATAAATAAACATTTTACGAAGGGGATTACCATAGTAAAACTTATATTGATAATTTTGGAAAGTATATTTGTATTGTTGTCACATAGTAGTTATTATTAAAAATGGATACTAGGTCTAAAAGTAGTTCAAGAATGAATAGAGTAGAATCATCTAGTGATGATGAGGTTGAGGTTAGTCAGGAAGGTACTTTACAAGAGGGAGGAGATATTACATTACAGGTCCAGCAAGAAAATCAACAGTTGGAAGAGATACAGGACAAAGGAGATAAGGTGGAAATATTAGGAGAGAAATCGAAAACAGAGACAACGACCACATCAATTGATATGAAGTTAATACAACAGATGTTCCAAGATTTAAGTGATAAATTAGACAAGAGGATTGAAGAAAGTAGACGACAAAGAGAGGAAGATAGAGAAGAAAGAAGACGACAAAGAGAGGAGGATAAAATGGAAGCTAAGAAAAATAGAGAGGAGGATAAAAAAGAATTAGGAGGAAGATTGGATAAATTGATTAAGGCAAGCATTGATACTAGAGAAGAATATAAAAAGGATATTGAAGAATTTAAAGAATCTTTGGTGAGTAATCCAGAAGAAATAATACCAGTAACACAAGTTTGCGTGAAAGACAAACAAGATTCAGCAGAAGTTAATGGAATATTGAAGATGGAAGAAGGAGTAATTATTGGAAATCAGTTAGTAGAAATAGACATAAAAGAGACTAAAGAAGTGATAGGAAATTTTGAGAAGGATGTTTTAAACGGTATTGATGATATACAAAAGACAGCAGAGATTAAGAAATTTTATACAATCGTATTTTTAAAGAAGAAAACAAAATACATGGATTCAGGCAGAAGTATTTTAAGAACTCAATTAGATTCAATTTTATTAGAAGAAGAAGATGACAAAAAGTTATACTTATTCACCTCTAGGCAGACAAAAGGGATATTTATAGGAGATGGGAAGATTACTGGAAATATATTTAATGTTGGACGTAATAGGATACTAACATATATGAGAAATAGCTTAAGAAGTGAAAAAATTAATATGGACAGTAAATTTGAAGGAATTGTAAATGGTAATAATTTTATTGAGAAGAGAAGAGTTTATTTAGAAAGATATGTGTCACGTAATGTTTATCAGGAGACATTGATCTTGGATATAAATAGTAAAGTGTTATTAGAATGTGATATTGAATGTCAGAAAGTTTCAAACACATTCACATTAAATCATATTAATTTTGGAAGAGTATTTAATAAGATTAGGAAAATGATTAATAAGATTACTTATGTAATGGAACTAGAGGATACATGGTATTTAGAAAATTTGGTACCAGTAGAAAAATTGGATACTTGGAAGAATAGAATTAGATTAAAAATAGAAATATGAACAGAAAGTTATAGTCAGGACAGAAGAAAAAAGAGGTCGTCTTCTGAAGGTATTTACGACACCTGCTTATCCCAGTATTGATTAGATCTCAAGTTATAGTCAGGACAGAAGGAAAGAGGTCAACTTCTGAAGGTATTTACGACACTTGCTCATCCCAGTATTAATTAGATCTCAAGTTATAGTCAGGACAGAAGAAAAGAGGTCGACTTCTGAAGGTATTTACGACACCTGCTTATCCCAGTATTGATTAGATCTCAAGTTATAGTCAGGACAGAAGAAAAAAGAGGTCGTCTTCTGAAGGTATTTACGACACCTGCTTATCCCAGTATTGATTAGATCTCAAGTTATAGACAGGACATTACATTAGAATTGATTGTGTTATATAGGTGGGTAACGTGATTTCCGTATCCAAATATTGTTAAATCATTCACATGTTTGTTTTTGAAGAATCATCAAACCATATAAGAAATGTTTTTATATTCAAGAGTTCAAATTTTTATATTGTATAGAAGTTAGGGGCATAGTAGGAGTATTCTTTATAACAAGAACATAATCGGATATAAAAAAAATGTTAACTTATTTGATTTGTTGAGAAAGGGGCATGTTAAAGTTCATAAGTAGGGTTTAATAAAGCCTAGTATAAAAATGGATAAATAGAAAGAGGTTCAGAATCGAAATATAGCATATAGAGTTTAGAATATTAGAAATATTTGAAGAATGTTATTTTAAGATTTGTATCAAATGTTACTCTCATTCCTACATATTTTATATAAAAAAAAAAAAAAAATATACCAAAGTACTATAAGAAAATATATTTGGAATTAAATGTGTAATTATATGCCCAAATATAAAACATAGAAGGAATGTATTTAGTAGTTGAGGAAAAGAAAGAATTATTCAAAGCCTTAAGATTTTAAAATAATTGAAGCAGTAAAAGAGATTTGCAGAATAATAAAGTAGGTGATGTTATAAAGCTAATTATAAAAAGATAGTAAAAGCCTTTATGATATAATATTTTAATTGAAGGAAAAATGCTTGCAATAATAAATAAATATACCATTAAAATATGGAATTATGATAAAAATGATAGAGAATGGGTTAAAAGTAACCTAATATGATAATTTATATAGGACTAAAATGTCTAATGAGAGATTAAGGTAACGTACGCCAATAAAACGTAAATATAATTATTAACTTTCCTAAGTAGAAAGTATGGGGAAGACGGATATGTCTATAGGAATATTATGGGATACATGCGCAAAGGGAATAGAAATAATAAATATAATATAAATGTATAAGTGAGCATAAGTAAAATATTTTATAGAGGCAATAATCTTTACGAGAAAGAGTTGAATAAAAAAAAATTGAAACTATCACCTAAAAAATGTTAAGAGTAATACAGATACTATGATATTATAAAAATTGTATAGAGGCTAAATATTTATATGTAGAGAATACTTGCTAAATATTAATAGAATGTACAGGGCATAGTTATTATGTATGTAAAATGAAATTAATAATTTTCATATGATAAATTAAAATAATTGGTACTTATATTACTTTGGATAAATTATATATAAAAAAAAAAAATTGCTTAAACATAGATTTGTTGAGAATTGTGAAATGTTTGTACATTGAATTTGAATATTAATAGTTTATTGTAATAACATTGTTCACAAAATAGGAATTACTGAGAGTGTAATAATTGAAGTTATATTAGTTTAATAAATGAAAATTTGTTTATTTGAGGTTTAAATTTACATTTATTAAAAGGGGCATATGTTATAGTATAAAGGCATACGTTAACAATATAATATGGAAAGTTATGAAAGTTATCAAATTTAATTAAATAAACGTAGAAAAATTTATTATGATGTGTTTAAAATAAAATTTATTAGGTTTATTATAATAGAGGTTTATCGTATTTAACAAGTATTCGAATTTTATAATAAACCACCTGTATATGGAAAGGTTGACCATGTTCATTTTTCTTAGAAGTTCAAAATATTCTGGAAAGAAGAGAGTTGAATATTAGTTGTTATTTTGTAAAATGTATTATAAATTTGTAAAAACTTGGGTAATTGACGTTTATGAGGTGATAAAAATATTTAGAATCTTATTTTGAAAGGTGTATAGATTGTAATGTAGAACAGTTCCCGGGAATAATTTAAAATACAGGAACTGTCATTATTTGACATTTGTTCAAAAATATAGATTTAGAGAGGTATTGGGATATGAATATGTACAGAAGGGTTGATAAAATTATGAAAAGAATTTAGATAATCAGATAATACAATTTTAAGAAGTATTCTAGGTATATTAGAGAATTTAAAAGCTATGTTGTTGATTGTTATTGCTGTTGTAAAACTTTGATTGGAGAATGAAAAATGAGAAGGGATTACTAGGGAAATGAATAAATAAACGAGAGAATTTTTCGAATTCTAAAAAACGGTAGACGTGTTTTTTCAGAAAGAAGATAATTTCTGATATAAAACACGAATACAGTTAATTAGTGGAGAGAAAAGTGTGTCCTGAGTGAACTACGTTAACTACGAATAAATTAATATAAAAATAATAATAGTACTTACAAATTTGTACAAGATCCAGGTATATACGAAATAGGGTTGTTGTCTCCGGGATCATAGAAGTTTTCAGGAAGCTATTGAGTACCAGAGTTTTGAAATTCCATAAAGGTTGAAGCATTCTTCAAGATCCGGTTATTATAAAAGGTAGCTGATTCCAGAAGTACTGGTGTTCAAAAGAGGCAGATTATCACAAGAGATCCATAAAGGTTGGTGAATTTCACAAGTTCCGGGTGTAAAGGAGAATTTGCTGTGCACTAA
This sequence comes from Amphimallon solstitiale, assembly GCA_963170755.1. Taxonomy (NCBI): domain Eukaryota; kingdom Metazoa; phylum Arthropoda; class Insecta; order Coleoptera; family Scarabaeidae; genus Amphimallon; species Amphimallon solstitiale. The sequence goes on along the minus strand of OY720684.1, from coordinate 37,803,433 downwards.
GAGATTCGACATCCTAATAAGAGGACAATTTATTCCAAACGTCGAGCAAGCTCCTGTACAGGATAATTGGTATTCTTTCGTCACGAGTTTGAACAAGATTGAAGTTTAACCACATCCAAGAAGTAGTATCCGTCCAAAAACGTCATCAGGAAGTGGATAGTTACTCATCTAAAAGAAGAAAGCAATTAAGTATTACCATTTTAGTATATTATTTGTGTCAGTATTAAAGAAAGATAACATTTTGTGAATGTTGGAAAAGATTTAATTATTTGCAATATAATTCAGTATTGAAATAGACTGAACTAATAGTTATAACAACAAGTACATCTGTTATAAACAACATAAGTTATTTTAATTCTCTACTATCCAGTATTATGTCAAGATATGAATAATTTTCATTTATATACAAATTTATGGAGTTATCAAGCCATTAAATAGTTTTGAACACATTATAATAATAGTTTAAATTAATTTGAGAAATAAAGTAATAGAAAGAATTACTTAATTTTTGAATATCAATAATAAATAAGATCAGAGTACGTACCTGAATTATTTAGTTGGATTTGGAACTATACACCTTGGAGTAAATATTTTCTAAACGTCAAATATTCAGTTTCCATATTAAAATATTGTTAACCATTGTCCAGTATTTAAAAAAAAACACACGAAGTTTGAATATAAACATATTATTTATTAGTAGAATATCGTTTTATTTTATCATAGTCAAATTCTCAACTAAAGGAAATATTTTGGTAAATTTATAACCTGAAAGAAATAAATGTCATTTGACATATTAAATTTGAATCTGTTTATCATTGTTTTCTTACCGAAGGAATTAAGTAAATGTTATAAGAAGTATAATCTGAGGAATCAAAAATTCCATTGAATAAAGAAAAATAGCATCTCACATCAAACAATTTAACATTTAGAAATTTGCAATAAATAAACTGGTATAAATTATATTATACACATATAAGGAAATGAGTAGTGGTGACATCTAGGTGTTTTATTGAACACTCGTTAGCAGACTGGAATATTTAAAATATAGAAAGTATTAAGATAATACAGATGTCAGTAATATATAAAATGTTAGTTAAGGAAATAAATAAGGAATTTAAAAAAGATTATTGAGATTTACTAAAGTATATGATTGTAGACAGAGTTAAATATTTTAAATAAAATAAAGAGTTAGATTAGAGTAAAATAATTTATGTAAAGATAAAATATAAAGCTAGTCGGGTATAAAAATAAAACACTTTCATATAATGAATGGAATATTAGGAGATTTATAAAGATATTATAAAACTAGTACATACGAGGGTTGTTCATTAAGTAATAGAAATTTTACAAAACATGTCTAGAGTGTTATTTCATTTCATATACAGTTCAATTTATGACATTTAAACTGTAATAGGATTTAATAATTATTTCGAGGGTTGAACTGATATGTATGAGATATTACCTAGTACAATATATATATATATATATATATATATATATATATATATATAAAGTAAAGAATTTAATGGGTTAACTCCGCTGAAAATGCAACTGCGGACACGTGTTTCGAACTACTTGGTTCTCGTCAGCGCAGTGTAGCCAAGGAATAGGATGGGATAACCTTGGAGCTGAAAAACATCAATCAGAGACATACACAGGGGACAGCCTACCAATTGAGGCTTCAGCTAGAGTGTCCTCGATATTGAGGATGAATCTAACGTCGCCGCGAGGTAGACATTTGTCCACCTGCACGCCATCTGAACCCATAGGATAATAATAAAGAAAAGAAATATTGCGGATAATGGAATAATGAAGTAAAGAATTTAATGGGTTAACTCCGCTGAAAATGCAACTGCGGACACGTGTTTCGAACTACTTGGTTCTCGTCAGCGCAGTGTAGCCAAGGAATAGGATGGGATAACCTTGGAGCTGAAAAACATCAATCAGAGACATACACAGGGGACAGCCTACCAATTGAGGCTTCAGCTAGAGTGTCCTCGATATTGAGGATGAATCTAACGTCGCCGCGAGGTAGACATTTGTCCACCTGCACGCCATCTGAACCCATAGGATAAAAATAAAGAAAAGAAATATTGCAGATAATGGAATAATGAAGTAAAGAATTTAATGGGTTAACTCCGCTGAAAATGCAACTGCGGACACGTGTTTCGAACTACTTGGTTCTCGTCAGCGCAGTGTAGCCAAGGAATAGGATGGGATAACCTTGGAGCTGAAAAACATCAATCAGAGACATACACAGGTTATCCCATCCTATTCCTTGGCTACACTGCGCTGACGAGAACCAAGTAGTTCGAAACACGTGTCTGCAGTTGCATTTTCAGCGGAGTTAACCCATTAAATTCTTTACTTCATTATTCCATTATCCGCAATATTTCTTTTCTTTATTTTTATCCTATGGGTTCAGATGGCGTGCAGGTGGACAAATGTCTACCTCGCGGCGACGTTAGATTCATCCTCAATATCCAGGACACTCTAGCTGAAGCCTCAATTGGTAGGCTGTCCCCTGTGTATGTCTCTGATTGATGTTTTTCAGCTCCAAGGTTATCCCATCCTATTCCTTGGCTACACTGCGCTGACGAGAACCAAGTAGTTCGAAACACGTGTCCGCAGTTGCATTTTCAGCGGAGTTAACCCATTAAATTCTTTACTTCATTATTCCATTATCCGCAATATTTCTTTTCTTTATTTTTATCCTATGGGTTCAGATGGCGTGCAGGTGGACAAATGTCTACCTCGCGGCGACGTTAGATTCATCCTCAATATCGAGGACACTCTAGCTGAAGCCTCAATTGGTAGGCTGTCCCCTGTGTATGTCTCTGATTGATGTTTTTCTGCTCCAAGGTTATCCCATCCTATTCCTTGGCTACACTGCGCTGACGAGAACCAAGTAGTTCGAAACACGTGTCTGCAGTTGCATTTTCAGCGGAGTTAACCCATTAAATTCTTTACTTCATTATTCCATTATCCGCAATATTTCTTTTCTTTATTTTTATCCTATGGGTTCAGATGGCGTGCAGGTGGACAAATGTCTACCTCGCGGCGACGTTAGATTCATCCTCAATATCCAGGACACTCTAGCTGAAGCCTCAATTGGTAGGCTGTCCCCTGTGTATGTCTCTGATTGATGTTTTTCAGCTCCAAGGTTATCCCATCCTATTCCTTGGCTACACTGCGCTGACGAGAACCAAGTAGTTCGAAACACGTGTCCGCAGTTGCATTTTCAGCGGAGTTAACCCATTAAATTCTTTACTTCATTATTCCATTATCCGCAATATTTCTTTTCTTTATTTTTATCCTATGGGTTCAGATGGCGTGCAGGTGGACAAATGTCTACCTCGCGGCGACGTTAGATTCATCCTCAATATCGAGGACACTCTAGCTGAAGCCTCAATTGGTAGGCTGTCCCCTGTGTATGTCTCTGATTGATGTTTTTCTGCTCCAAGGTTATCCCATCCTATTCCTTGGCTACACTGCGCTGACGAGAACCAAGTAGTTCGAAACACGTGTCCGCAGTTGCATTTTCAGCGGAGTTAACCCATTAAATTCTTTACTTCATTATTCCATTATCCGCAATATTTCTTTTCTTTATATATATATATATATATATATATATATATCTCCCACTTGATTGTTGTTTGTATTTATTCATGTATATACGTTAGAAATTTGTAAAAACTGACAGGGAAGATATTTGCTTTAACAAGTCAGCTACTAATAGAATTATTATTACTGTTATTATTAATAATTATTCTTCGTAATTTGTCATAAATATTTCAATCAAAAGGGGACGCCATAGGTAAACCATTTATTTGTACAGGGTGAGTCATTAGTAGCCGCTTCTTCGATTGCTCTTTTGTGTTTTAAATAGAAGAAAAGACAATTAGTGGAAGATCCATGGATGCTTGTGGCGCATATAGTAAAAATACTTTAAGCTCTGACGCACTTCCGGTTTCATCAGAAATTCAAAATTGCGCTAATAGTTTTTGAGTTATAATTTTTTTTTTGAAAATATTTGACCAAAACACGTGTTCAGAAAAAAAATATTTTCACATTGTTTTTAAAAGTTAAAACATTAACTTTGGTAGCGCTTGTAGCCAAGAAAATTCTGCATCATTTGGTAAAGTTGCACTCGACAATACCTCAAAAAACTTTGTTTTTTCAAAGCCTACTTCCTGAAATTTTCACATACCAATTCCTTTTTTTATTCTCTTTCATTTTTGTTAACAATGTCCTATACCTATCTTTTGTAATTTTTGAGATAATCACTATAGGAGCAATTAGTGGTTAATTAAAGAACTACGGGCGCTGTTCTATGCACCCAAATATTCGTCCAATAAAGGCTGGAATGCGGCTGACTGCATGAGTCAACTGTTAAAGAAAGTCGGTATACATTAATGTCAAACTTATAAAAGCTATCAGTAATCATCCAAATGAATTATTCTTATGAAGAGTTAATAGATATGATTGACGTTTTGGGTGAATCTGAAATCTGAAACTCTTTGCTAGCATCCAGACTTTATGCACTGCGATCCCTGGTAGAAGTCAACCGAAGCCAGAAACCTTCGAAAGTATAAAGGGACGGTTTGAGTGAACAGAAAGTATTGAATATGAAAGAAAGAGCGGAAAAAGCAATAACTGGTGAGGATAAGACGTTAATGGTACTTGCGAGTGTAGTCGAACACCCCCCATACTAGTTCTACGAAAATTAGTCGTCAGTTAGATGTAAGTTAAATTTGAGAATCCAGAATAATTAGGAAATATGAAATTCACGCGTAGCATATTCATACACAGGGTTAGATCAAAGAAATTTTCAGAATCGGTTACATTTTTGTCAATTGGCAGCAGATAAATTATCCTGGCTTTCTCAATTTTGTTGTTGTTTACCAACGAAGCCACCTTCTATTAAAGTGAATACGTTCATCGTCACAATTTCCGTTATTATAATACATAAAACCCCCCACTTTATCACACCCGTAAACTTTCAAAATCGTTGGTCATTAATACTGTGGGGAGGAATAGTGGGTATATAGTTACATAATTGGACCTTATTTCTTTGATGAAAATGTTAATGGAGGAGAGTATTTTCGCTAACTACGGACGGATTTTCAAAACTTTTTGAAGGCATTTTCAAATATGTCAGTAAACATAAATTTTCTGTTCTTTCGATGTGAACCAACAGTGTCAAAAGTGAAATACTGCAACTGGACATTGCCGGAATTAAAAAATTGAAATGCGATGCTCTTCATTCTGTAAAATTATTACTTTTGGGATAGTTGGATTTAACATTTACTTTGTTTGACCGTTGACTAAGGAAGTCGGGCGCCATTCCTGCCTTCCATTGGTTGAACGAATATTTTGGTGCATAGAACAACAGCGCTCGTAGTTCTTTAATTGACCGCTAATTGCTCCTATAGTGATTATCTCAGAAATTACAAAAGATAGGTATAGGATATGGTTAACAAAAATGAAAGAGAATAAAAAATGGAACAAAATGCTCCAATAAAATGCTGGGCGTTCCATTTAAAAAAAATAAGTTTTTGGTATGTGAAAATTTCAGGAAGTAGGCTTTGAAAAAACAAAGTTTTTTGAGGTATTGTGGAGTGCAATTTTACCAAATGATGCAGAATTTTCTTGGCTACAAGCACCATAAAAGTTATTGTTTTTACTTTTAAAAACAATGTGAAAATATTTTTTTTTTTGAACACATGTTTTGGTCAAATATTTTCAAAAAAATTAATAATTCAAAAATAATTGGCTCAATTTTGAAAAAGAAAAAACAGTTGAACAGACAATTTAAAGCAGTACATGAAAATCCAAAAATAGGGTGTCATTTAAAAAAATTAAGTTCCGTGCATTTCTGGTGAAACTGGAAGTGCGTCAGAGCTTAAAGTATTTTTAGAATATACCTCCATGCAACCATGAATCTTCCACTAATTGTTTTTTCTTTCATTTAAAATGCAAACGAGCAATCGAAGAAGCGGCTACTAATGACTCATCCTGTATATAGACATTGTTATTGAATTTGAAATAGTTCTGTTCTATGCATAAATGTATGATGTCCAAAATATGTAGCTTCTTATATTTTAAATGGCTGTTATTTACGAGGTTTTTTTATATCATTTACTGGAATCGATGTGTATACCCTTTTTATGTCAAAGCAAATTATGTCAATTTTATAATACTATTGATTTTAATATGTTCTAATTGTATGACTAATTCTATACTGTTTTTGATGGCTTTTACAAATTTTAAATTAGTTAAATGTGGTATATCTATACTGAGATATTTTTAAAGTTTATATGTGGGTGCATTTTTTAATTTAACCGATTCATAGTTCCGAAAATTATAAAGTTTGGAATAATGTGTGGATAATTTAGAACATTCTGTTTATACTTAACATGCATGTACTCCTTAACTAATATGATCCATAATATGTATAAAGATTACGAAATTTATATGTAATGTGTATAGCAAATGCGTAGAAATTCCACGATTTTCGGCCAGTAGGCCACACATACAACTGCTATCGCTGAGATAATAGTATGTAGCAGTGTGGGAGGGCGCTTAACTGCTTTGCAATGTTATACCTAATTACTAGAATTAATTGACATTAATTATTAGTTCCTGCTGTTCTCATGATGACCAATTAATAAGGGCTGTGGTTAACCAATTTCCATGTTCGGACCTTGGTTGTAACTCCATTCAGTAAATTTATTATTGTATTTGATATATTGTTAACAAACATGTGTTTTCGTAAATATACATCATGAAATAAATATAATATTACATACATACATCTACCGTACAACCTTACATAAAGTAATGAACATTGAATTAATAAATTTTGGTAAAGCATCTTAAAGTTATACATTGTTTTGCTTTATCTTCGTTAAATATAAAGCTAAAGGGTTTTACCACTTTGCCGTTTTCTTCTCCTTCCTCATGATTACTACACGCAAAATTTGTTTTTTAGATAGGTAGGGGAAAGTAGCCTATGATGGCATACTTAATTTCTATGCTCTGTTACTTTGTTAATTAACAACATAAAACTTTGTGATTGAATATTTGCTTCATGTACAAAGTAAGCGTTAACGATACTTATATAATATCAGCATTAGGTCTTCTTTTTCTGAAATTGCTTTAGGAAAAATTGTTTGACTATGCCATCATAGGCACCCGTTACGTCCTATGATGGCGCACGCTCATAAATTCAATACAACTTTACTTTTTATCTTTAATTTTTATTAGTGAGAATAACAAGAGAAACATTACGCAAACAAAAGTAACAATAGATCCTATAAAAACAATAAATCAACAATAATTCGTAAAAACAAAAAAAATAACTATAAAAAATTAACATGACCTCTGAATCATTAAAATGAGGAAAAGTTAATGGCATAACTCGCAAATAAAAACTTTAATTTTTTTATTGACACCAGCACAGTCACAGTGGCACCAGCGCAAGCATTTCTGGCAACGGATCCAGGACTCCTTATAACGGGACTGAGAGTAAAGTCCATTGCAGTATATGCAAGCAACGTCAGATTCGTCATCGTCATCGATATTGTAAGGATCATTAATATCGTTCTCATTTTCTTTCTCGTCCTCCTCTAAGATTTTCCTTCTTTTCGCTTTTCGGGCCAGCTTCTCTCGCTCTTGTCTAGCTGTTACATCTGCTTTGTCTTTCAATTCTATGATGTCGGGAGTTGCGTTCAAATGACCACACTTTCCGGGTTTTCGCCCTTTGTTCGTTTTTGTTTTAGGGACAGCTACTGGCAGCGGTGATAGTTCTTCAATGCTTAATTTCATTTTTTTTATAGACGTAGAAGGACCAGCAGCTTCCAATTCTAAGGTTGTTTGCAAGTCTCCTATTGGTTGTTCATTGTGGGTGGCAACGGGTTGTTCATGAGCTTTGTCCGTAGTGAGGGCTGGCGCAAACATCCAATCCTCGAAAATTTCAGGATTTATGGGAACAATTCCTGCTTTGGCAAAAGCTTATATGGCATTTGCGAGAGTAGCACTCTTCAAATAGGCTTTGGTAAAAAGACTGGCAACCTGGAAATGCGTCACTACCCTCCCTGGATTTTGTTTTAGCCATGTTTGTATTTCTTGATTGTAGTAGGTGTGCAGCGGTCCGAAAAAACCGATATCAAGAGGTTGTACACGGTGGGTGCAATGCGCCGGGAAACAAAACAAAATAATTCCATTATTTTTGGCCATTTGAAGCACTTCCAAGCTCTTATGACTTGAATGGCCATCTAATAGTAGAAGCACTTTATTCTTATTAGAGGCCTTTGTATGGTCTGTGAAGTGTTGTAGCCATTTTATGAAGATCTCGCTATTCATCCAGCCATTTTCTTGACAAAATGCTTTACTGCCAGGTGGGGATTTGTCCATTAATTCATTCTTAAATCGTTTTCGTGGAAAAATGAAAGCTGGGGGTATAAATGTTCCTATGGCATTCATTGAACAGACTACAGTCAAGTGCTGCCCACGTTCGGCGCTACTAAGGGTCCCCACCTGCTTTCGCCCTCGCGTTGCAAATATTTT